>OY804590.1:63731420-64146420 GCA_963680875.1 Bathymodiolus brooksi
AATAAAACAATTACAGTCTTTTGTATCGGTCAATACGAGTTTATATGGACCTAAAGGCTTCGGTGAATATCGTTTTTAAGGTCCATACAAACTCGTATTGACCTCAACAAAAGACTATAATTGTATAATATTTCAACCATGCCTTTGATAATACAAATATTTTATGAAAATTGTGATTTTTTTTGAAAAATTTTGAAAAATTAAGAAATTTTATGAAATTTTTTAAAATTTTGAAATCTTTTTCATTTTGAAATTAGAATTTTTTTTTAAATTTTGAAAGTTTGAATTTTTTTGGGTATACGATATAGGGTATACGATATAGGGTATGCGATATAGGGTATATGTGATATAGGATATAAACGATATAGGCGTGGGACAATCATTGATAATGCATATACAAAACACCTGTATTTTAATCTAAATATATGATATATATTGTTTCCAAACAGGTGGTAACCTTTAGAAAATCTTCATACAACAACTGACATTCATACAAATAGTCTACCTTACTGGAACTCTCGAAAAAGGTCTAGATGTATTAAATATTTTATACATACGTCTCAATAATAAACGTTTTTAAAAGTTAGATTGTCTTAGCCTACAAAAGCACCTCAGCGGGATTCGAGCACACCCTACACTCCAGCATTGATACACTGCAAAATGACGCACCATGTATTCCCCTCTGCCACTATGTATCCTTAGATAACATATGTTGTGTTAAATCGTTTATATATTACACAACTCAGGTCAACGACAGAAAGAAACGCGTCAGTTGAAAATACAATATTACACCATTGATAAACTAGACAAAGTAAATTAAAACACTTGTATGACCACATAATTTTACCAAGAGGGAGTGATTGGGTTCATAAAACTAGTTTAGCCTGCCATTTTTTTGTTGTTGATGTGTCTGTACTAAGCCAGTAAAGTGAGCGTTCTTATATCAATTTCACATCTCATCTTCTATTGAATTGTAGAACTGTTCCGACAAGCTTTTTTTGTTTTTTTTGTAAATTGTTTATTTTTGAAAAAGGAATAAACATGTAATGTGTACATTCAATTACATTAAATGAAAACTCCAGTCAGTTAAACAATTGTTATAATTCAATACATTGTAACTTTTTATTCGTTAATAACTAATTATTAAGCATGACACACCTTTATTAACATTAATATACCCAATTAGACATAAGAATATTTGGAATTTCCTGTCGTAGTGTAAGCGGCCATGACACCTCTTCATGTGACGTCACGGAGACGGATCATGTTATTTGAATAAATAATGTATCTGACTCTTCTCAACATCGAGCCCTTTTGGTTATGTTTAAATATCAGATCAACCGCAATACAATGTTAACAATTTGTATATCGTCGTAATTTATTTCTTAATATTCCCATCCCATGTTACATTGTCATAAAACAAATGAGTTTATTTGTATAATTCCATGTTTTACATGATTGGCCGTAGGTTAAATAACTGTCACTTTTAACTGGTTTTATGCGTCAACATGCTTTTTTTCTTTTTTGTCGCCAATGCTGTCGTACTTTCCCGTGTTTTTCGTGGTCACTGGTCGATGTGTTGACAAGGGTAGTCCTGATCGGTAATTACAAAATAAAAATTCTTATCACACTTTCCCTTTTCGTTCGTGGAATAAAATGGTTGACATGAAGTCATAGTGATTTTGTAAATATCAAAAGAAAAATATACGACGTTATTTTACGATTTACATAATTTTTAATGATAACATTGCAACTGATCAATGCTGATATAATATACGATATGTGACTTCACGGCTCTTTCGGAAGAGCTTTAATTGCAGGTATAATCCGAGAATGGATTATGCCTTTTGTCTCCTCACATTGAAGAGTTCTGAAGAATGGCGATCCCCATTATTCGGTGCTACATGCAACTTCAATGACCAAATTATACCTTACGGTATACTATTTTTAACATTCATTAACACAAATGTCTTTTATTTACTGTCATTTAAATTTTCACGCTAACTTGTTAAGACCATGGCGTTTTCCTTTAATCAATTAGAATATTATTTTGACATCCATCACACATATGTACTAAATTCATTTTCATTTATAAATACGTGGCTATTTTAACCATGAACATTTGTTAATGCTACTTCAAGAGACTGCCATTTCATGTTGAAGCAATCACCAACTACAGAGGGTGATAAGAGACGTGCAGAGTACTTTTCCGATTTTATTTCAGAATTAAGAAATTGTAATCCTGCATTCAAGTTTGGTAACATATCCTTTAACTGCATATACAAGTAATATCTGAAAATAAGTATACAATTCGGAACAGGTAGATTACTTTCAAACTGTACATTTCTCAAGATAATACCTTTTGGAGTCAAGCTTACATTGCTTCCATCTATATTTTTTAGGAAGTCCATGACTGAAAACCAGAAGTTTTTTTGTTACATTACATCCCAGAAAGGGATTTAGAGCAAGAATTCTGTGAATTAGTTTATATTGGAAACATCACAATTTATTAGTTTTTGATATTGAAAAGGACTCTGAAAAGATAAGACCCCATTCGGTTTCTTCTATATCAAACTCATTTGATCATTTATGAATAATATTTACAGGAACAACTGTGGCTTTATCAATAAACTGTCAATAGAAATATTTACAGGGTTTTGGGTCAATCTGTAACGGATGAATCAACTTATTCTCCTTATAACAATCCTTTGTATATGGATTTCACACCAATAAAAATTATGTTCTGTTCCTTACCTATTAAATTGTGACAGATATTGATCAAGTGCTTCCAATATCTTGGTATTGCACTTATAATACCATAGAACTCAACGAATGTGGTGTCAACATGATACCCGTATAACCGGTAATTTCTGCGGTATGAAATTTCTGCGGTTTTTGGTCTAAAAAGATGACATTTAATTTTTGCGGATTTTTTTTTCTGCGGATTGAAAATCTCGGCACCGACAAAAAAAATGTTTGTATTACAAGAAGCAACAACTGAAGCGATGTTGCGATAAACAACTGGTGCACATTACAGTGATCCTTAGAAGTAAGAACATATTTAGTTCTTTAGAAAGTTTTCAAACGTTACAACTTCTGAATACGCATTTGGTTAACTTCAAATTTGTCTTAAGAAACTATTTTTTCACTGTTTTCGCGATCTATTTTGTTGACAGGAAATACGAAGTCAACAGTTGGATCGATATCGGTATAAACTTTGATATATTTCGGATGTATATTTTTAATGTCGAATTTTCATACTTGATCATATAACAATTTTTTTAAAAGAATTATGATTAGAAGCAATTGTATTCAATTCTTTTAGTATAATGTAGACACAAAAACCGGAATTCTACTACCAGTACATTTCTATTTGTTTGGTTTTTAGATGAATCCTGCGATCACGCAGTTTGATATTATTCAATCGAAGCTAATACAACAATTAGAAAAAAAAATAATTCTAATGTTAATTTATAAAATAACAATTTTAAATATTGCTTTAATAAACTTTATTATGATTGTAAACATTTAATCAGGTGATTGCTTGAATTATATTGTCGGTGTCAGCTTGGTACAATCATATTTCTTGATCTGGAGTAATTGTAATTAACAGGTAAAAATCATCATGCCACAGCTAATTAACCTTTAATTGTTGTGTAAACATTTATATAGTAACAGGTTTTGTTTGTCTGGATATAGTAATTACGATTAATTAAATATTTGACACCTACGGCGGAATCGGAGTTAGAGTTTGAAAACGTATTTTGTACGGACATTAAATATTTATTTTATAGAATATTCAGCGATTTTAATTTCTGCGGTCCGGAGTTGACCGCAGAAATTACCGGTTATACGGTATGTGTCCTTAAAAATTCCATAGCTCATTATTTGTTTATTGTGATTAAAGTAAGTCATTTATAATATACATGTCCTTTTTAATCCAATTCTTCAAACAGGGAGATTTATTATTGACTTTGATAAAGACTATTTAGCCATGTGGATTGGCTCAAGACCTCATTTCCATCTATCACTTTTTCATTTTGTAGGTTACTAAAATTGTCAAGAATGTGCTTCCAAAAAGTGCTTGCTACTGTGTTCAATCCTTTTTTTCTAAGTAGTAAAATTTTATCCCCACCCCATTTTTCTCAAGAATCAATTAACAGTATTTTCCATGGAGAAAAAATTAAGTGATCTACATTTTTTTTTTATCCATGTCATTTTTAATGCTTGATAGAAAAGTTTGACATCTATCATTTTTAAACCACCATCCCCGTAACTGTTGGTTAGTATTCCCCTCTTAACCTTATCCCTTTTTCCATTCCAAAGAAACTTTGTTGTATATCTTTTAATATATTGTCAGGTGGGTTTGTTATAACTGTTAGAATTTGGATTATAATTGGCAATGCTAATGACTTGATAACTGTAATTTCCCCAATAAATGCTATTTCACGCTAGCAGCAAGCACTTAATTTCTTAGTATTACTTTGAAGTTTATCTGGAAAATTCAGAAGAGTTTTGTTTGTAGAATTTAGATCAAATTTAATACAAAGGAGTTTAAGATATACCTGTATGATTCCAAGTTATATTCCCCCCCCCCCCCCCCCCCCCGATCCATGTTTAGAGCCAATTCATATTGCTTCTGTTTTGACTAAATTTACTTTTAAACCAGAACATTCTGAGAAAATGAACAGCACAAATAATGTCTTTTCAAACGATTTGAGGTTGTCATCTAAAACTAAAAACGAATCATCTGCATATTGGCTGAGAAGAAATTCAGAGTTTTCTTTCTGTACTTCAGTAATATTTTTTTTAATCATTTTTTAAAGCTGCAGCGAGTAATTCTAGCACCGATATAAATAGATAAGGTGACAACGGATCACATTGGCGTAAACCCCTACCCAACTTGAAATAATCAGAGCAGTGTCCATTATTTATAATACAGCTGCTGATATCATTATAAAAGGTTTTAATCCAAGAACAGAAAAATTGTAAAGTTTTATACAGAAAATACCATTCCACTGCACCAAAAGCTTTTTAAAAAATGTTTGTATATTTTGGTGTTAATTGTTTCATTAACAATACATTTTTCTCTTTTGTGTTTTGTAGATTGATAATATTTGTCAGAAAAGTCTAAAGTATACCAACATTAAAGTGGAGATGAAATATTTGATGGATTTAACACCCGTGGATTTAACTCCTGTGGATTTAGCGTCTACTGTGGATGGGATATCAATAAAACAAATTCTTCTTAGTTTTGTCTCTTCTATTTCGGTTTACGATCGGGTGGAGGTCTTATATTGTGGATTTGTGAAGTCTAGATTGAATTCTACAAATAACTCATTCTTGATTGAACTCATATTAAACTTACCAGGACCAATGTTGAACAGTGAGCTTGCAAAATTCAGAACAAAGATGCAGAAATTTACTTGGAAATCAGATATATTTCTTGAAGCATCCGGGCAGTTTTTGAAATTACAAACCAATGAATTAAACACTGAAAGTAATATTTACAACCATATTGTCTTTAGATACAGCAATAAATGGGGAAGAAAATACCTGTTCTATCAACTCTTAGCTTCTACACTAGCTCAAGGTCAAGTTCAGAGAAATGACATACGTAATTCCAGCGTGTGCTTTGATATTTATGTAAATAGTGTTGTTGTCAACCAGACACTTATCATTCAAAACATAAAATGTATGGACAAAATACAATCCAGACAGGCGTCTCTAGGATCAGATATCTTCAAACCAATAGTAACATATGTTGGCTGTTCTGTTTCTACATTAACGTTGATTGTATCTATCTCTGTGTCACGTAAGCTACACATGTGCCGTTCTGTACCAGGGAATAACATTGAAAACCTCTCTATAGGACTTGTCCTATCAAATTTACTTTTTATGATAGGAATTGGAGCAGACGATTATCAAATTGTTTGCTATGTTGTTGGGATAATATTACACTACCTATGGCTAGTCTCATTTTCATTTATGTCTATTGCTGTTTCATACATGTGCAACAATCTTACACAGTTGGTCTTGATTGCGTCTCATGGACGGAAATACATATCTAAAACCAAGAAATGCTTTACGCTTCTAGGTATTGTGATTCCCATTCCTTTTGTACTTTTGTCTGTGTTGTTAGATTTCTATAAGGTTCCAGGATTTGCAGCTATGTACGCTGGAACTATATGTTTTCCGACTGGTTACCTGACAAATGCCATATTTGTATCTGGTCCCATCATTTTGTCAATTGTAATAAATTTGATATTTTTAATGATCATTATCATTTACGTTAAAAGTCATAGTCTCACAATGAACACTATGAATAAATCTCATTCTATCCAGGAAGGAAAAATTTACCTGAGAATATGCGCCATTGCAGGTTTATCCTGGGTAACAGGTATCATAGGGGCAGTTTTCCAATCAACTCTGCTAGACTATATCTTTATTGTATTCTGTAGTTTCCAGGGACTAACCGTGGCTGTTGCAAATTTAACAACTGCGCAGGTATGTAGTGCCGTTCGAAAATATACCACTAATAAATCGTCTAATGTTACAGACGAAACACAATAAGTTTTACCTGAATAACCAGAATAGATAATATACGTACATTGTGGACAAGCATTATATTTATGTGCACAAACTTCAGAAATAGTGGGAAAAGCGATCCGCTGACGAAATTTACTTTCCTATTTCGAGGCTAGCGCAAATGCATTTATTTTCCGTAAATTTCCGTATATTGTGTTTATCGTGCAATGTCATGTATGCAAACAATTTTAAATTTACTCACATTGGATATTTTAGTTGATTGTTTATCTTGGGGGTCTACAGGGCTATTCTTGTTCGACCAGTGTCTATTGTGCCTCATATAAAACACATTGTGCCAGCAGACGTTATAAGTAGAGTATACCAATAAATCAAACGTCGTATAATTTTAGTAGCATGAGATGGTTTATATTAAAACCAACGAGCATCATGATTTTAGGAACATGAGATGATTTATATCAAAACCACCGAATGTCACGATTTTAGGAACATAATATGGTTTTAGTAGTATGAGAGGTTTAATATTAAAACCAACAATGACAAATGGTATGTTTACGTTTTTATGTTGTGTATTATGGTTTTGTCCACCAACTGTGATGAATGTCATAATAACATGATTATGTTATAAACGTTTTGTATATATTATATTACAGATGTATTAAAGATCTTTGTCGTTTATTCTATTGTATTGTAACTTTATATTATAAATGTATTAAAGATCTTTGTCGTTTATTCTATTGTATTGTAACTTTATATTATAAATGTATTAAAGATCTTTGTCGTTTATTCTATTGTATTGTAACTTTATATTATAAATGTATTAAAGATCTTTGTCGTTTATTCTATTGTATTGTAACTTCATATTATAAATGTATTAAAGATCTTTGTCGTTTATTCTATTGTATTGTAACTTTATATTATAAATGTATTAAAGATCTTTGTCGTTTATTCTATTGTAATGTAACTTTATATTACAAATGTATTTAAGATCTTTGTCGTTTATTCTATTGTATTGTAACTTTATATTACAGATGTATTACAGATCTTTGTCGTTTATTCTATTGTATTGTAACTTTATATTACAGATGTATTACAGATATTTGTCGTTTATTCTATTGTATTGTAACTTTATATTACAGATGTATTAAAGATCTTTGTCGTTTATTCTATTGTATTGTAACTTTATATTACAGATGTATTAAAGATCTTTGACGTTTATTCTATTGTATTGTAACTTTATATTACAGATGTATTAAAGATCTTTGTCGTTTATTCTATTGTATTGTGACTTTATATTACAGATGTATTACAGATATTTGTCGTTTATTCTATTGTATTGTAACTTTATATTACTGATGTATTAAAGATCTTTGTCGTTTATTCTATTCTATTGTATTGTAACTTTATTTTACAGATGTATTACAGATATTTGTCGTTTATTCTATTGTATTGTAACTTTATATTACAGATGTATTAACGATCTTTGTCGTTTATTCTATTGTATTGCAACTTTATATTACAGATGTATTACAGATATGTGTCGTTTATTCTATTGTATTGTAACTTTATATTACAGATGTATTATAGATCTTTGTCGTTTATTCTATTGTATTGTAACTTTATATTACAGATGTATTACAGATAGTTGTCGTTTATTCTATTGTATTGTAACTTTATATTACAGATGTATTAAAGATCTTTGTCGTTTATTCTATTGTATTGTAACTTTATATTACAGATGTATTACAGATATTTGTCGTTTATTCTATTGTATTGTAACTTTATATTACAGATGTATTAAAGATCTTTGTCGTTTATTCTATTGTATTGTAACTTTATATTACAGATGTATTACAGATATTTGTCGTTTATTCTATTGCATTGTAACTTTATATTACAGATGTATTGAAGATCTTTGTCGTTTATTCTATTGTATTGTAACTTTATATTACAGATGTATTACAGATATTTGTCGTTTATTCTATTGTATTGTAACTTTATATTACAGATGTATTAAAGATCTTTGTCGTTTATTCTATTGTATTGTAACTTTATATTATAAATGTATTAAAGATCTTTGTCGTTTATACTATTGTATTGTAACTTTAAAAAATACATTAACCAATAAAGACCCAGCACTCTATTTCACATGATCTTTGCTTTTACTCTATTTCTATTATTTCCTCTTCTGGTATTGCATAACTAAATTTCAGTGATGTCAAAGTATCCACTAGGATATGCAACTGCAGTATGGATAATCGTCTGTTATGACGCTTTCTATTGGACCATTTAAATTAAAAAATACGTGAAGCAAACGTTGTTCTATTGCATGGAAGTAGGTGAAAAAGATTGTTGAAAGACATGAAAAATGATGAGAAGACTGGTAGAGTAGATACAGTCAGACTAGTTTTTCCTATGTTAAGCTTGGAGACTATTTGGTTATTTCTCCTAGGGTTATTCCCCTTGGAGTTAGCTTCGTATAATTACATTCCAATGTTAAGCGATATTCTTGGCTGGTGGCCATATTGGTTCAATATGACTGATCGACAATAAAGTATCAACACTTGGGGTTATTTACCACTAGTGGAGTAGGAACTGATTTTCTTTCCGGAGCACTTGAGTTCAACCCGGTTCTTAGTGGGGTTCGTGTTGGACGATCTTCAATTTTATGTGTATGTTTTGTAGATCGTTTTTTGTCCATTGTGTTGTCTGTTCTTCTTCAATATACTGATTCCAATTACCTCTTTGGTATGTTCAAATTCTCCTTGAAAAAAAAAAACATTACCGACTTTTAATGTCCAAAATAAAAATAATAATATGATTTTCGTTTCGCATGAAAATAATTTTCTGGCTCGAGGAAAACATACCCCCTACAATTTGGGTCTTGTCCGTTGTTTTCTACGGGTACTCCAGTTTCGTCCACCAATAAAACCTATCGCCACGATATAATCCCACTGAGGAGAAGAGCAGGTCGAAAATTATGCGCTCTAGAATACCTCATGGGAACCAATGCCTTAATGGAACCTTGAAAGACATCAAGCAAGAAACATTGGATTTGCCGACGTAACTAGGATTTAATCATCATGGGTATTGTACAGTTTATTTACATATCATATGTAATCGTGAATCCAATCAATCGATTTAAAATGTATATTGTTTTCATTTTATTTATTTATGTATTTTTTCTTTTTTTTAAATGTCACAGGGGGAATAAAACAGGAGGTTGCAGGAACTGATCATGTAGGTATTTGAAAATGCGACTATCATGCGAAGCCTTTCGGATTGGCAGTCATTGATAGGAAGAGTTTGAATCCGTATATCGAAGAAGGACAGACAACACAATGTCCAAAAGAAAAAGTACAAAAGTGATGACTTCAACTTTACCAAGAGGAACCCTTGGTTCAGTAGCTTCCTTGTTAGCAGCAACCCTCTATCAGTAATATAATTCCAACATTTTAACACACATTGTAAAACAAAAATAGTATTACCTTTGTTTCGCCATTACCACACGTGTCTCTATTCTTTATAGAAAATGAAAATAGAACGGACAGTGAAAATGCGCTCTGTTTCGTTGATCGAGGAGGAAATGCTCCAGAACATTTCGTTTGGGTTATTATCCATTCGTCTGCAAAACTGATTCCGGTATATCTTTTTGGAATTTTTTCCTAAAGTTGTTATAGGGTTAATAGAGTATTACCTTTGTTTCGCCATTACCACACATGCCTCTATTCTTTATAGAAAATGAAAATAGAACGGACAGTGAAAATGCGCTCTGTTTCGTTGATCGAGGAGGAAATGCTCCAGAACATTTCGTTTGGGTTATTATCCATTCGTCTGCAAAACTGATTGCGGTATATCTTTTTGGAATTGTTTCCTAAAGTTGTTATCTATGCATTCTTGAGTGTCATTTATATACGGATCCTGATGCATTGCGCATGTTATGGTCATTATTCCTTCCGGTGCAATAAGTTTGTATTTCACATTTGGATCCGAAAGTAAAACAGCTAAGTATTCCGTGGATGTCATATTTGTGTATTTAGATGAGAGATATTCACCGCTCATGTCTGAAATTTGTATCTTGAATATTCTGTAGTTAGTAACGTTTTTGGCATTCTGCACAATACGCATTTTTATAAACAGTTTCCTTATCATCTGCAACATACAGTTTAGTTACATTGTCATTTTGTTGACATTTTTCATATATTTCAGAATTCGTGTAAAGTTCAGGGCACGTGTTCATGCGAAAAATACCCAATTTAAGCCAAACATTTTTAATTCTTTCCATTGGAGCACAACTAAGCATGTCGGAATATGATCTGTGTTTCGATGAATAATTTAGATAATCATGGCAGCAATCATCGTAGAAATTACACACATAATCACAATGGCAAAATTGATACTCTGTTGGCCATTTTGAAACATAATCACATGTTCCAAATAACGCACATTCATCCTGTTCAGCAAGTACTGTTCTATAATACGGTCCTGTTGTCTCTGAAATATTATAGTTAGGCTAATTCTGAATGATAATGTGTTGTCGGTGATTGTGTTGCTAGCTCTGTAAGATAATGTCTTGTCGGTGATTGTGTTGTTAGCTCTGTAAAATAATGTCTTGTCGGTGATTGTGTTGCTAGCTCTGTAAGATAATGTCTTGTCGGTGATTGTGTTGCTAGCTCTGTAAGATAATGTCTTGTCGGTGATTGTGGTGCTAGCTCTGTAAGATGATGTCTTGTCCGTGATTGTGTTGCTAGCTCTGTAAGATAATGTTCAGTCGGTGATTGTGTCGCTAGCAGTGTACGATAATGTCTAGTCTGTGATTGTGTTGCTAGCTCTGTAAGATAATGTTGTGTAGATGATGGTGTTGCTAGCTCTGTATGATAACTTCAGGTCAACATTTGTTTGCCAGTTACATCTAAAATACTACTTGTATTTTGTGTTGTTTTAGAATTTAATTGCAAACTATTCTTTGTACTAGTCACGTCCGAAGTTATCCATTTGATGCGTTCTGTTGTTCGGAAAAGTAATTTCCATTCGATATGTTTCTGGCAGTAACGTTTAAAACATTTTATTTTTCATGCGTTACGCTACTAATTTTTTCGACCGAGTAATTGTACTAACGGTTATGTTTCCATTGCCTGTGCATACGATACAAATTATCTATTTATATTTAGCCATATTTCAGCAGAACCTGTACATAGAGTATACATTTCTCAGTTGATCCGATATTCCAGAGCTTGTGGTTCCTGTCGTTATTTCCTTGATAGAGGTTTGCTGGTAACAAGGAAGTTGCTGAACGAAGGGCTTCTAGCGGTAAAGGTGATGTCACCAATTCGAAAGTTTGACAGTCGCCACCATAACTTAGTTACCAGTTACGGAATATATGTGTCTGTAGTCATATTCCGGTCCTTTCCACATTAATGACTTAACGTCGGCTTTGTATCGTTTTGTATTTGCTTGCTTCATCACTCTAAACCTTTTGATGACTTCATGACCCCCAGGTCACTTCTTTAATACAAATCGTGTAATCACATTGAGCTACCTTGTATTGTATTTTTTACTGTAATTATGATAATATATAAGAAAGAGTTATCTTTCTTTTCATTTATTTTGTATTTATATTGTTTATTTTAATTGCAGGGATATTAGAGATTATAACATGACGGGTGCCACATGTGGAACAGGAATTACTTACTTTCCGGAACAAAATATCTGATGTGTACGAAACGCATATGGGTCCGATAAAAAAAAAACCTTTTGGGTGAAACGTATTGCACAATTTATATTGATAAAATGTAAAACAAAAAATAAGACACTTTCAGAACAGTTCTAGAATTTAATCGACAAGTAGTATGAATTACAATTTGTATATCGTCCTTATTTGTTCCCTTAATATTCCCAACCCATACTACATTTTCATAAAACATTACTTTATTTGTATATTTCTTCTTTTTTTGGGGGGGGGGGGGGGGTGTATAATTTTATGTTTTACATGACTGGCCGTAGGTTAAATAACTGTCACTTTTAACTCGTAAGTCATATTGGTTTTGTAAATATCCAAAGATAAATATCCGACGTTATTTTACGATTTACATACGTTTTAATAATAAAATTGCACCTGATACTGATATACGATACCGACTTTATGACGTCACGACTCTTTCGGAAGAGCTTTAATTGCAGGTATAATCCGAGAATGGATTATGCCTTTTGTCTCCTCGAGTTGAAAGGTTCTAAAAAATGGCGACCCCCATTATTTTGTGCTACATGCAACTTCAAATCTCTAACTTCTACCTTATGGTATACTATTTTTATTAACACAAATGTCTTTTATTTACTGCCATTTAGATTTTCACGCTAGCTTGTTAAGATCATGGCGTTTTCATTTAAGAGGAGTTTGAAGATACCAAATGGGAAATCAGAATCCGTAATTCGAAGAAGAACCGAAAACACAATGGCCAAAAGAAAAAGGACAAAAGCACAAACAAAGATCTACAAAACATACACATAAAACTAAAGATCGATTAATTAACCTAATGTCAACCTATTATTTACAGTATTTTCCTCTGTTTCATACACCTTCACACTAAACATCCGTGAACTTTCCTTCTAAATCAGGGGAGTCAACACACATATATAATTTGTATGACTCGTGTTGACCACAGAATCAATAAATCTTTGTCTACATAATATGTCGTAATGTCTATAAATAAACAGCTATTTTATTTTAATTATTATTTCATTTCTCACCAAGACATTTGATTTGTAAGTTAAAGCTATATGTATTTATTCAGTAATTTAACCCTTTGACTTCAACGCTTCATACATAATCGTAGCGTCCTGTGCGGCATTATTCTTGACGTGACCTTTTCAGCAGAGTGATGCCACTTATTTCATGACGTCATTTTAACAGCAGTGTGACGTTACTTACAGTTTCTTTTAAATTTTAAAGTGGCTATTATATACAAAAATGTATAAGAATTTCTCCCATTATTACGGCGTTTTAACCCCGCTGAACCAGTGGTGGAAAAATCTGTAATCCTCTAGAGGATTAAAATGCCTCGCCTTTCCCTGCATGTTGTCAAATCGGTCCGCCTGACGGCTTGTGGTTAAAATTTTAAATTTAACTCTCTTGAGTGGAGAAATATCGTAACCCACAGGCAACTGAAGGAGAATCTATATATATATGTATCTGACTTCAGATTGTGCAAACTATTTATAATATATTTGAGTAACTTATTCTTAAAGAAAATAAAAATAAAAATAAATTTCTCTTTCAAGGGACATATACGTCCCTAGCGCAGTCTACCAACAAGGGACATATATGTCCCTAAAGCAGTCAAAGGGTTAAAAGGTGTATTACAAAGTTGAGAAAATTTTCTTCTGATGACATGCCGCAGGTCACTGATAAACTTTATCACGCGTCGTACGCACTAAATTTGATATCTACATTTTTATTAAATTGACAACCTTGACATATAACGATGTTTTTTAAAGCGATAGGACGTTTCTCACTCATCTCTCATCGAAGGGCGAAGGACGTTTCTCGGTCATCTCTCATCGAAGGGCGTTTCTCGGTCATCTCTCATCGAAGGGAGAAGCCCCTGAGATAAGAAATGACTGAGAAACGTCCTCGAGTTTAAAAAAACCCCATCTTTAATTATTTTATCGCTATGATAGTATGTTTATCAAGGATTTGAACAGCTGAGAGCAGATAAATGCAGCGCGGGGCACAATTGGGAGGAATTGGCTTAATGGCAGCCCTATTCAGGGATTAATAATCCACCAGCCGATGTATCGACCCAGCTATAGCAATAAAATATATAATCTAGTGCATGATCCGTTTTTGAAATAACCTTCATCAGGTATCCCCATAGCAAACAAATTGGAAAGCCAAATAACTTAAATGAACCTAGTGATACATGTAGTACTAAAAACGTATGTATCTAATTTAGTGCCCATGACGCGTTTGTGGATAAAATACAATTTATATATTTGTATTTAAAAAAAGAATTTATTGCGATTTTTGTGAAATCATTAACATTTCAAATATGTACAAAATGTATGTAATAGTTCGGAAAATTGGATTTTCGGTTGTATTGCTCTGTTATGCTTTTGGTTGATTGTCATGACCTATTCAGTTCTGAATCACTTAAGTAAATGTTATCTGTCTTATATTACTGACCAGACTTTTACCGGTCATGACTATCAGTAACACAGCGGAAGTCTTGTAAGAAACAAGCAGGAACTGCTACCCTTCCCGGGCACCTGGGTTCATTCACAGATTTTTGATAGGGTTCGTGTTGTTCATCTTTTTAGTGTACAGAGCTTTGCATTTTTTCTTTTGTCCAATGTTGTCTGTGTCTCTGGATTGTCCATTCTTGATTGTCCTTTCGTGATTTTTTTTCTAACATTTATGTTCCTGCCATGTTGATTTACATCTATATATAAATCTTTATGTATTGTGATTTTCTGTTCCGTCGGTTCATATCGATATTTTTTTTACCAATTATCACATAAAGTAGTTGTGACGAAATATATCTTAGAAATTGTTAACATTTTGACATTTATTACATGGCACCAAGAATACAATTTAACTTAATAGTCTGTTTTGTAAAAAACAGAAGAGGCTGTAATGATGATTTCCTTCTACTTAGACGATATTTATTAAAGCTGATTAAATTATGGTCTGTACAAAGTAGCTATCATAATCCATCACTGTAACGTATTCTAAAGAAGTAGTGTAATTGTATGACAAAGTCAATTTGTCTAAGATAGAACCAAAACATAAAATAAAGTAAATCATAAAAGCAAACGAAAAGAAAATACGCAATAAAATAAAAATAAAATAAAACAAAGCAAAAACAAAACAGAACAAAAACAAAAATAAACAAACAAACAAAATGAATAAAAAAACAAACAAACAAACACACACGCACAAACAAACAAAAACGAACATAAAAAAACACAAGAGCAAAATGAAACAAAGCAAACAATAAAAAACAAACAAAAACAAACAAATAAAAAAACCCACCAAAAACCAACAGATAAAAAACGTATATACATATAATGAAATGTAATCACTTGTAGATTCTTACAGAAAATGAAATAACAAACAACTGATAACCAAAGATAAGATAAGCTACAACAGATATAGACAAATAAGATTATCTTAGTCAAGTAATAACAGTCACCATCTGTATCATATCATCTCAGTAACCTTATAAACAGAATCCGGTTATTGTATTTGTTTCCACACCAGCTTGTAGGTATTATTACATTTCAGTCTTAAGTCGTTTGGTATCATTAATGAAGGCATTATTAAGGTTTGTGTTGGTCTATGTTATATTTCGATGTCTTCATTACAAGGCTTCCATTCTTTATGATCATTGCCGTTTTCACAAGTATTATTTTGGCCAATCAGTGTAGAAAGTTCAGTGGCTGAAACCATAGTCGTGACATCGGCTGTCTCGGTGTGATAAGGATCCTTTGACATTATATCTTCACGAGCCTGTGTATCATTAACAACGACTGACAATTTCTGGGCAGCTTCGGTGACTAACTCTGTTCCAGTACAATTTGTATTAACGTGGGTTCGATAATGCTTCATACCACGAGAACAATATATGCGCACTAGTGTCCTTCGGAACTCACGATTCATCGAACAATACAGTACAAAATTTATAGCATTGTTAACCAGCGCAAGAATATCCATCACATCTCCGAGTGGTATGTAAACTTGCCAAAAGAATCCATGTTTAAACAAGCTAAGTACAATCAATATTCCTTGTGGGAGTTCTGTAATCAGAAACAGTATCATTACTATCAACAGTAAAGTGGTCGTTCTCGATGTGTGTAACGGGCTAGAAATTACTACTCCAAGCTTTGACATTTTCCGCCGTTTTACTCTGACCTGCATGTCAAGCGTGCGCAAAAGTAGTCCACCATAGACAATCATAAGAAAGCAAGGAATGAATTTGGCAAAAATGCTATAAATACACATATTCAGGAAGTTAATTAATTTGACGTCAGGTGTCCCTATCTTAGCATCTTCAATTATATAAGTAACTTTTGTTGAATTGGCTGTCGGGCGAGACTCGAGATTTGTTGACATGTAATTCGGAATCAGGATCAATACTGAGCATGCGCATATGGCGAAAATGGCAATTCTTGCTCTGATGATTCTGCGCACATGAACCAAATTTCCGGTTTCAGATGATTGTAAATGCATGTATCGGAATATTGCCAATGACACACCAAGCCAAATTGAAATAGTATGAGTGGTCGCAGAAAAGTTTATGTGAAAGAGAAGGTATTCCATCCAGAATTTTGAATTTTTATTGTCAGATAATTCACTTGAAATGTTTTCGCAGTAAAAGTGAATCGCAAAAGGTACATATGATGTCATTGTGAGCATATCTGAAACAGCCATCCATGTCAAAATGAGATTAATCGATGTCTGCATGTGCCTCCGGGTCAAAACCGTAATATTTATGATATTAGTTGGAATACCAAAGACACAGACAACAAGACTGATATAACCATGAATTTTGCCATATGTTCCACTAAATTTTGTCAGATCGTCTTCCTCGCTCGCCCAAATATCGTGTTGAAACGTTGTATTATTTGAAAATTCCATCTTATTTGTAGTTTGTCAACCTGAAAAAAACAAACAAAATGCAATGGTAAAATATATTTAAAATCACAACCATATAACATTTATAACATACTATACATGATTATATACGGTACACACCAAAAGTTATCAAAAGCTGTCAATCGATAAAGGACACACAATGCAATGACCAAGGAAAGGAAGGTATTGTAATTACGACAAATGAAACATATCCGAGGTCATTGGTGACACAAACATTATAAAACGGGACCTTTACCAAACGAAGTTAGTGAGCGGTCGTGTATATATGTGTGTCTCTGTTTCTACAATTGAGGATTGATCGCAATTTTTGTTCGGTTCATGAAGAAATAACCTCAATCAGGTTGTACACACTGGGTAACCCTGCGTAGCGGGTTACGCAAGGGTGTGTACAACCTGATTGAGGTTATTTCGAATGAACCGAACAAATAATTTCGATCAATCCATATAAATTAATTCAAACTTTTTTTGTTATGATATTGAAAAATATATTTATTTTTTCAAAATAAGGCAAATAATCGGAAATAAATTTAAATAACCCCAAAGGTGCCTCATTTAAAGAAAATCACCTGATGACAAGGAGAACGACGTCTATTTTTAGATTCCGTTCATTGACAAATAACCTCAACTTTTTAAACCAATCAAAGCACGTATAAAATGACATGTGACTCTAAAATTAATGTATTTGTATTTATGGAACTGTTCCGACAGTGTGGTATTTTATGTTTTTCCTTTTATTGAGACCATAAATTAAATCAGCAATTGAACTAAAGTAGAAAGAAAAAAAAACAATAATAAGCATTTCCTTCTAGATGTAACTTAATATCGTTCACTTCATCAGTAAATCAGGCTAGTTTCATTTGACCCCCGCTGATAAATAAACTCTATAGAACGGACAGACTTAAAAAAACGAACAACAAATATCAGAGGTCATTATACACCTACGTCGTACTGGCCACTTTACAACAGTAGATTACATCACTTTGATCCAATGAAAATCAATAATTGAAGTAATTGTTAACTGACAAAAATAGAAAAAATGTCAACTTAATGAAACTGCAAATTACGATGAAACAGTGCTTTGATTGCTTTGATTTGAATTACAGTCAATCCTGATTTAGTGACCGCCTCTACAAAGCAACAACTTGTTTTTGTGACCTCAGTTTATCTTCTATTCACAGTGAACTTCATATTAAATCTGCATTCAGCGATTACCTGTTATATGTAACCTTATTTCAATCTTCACTTGGAAGGGATAATATATATAGGGTCTAACACTTGAAGAGGTGCAAGATCGTAAAATCTGAGACACCAGAGGGTAAGATTTAAATCATATCTGACGACCGAGGCTTGTCGAGTCAGATACGGTTTAAGTGTTACCCTCGGGTGTCTCAGATTTTACGATATTGCACCTTTTACTGTGCTTAACCATTTTTTTTCACCCCATTATACTGTGTGTTTGTTTACTTTTTGTATACTTTTAAATAAATTTGTTTACCTCCCTTGGACCAAATTCTAATACTACTTCCGGAAATGCGAATTGTAGGTTGAATAAATTTTTATTGGTATTTATCGCTTTTTTTGTAATAGCATTTAAGGATACGGTCTATATATTTTTATTATGAAATACATTTAAAATACTTCCAAGACACAGATGTATATCGGTAAATCGACAATTTACTTCAGCAAGGGATAACAATTTTGAGGGGAAATGCTTCTGTAGCTTGTCCTACCCAGGAGCTTGTGTAAGATAGAAAAACCCTTTTCATCTAAATTAACGAACTACTTTATTCAAGGTGTAAGAAAGTTTGATCGTATTATAATTACCGGTCAATTGCCTCGTAATGTTTTAACGTTTTGATATTCGCTTATTGACGGAATATATGCGGAGATTCATCGATGTGATATATATTTATAGTTTTAAAGTATAATTCTTTGTACAAACGAGAGTGATCAAAATAAATTTAGGCAATTTATCAAAGATATTTCTGAAAGATCCAGTTCTGCGCCATCTAACATTCAAATTCAAAATAAATCAATACAGAAGATATCCATCTGTTCTTCTGGTAAATAAAACATCTGTCTAATCAAGATAAAAGGGTGTGTTTGATTAAGTAGACTTTAGCTTGTATAATCCATTTGCATGACATTTAACTGTTTTTCCATGTTTAAATTTTTTTAAAAGAAGTTAATTTATATACCAAAATATAGTAATATTTCATACGTTCTAAATATATATGGTTTAATCTTTTTAATGTTTCTTTTATATGTACATATAATCCGATTGTTATATAGACCAGTATGTTTTATGCTTTATATCTAAGGATCTTGTAGGTGTCTAAATTTAATAACAGAATTTGTTCACGCCACGATATAGCTGAAATATTGCTAAAGTTGGCGTTTAGCACCAATCAATCAATCAATCAATCAATCAATCAATCAATCAATCAATCAATCAATCAATCAATCAATCAATCAATCAATCAATCAATCAATCAATCAATCAATCAATCAATCAATCAATCAATCAATCAATCAATCAATCAATCAATCAATCAATCAATCAATCAATCAATTAACGCCACCTTCAACAATATTTCAGTTTTATAGTGGTGGTCAGTTTTATTGCTGGAGGAAACCGAAGGAATTTTGTGTCATATCGAATTATTTATTATTGAACAATAAACTATGTCTACAGTCCTTGTTAACAAAGCTACCTATACTCACCTTCATAGTAAGCTAAACACAAATGTTTTACATGCAATTACCCAGAATCTATAAGTTTGTTTATGCAACTGATATGTACTTAATTATAAAATACAATTTATGTTTATGTGTATATAGATTCTCCTTCAGTTGCCCGTGGGTTACCATATTTTTCCACTCAAGAGAGTTAAATTAAAAAAATTTAACCACAAGCCGTCACTCTCGAGAGTGGAGAAATATCGTAACCCACATGGGCAACTGAAGGAGAATTTGTTTCTTCCAATATTTCCCGATTTCCCGATTAATTACCGATTTGACAACATGCGGGAAAGGCACGAGACATTTTAATCCTCTAGAGGATTACAGATTTTTCCACAGCGGGGTTAAAACGCCGTAATAATGGGAGAAACTCTGATCTATACAGCAGTGGACGAATTGTGCGTGATATGATGTTTAATTTTCACACTCCTTCAACTTTTAGTTTTTAGATGTTATTTTCTAAAACATATATACAGTGTATCCAATTGGTCAGCCCACTTCAAACTACGTGTATATTAAACTGTCTAGTCTAGTTATCTTACTATTTACCTGATGGGAGACCTGTGGTTGTAGTTTTTGTCTGTATTTGTAACTTCGTAATGTGATGTCGAGCAAAATGATATTACCATATTTGCAAGTATATTTCCCCCTTATTTTTTCTTGTTGATAACCACAGATTTGGGAATAACATTTCACAGAACAAATGACATCTGACGATAAAAATACCTAGATGTAGCCTTTATCGACGGAAGCAAAGAGTGTCGCTCGACTGCAGGCTAGGGGCTATCCGTTTCACACTCATTTTAGAGTATGAGTCACTATCATTGTCGAAGACTCTTCTGTGAATGTGAAATGTAGAATGGTAATAAAACCACTGTTCCTTTATATTATTTTGTGCTTAAGTGTATTGTTGGATAGAATCTCATGTTTATTTACATCCATATCATATCTTACTACAAGCTATTCCTTTTTATTTTAATTTATGTCTCAGTGTAATGCTGGATAGTCTCTCATGTTCATTTATACCCATAAAGATCGAGTAGCGCGAACCCCACTACATTGGGATCGGACAAAAGCAAAAAAACAAAACAAACAAACAAAAAAAAACCCCACAACGCTGAAGACTAACATGTTGTACAACATGGTCGACAACAACAAACAGGAGATGAATCATGCTGTTCCCGAAGAGTGCTTAGTTCATGATTCTTATAAGACATCCGCAGAGCAAGATTAAAAGACGAAAAACAATATAAATGAACATTATTCAAAACAAGAGAACTCTGAAACAAATATAAGATGAGTTGGAAAATACCAAATGGGTAATCACCACATCGGTAGCTTAATGGTTAGCGTGCTCGCCTCGAGTGCGGTAGATCGTGGGTTCGAGCCTCGGTCGGGTCAAACCAAAGACTTTAAAATTGGTATGTGTTGCTTCTCCCCAAAGCACGCAACATTAAGGAGAAAGAGCAAAGAATGGTTGGCTCGGAATCAGAATAATGTGTCAGAGTGGAGCGACATGTCTACCCGCGGACAGTTGTTTCAGTGAGTTAGCACTATTAAAATCCAACTAAGCGTGTTGGTCTAGAACAAAGCAGACCTCATCATCATTTCATTGAAAATTAACTTGCTCTCGCCATGATATAGCTGAAAAATTGCTGAAACAACAATCACTCACTCACTCACTCACTCACGCACTCACTCACCCCAAAGGGGTAATCAGAATCCGTAGATCTAAGAAGAACAGACAACACAATGGCCAAAAGAAAAAGCACAAAAGGACAAACAACATATAAACTAAAAACCAGAAGAGTCTAAAGATACCAAAGTGGTAATTAGAATCAGTAAATCGAATAAAGACAAACAACACAATGGCCAACATAAGGCACTTTATCTAAAAGGCTTGTTTGATGATTAACAGTTAAAAAAACTTTGTTACGCACACTATAATATATACTATTTTGCCTGCCAATCCTGAATATGTAGGGCTTCCTCCAAAGTTTATTGTGGACATATGGGGACAGGTGATTTTATGTGGACTAGCACTCTTAAAATCAGTAAATCAAATGATAATAGATAACATAAATGTCATGGATATAGACAATTTATCATTATCTGTATAAAAACAGGAGAAGCTGCATCTTAAATCATTACAATTCTACTTTGTCCACCAAATGGGTGTCATAACGAAATTCGATATTGACAAACGGGAAATTGAATTAAGTCATTGACTACAAAGACAATGAGAAACACATTATTGTTGTAAATTTATGGCTAGAAAAACTAAAGAAATTGTCTGAGAAAAATAAATAAAAACGCAAGAAAGTACGCAAAAATTTAGGGGTTGTCAGAACTTACAAAGTACACAGTTTATGTTTTAATAAAACTACAGTTCTCCTTTCTCAGCCTATTTTAGCTATTTAATTTAAGCCCTCTAGCTGTTTTGGTCTCACATACTTTTAAATAATATACCATTTCAATCTTTTGATTATTAGCTTACTTGATGAAGATTATGCCAAACAAAAACCGTCGTGAGCACTAAATTAGACAACAGCGTTTACTCACTGATGTGGTACCTGACAAAATGAAATGTATACAAAGACAGCGATATCTGCTATACGAAGAGCTTGAAGATACCAAATGGGTAATCATAATCCGAAAATCGAAGAAAGACAGACAACACAATGGCCAAAAGAAAAAGGATAAAAGGACAGAAAACGATCTACAAAACATATACATACATCGTTGCATAATTTCATGACTTTAGAGAAATAAACTATCTCCAAATTTCATGCAAGAGGAACAACATACACATAAAATAACGATTAATGTACATTGATATAGGGTTATTGCATAATTAGTGTTGGCTATTGTCGTAACAGAATATCTCACCGGTGCAACTTATGCTCTGGTAGAGACAATATTAATAAATATTATTTTAATACACATCAGAACTTTGAAAAAAGGTTATTACACCTCCATGGAAATATTATATGTTGGTATGCAATAGAATGTGGTACTAAACAATAACTCTACCAAAAAGTGTCAATTATTGCCGAGACAATATTAGAGGGAATACATAAATCCCCATAACTGCTGTAGGAAGAGCTTGAAGATACGAAAGGGGTAATCAGAATCGTATATCGAAGAAGAACAGACAAGACAATGGCCAAAAGAAAAAGTACAAAAGGACAAACAACGATCTACAAAGCATACACAGAAAACTAAAGATCGAGTAACACGAACCCCACAAAAAACTGGGGTGAACTCAGGTGCTCTGGAAGGGTAAGCAGTTCCTGCTCTATTAGTGACACCCGTAGAATAGTCAGCATGTGGAAGTGAGTCATAACTTTTATGTTTAGTCAAAAGGTATAGCTTTGCATTTCACCGTAGTAATGAAAAGACATATGCAGCAAGGATTGACTGATCGTTGGTTGCGTGATGCCCAGTGGCATATAATTCATGCATATCCAGGACAAGGACTAATTCAATAATATATAATAAGACTTTACATACAAAAACAAGGGAGAAATAGAAGAACGGGAACAACGAATTTTGATTAACGTTAAGCATGGATAACATATTTCCGTTCTTAGTGGCTCTAATACGCCTACTTATTTTAGAAATCAACACAACTGGTCTTCAAGGCTCAAAAAGCGTGGTATTCTCCAATCACGATCAAGGATCAGGCTCTTTGTATAATTACCTGCTGACTTCCATCTAAAGAGCTTGTTGGATTCACCATTGGGGGCACGTACTGACCAGTTATATGGGGCGATGCCCGGGAACCGTCAGTTGTGTGAATATGATCTCTCCGTGATCATTAAAGCTCAAAGTTCAAGAAACCATGCAACAAGCAGAAGGTATATTTCTGTCGTGAGTAATATACTAGAGTAACACGATGGGTGCCACTAGTGGAGCAGGAATTGATTACCAATTCGGAGCACATGAGTTTGTCCCCCGTTTTAAGTGGGGTTCGTGTTGCTCGATCTTTAGTTTTCTGTGTAATGCTTTGTAGATCGTTGTTTTTCTTTTGGACAATGTGTTGTCTGTCCTTCATTGATTTACGGATTCTGATTACTCCTTTGATATTTGCAAACTCTTCTTATAGTTAGACAACATTACCATTGACATATTGTAGTTATCTTATCTTGCATATAGACTTTAATGATAATAATAAAAGCATTTTAATTTCCGATGTTTCCCCTAACATTAGATAATTCGTATATTATATCAGTATTTATAACAGATAACTATTTAACTATTTATATATAATTCTTGTTACCATGGATTCAACATTTGATATCTATTATCTAGATAATAAAGGTAATAACAAAATTACCGAACTCCGAATAATCTTACAAAGGGAAAGTCAAAACTCATAATTATATAAACAGACAAAATCAGTCAACAACCGGAAAACTGTGAAAATTTAGATTGATTGATTGATATGTGTTTTAGGAAGACATCTAGTGATAGGGTCATTCGAGAAATACAATTTTATTGTTATTTCTCTTCTCAAAGTCTTTATTTTTTATAATCAAAAGATAGACCACCCTCATCCGTATGTTTATCATACTAGGAAAGACACGACAAAACCTAAATAATTGACCTCAATGCATATTGGACTAAATATGAACGGTAAGGATAACAAAAATAGCTTGTATATATTCAGCGGTCGTAGCTGCAGAGATTCAACTTTTAAAAATATTTAACTTTCCTCAAGTAACTGGCAAAAACTTCCAAATGATAATAATAATTTTAATCTTATTTAATTATTATACTTCCAAAATGATAATAAACATTATGATATTATTATCTAACTGATGTGTTCATCCCTACAGATTATAGTCTTATCTGAAGACTTAATATTATGATATTATGTGTTATCTCTATGTTTATATATGTTTGTGAATGTATTGGATTACGCAACATTGTGATTATGATGTACATATACTTAACTATGCTTTATCCAATAAATGATTTGAATTGAATTGAATTGAACTTATACAATAAGGGAATATCACCACTGAATTGAGAATCCGATTATCGCTCATGACATGATGTACTCGATATAATAAAAGCGTAGATATCTACATTAGTGGACACCAAACGTTTCTGTAATAACCTTCATCAGGTACGCTCAAAGCCAAAAGCTTGAAATGACTAAAATTCTTTCAGTGCAAGTGAATCAAAGAGCCTAAACATGATAGCCACAGTCGGCTGAAATTGTCTATGCCCGAGTCAGATTTACCCTAGTTTTAATAACTAACATTAACAAGTGACTGTCAATTTTAAGCATACAATGTGTAATAAACCATGTCTTTGCCGAAGCAGTGATTAGTGGCCGAATTATAATACTACAGTGGAACTCTCCATCCTCTCCGTCCTCTTTGAAAACCGGATTCCTCTGAAAACCGAACATTTAGTTTTGGTTCGGAATATTCCCTTATATATTTAAGTAAAATGTTCCTATAACAACTCTGTATTCCGAACATCGATGGTACTGTCCGGTCCAGAAAATATATTTTCTTGTAAAATTCACCTCTGAAAAACCCCACGACAAATTTGCTGACAGGTAAGTGAGTGAACCGTTTTAGATGTCAATCACCGAATAGATCCAGTTTTACATCAAAAGATTACCGCCGGTATTGATTGAAATTAACAAGGTGTGACACTGGTCAATCAACTAATTATCAAACATTAAAAGAGTTGTAAACATGATTACAATGTATTTAAACACAATACTGTTATTTGACAGGGTCTTTACATATGTGTAATTAATCTGAAGCATGTTTTTATGCTTAACATTTTTAATACTTCAAAAGCGTTTTATAAAGACAACAAATATAAAAGATCAAATATGTTGTACCGACCGCTTCCATTTTATTGTTAGTCGAGTAAAAAAAATGAAATTTTTGCCCGCAAATACGACGTCGCACTTGCAACTTTCAAACCAAAAAGGTATATATATTATGCGAAATATATACTGTAATTTTAGGGGCTTTTATTTAGACCGATTTTGTGTTCTACTTTTTTTACACACTTTATATTTAATTGTAATAACCTTCAAACAATGAAATTGTTAAACCTTGATGCTTACATTACAGTAACACGACGGGTGCCTCTATTGAGCAGGAACTGCTTACACTTCCTGTGTACCTGAGGTCAGATCTTTGACCGTGGCGATGGTGTTTCTAAATCTTTTGTATTGTTTTCTTTGTAGTATTTTGTCAACCGTTATTTTTCTTATTGTCCCTTTTAGTCTTTGTATTGTCGATCCTTCCTCGATTTACAGCTTCACATTATCCTTTAATATCTTCATACATTTCTTACAATTATCCTTCAGAAATGCAGCTTATTGTTAAATGGTACATTATCGTATTACTCAGTGATTATTTGACAATAAACTGAATTTATAGTAGATGAATTACTTTATGGTGGCCGAGGGGGAATTTCATTGTAGGATTGCATCGCAATCAACATAATTTCAACCTATAGGAATTTGTAATTCAGTCACGTGACAGCTGATCAAAAAATATTTTAGAGCAAGGGTCACGCCAAATGGTGTGCTGTTTAAATTTCCCTCCTCCTCCCCAACAAACCCAACCTCGTTTTAAGTGGCACCCCCCTTTGTCTGGGGAGTGCATAGGTCATATAAATTTTACCATACAATGTTAGTCTATTAAAATGATATGTTATGTATTATGTAAGGCCGTTTTTAGCGCCACCCCTTTTTGTCTTCGGAAATATTTTAGTGAAAGGGAGTGCATAGGACATAATTATAAATTGTATTATGCAATGTTAAAAATTATTAAAATGATAATGTTATGTAATAATGTATTATGTAACACCATGCACTCCTTGTTTTCATGTAAATGTAAATATTTGTTGTTTTCGTCATTTGAATAAATGACATTAACTGGAGATATGTTTTAGTATTTTATTTCTCCCTTGCCAAAAACATAGCAGAGTTGTTGCTGTTACAGTACGAAGTGGTAGTGTTTCATCTCTCATGTCTAGGACCCCTATATGTAATGGATACATATCAGGAATACGAGGACCAACATAAATATACATTACTGTCTTATACAGATCTATAACAGGAATCTAACAATGTAAGTTAATATCTTACATCAGAGCAGTCCACTGAGACCGCTGAGAATACAGTTTAACAATGTCTTAGGAATACGACAATATCCTGAAAACAGACACATAACTATAATTTTGTATTTTACAATTATTGTATTCTGTTTAATATTTAGATAATGGTCGCGGCCATCGGATAGCTTTAATAATGAGAGCGATCATGTCTTATTTGTGTTGTTTGTGTTTCTTTACGTGTGGTGGTGTCCAGTGTGTGTGTTGTGTTTTTGCTTTGTTTTTCTTCGCCCTGTGTGCCCTGTGTTGCCAGTTTCTCTGGATTGTACATTTTGATTTCCCCTTCGGTGTTCTCTAACGTTTATATATTATACATATCATAACTTTTGTGTCACGAATATCTATATATATTACATATAATATTTAAGATTATAGCGTTCTTTATAACAACGCTGTTCACCTGGTGATATGTGAGGGTTTGGGATTTTACCCACATGTGCAAAGCACTTGTATGGTCGCATCATTTCACTAAGAAGGACGTTTTGGGCTCATAAAGTTAGTATAACCCCGTCATGTTTTAATTCGTGTGCCTGTATCAAGCCATGAAAGTGAGTGGTCATGTTAGAGGTATCGAATTTACTCTTTCTACGATTTCGATATTCAATTTTGGAATTGTTCAAACCGTGTGGTATTCTTAGTTTGTCACTTTATTTCTCCATACTCGCTTAAATTAATTCGCGCTTCTGGAAAGCACTTGAATGACCGCATCATTTCATAATAAGGGGAGGCTTGGGTCTATAAAACTAGTTAAGCCCCGCCACTTGTTGCTGAAATGTATGTACCAAGCCAAGAAAGTAAGTGGTCATACATGTGTGTTAAGGGTGTCGATATTGACACTGCTTCTACGATTTTCCTATTAGATTTTGGAATGTTCTGACAGTGTGGTATTTGTCTATTAGATTTTAGAATGTTCTGACAGTGTGGTATTTTTCTATTAGATTTTAGAATGTTCTGACAGTGTGGTATTTTTCTATTAGATTTTAGAATGTTCTGACAGTGTGGTATTTTTCTATTAGATTTTAGAATGTTCTGACAGTGTGGTATTTTTCTATTAGATTTTAGAATGTTCTGACAGTGTGGTATTTTTCTATTAGATTTTAGAATGTTCTGACAGTGTGGTATTTTGTATTTTTCATTTTATTCTAGATATTCGTTTCAATTCATCCAGAAATTTGTCATTTATTTGAAATCAAAATCTGTATTTCTCTTGCGTTTTGCTAAATTGCAAATATTTCATTTTATTTTAAATTTGAATTTTGGTGTTTAACGCCATTTTCAGCAATATTTCAGATATATCATGGCGACCAGTTTTAGTGGTGGAGGAAGCCGGAGTACCCGGAGAGAACCACCGACCCTGGGCAAGCAACTGGTAAATTTTATCACTTTCGGCTGCGAGTCGAGTGCACCCTTTTTGTTATTTACAAAGCTGGGCTCGAACCCACGCCGCATTGGTGATAAGCTTGTATGAGTTGTTAGATCCAACGACCTAACTCATTGAGCCACATGGGCTCCCATTTTATTTTGAATATTATATATAAAACATATATATAGAATATATTTGGTGGATGATTGTTTGTCTTTTTGTCCCTTTTCTTATTACTTATGGCAGTTATATTGTCTGTCCTTTGAATTATGGCTTCTGATTACTCATTTCGGTATCTGCAATTTTTTTCATATAGGTTATGCATATAAATTCTATATTATGTAACTAAATAAATAACGAAAAGAAAAAAATGGTAAATGTCATTTTGTCTGTCAGATGTACGAAAACAATATTTAAAGTAGACGGTCTATATTTATTTCCAAGGAAACGCATTAAGTTTGAAAAAAGCTATCATTTGAGTGAAATTGTCATATCAATTACAGAGCTTTGATTTGAGGAAAGAGTATTGGTTCCAAATTACCTCAAGCCACGCATTCAAAGCACAAAAGTGCATTTATTCCCAATTGTTGCAATTTGTACTTTCTAAATGAAATATAAAACTGTCAGTCTTTATTGTCAATGTTATTGGAAAATATGGAAAAACACAGTTTTACAGACAATAACAATGTATAAGGGTTATTCACCGACATTTTAATCTTCTGGAGTCTGTTCCTAAAGTTCTTTCTCATTTATGACTTATCACTAGGTTTGTAGCAGGAGTAATGCGACAGGTGTCAATTGAGGAACAGGAACTGCCTACCCTTCCGGAGCACCTGAGCTTACCCCCGGTTTTTAGTATGCTTCGTGTTGCTCGATCTTTAGTTTCGCGCGTAGATCGTTGTTTTTTTTGTTCTTCTTCTTTTGGCTGTTGTTTTGTCTGTCATTACGGCTTCTGATTATTCCGTTCGTATCTTCAAAATGTTCTTATACTTCGAATTTGTCCGAATGTTTGTTAAATTTTATAAAAGGATTCGTATAAACTTAAATAATGTACAAATATATGTGCACGAAACAACGACCTGTTGCAAGTCACTGACAAACTTTGACACATAATGTTGTATCGAGTACACAATGCCATGAACGAGATTTTAACTCACAACATTAGTGGAGATAGGAACTAGTTGCATATGTAGTTGTAAATGTAACTACCATACAATCACGATTCAAAAGGTAGAAATCTGCTTTAATAGCAGAAATATATGAATTAATATATACACATATTTGGTCATCCGTATGTCAATAACTTATATTTCATCACTGGTATCATGTTGTGAGAGGCTGTCGTGGTTGTGATCGTATGGTAGCTGAATTTACAACTATCTGTGCAATCAATGCCTATCACCACTAAAGCTATGAGTTCAAACCTCGTTCATGGAAAGGTATGCTCGATGCAACATTATGTGATAAAGTTTTCAGTGGCTTGTGACAGGTCGGTGGTTTTCTCCGGGTACTCCGGTTTCCTCCACCACTAAAACTGACCTCCACGATATAGCTGCAATATTGTTCAAAGTGGAGTTAAACACCATAAATCACACCAATCATAACCACATATCTTATCACTAGTCCCAATGCTGTGAAGCTGTGACTAATATTTTGATCATTGGAAAGACAGCCTACTTTTTGAAGTTGCGCGAATATATCTATAATATAAGTATTTAACGATGAGTAAAACTATTACACAACTAATGTATATATAGTAAGAGAATGATTAAATCTGAACAGATCTGACAATAGATATCATTCATTCCGTGTCGACAGGCAGTTTATCATAAGACTGGACACAAAGCGCTGGAGGAATAAACCGTTGATGATAATCGCTATGTTTTTCTCATTACAATGGAAATGTAATACAACGTTGGGAAATTGAATCGGCCATTGTAAAAGAGTATACAGTACATGTGGAGAGGCTGAACAAAAATATCCCATTTATCATTTTATACAAACATGGCAGCGCGACATGTTTTCAAGAAAGAAAACGGATGGGTTTCAAAAGTACTCTACTGTTGCCTTGGGACAAATGATATTTTATTGGAACTATCTGTACAATCTTATTCTGTGATAATGATATATGCCTCATATTGAATAAGACAAAGATTCAAGATGACAAAAGGGTAATCAGAATCCGCGAATCGAAGGACAAACGATACATTGGCCAAGGGAAAAAAAGCAAAAAGACAACACAAATCTAAGTAAAAGTTTGAAGATATCAAAGGGGTAATCAGAAGTCTTTAATCAAAGAAGGGCAGACAAAATAATGGTCAAAGGAAAAAGGACAAAAGGAACAACCAATTATTTACAAAACACTACACAGAAAACTGAAGATTGACCAGCACGAACCCACAAAAAACCGAAAGTATGCACCTCATGTACACATAATATATAATGCAACGTATTAATTGCAGTTCTAATTCCTACATAATGATAAATTTAAGGAAACACTGTATGTCAATTTTGTTGTATCTATTAGTAATTCAGAACAGAGGAAAAGTTTAAAGGTACCAGAAGGATAATCAGAAGACGTATATATTATAACTGCCAAATGAAAAAGTATAAAAAGACTAACAACAATCTACAAAACACTACGAATTCCACTGAGATGAAGTCATGTCTGAACGTTAAGCAGCTTCATCTCTACTAGTGGTACCGAAATGTGTGACTTTTGTTACAAGCTTGTGCTTGAAATTTACAGTTCCCAAATAATGTAATGTATTAAAGCTAAAATCAATCTCCCCCAATCATAGATGATCGTGTCCGGGTTTGGCTATCTTATTGAGGTCCTTTGGTTTACCTGTTTCCAAAGACTTTTACATTATTTCCTTTTGAACGTACCTGATGAAAGTTATTCCAGAATCGCATCGTGTTCACCAGATTAGATATATACGTTTGTATAATCATGAATAATACCCCATGAAACAATTTGTTACGTCATAATAGTACGGTAAAAGAACAAACAGTGATCTAAAAACACTACACAGAAAATTAACGATTGGGAATGTACATTAAATAGAAATGATATATAATATGGAATTTATATTCATAAGTCCTATGTCATGATAAATTGACGGAAACATTATATGTCAATTTAGTTGTATTTAGTAGTAATTCCGAACAGAAGAAAAGTTTGAAGATACCAGAAAATATAAACAATATAATGGACAAACGAAAAGGGATAAATAATCGTTAGAGAATACCAAAGTGGCAATCAATAATGGACAATCCAGAGAACCTGGCAACATATGGAACACAAGACGAATAAAAAAAAACCGAACACAATATGTGTTTGACACCACTATTCACAAACAAACACAAATAACGTAAATGTGAAATAATTCCTCCCACAAACAACCGGTTTTTATTCGTGAATCGCAACGGACATCACAACACGAAACCCAGAATGAAAATACACACGATGGGACAACACAAATAACTAAAAAGATGAGCAACACTGACCCACGGGGTGAACTCAAGTGCTCGCGAAGAGTAAGCAGTGCCTGCCTCTTATAAGATAAAAAAAAAAGACAAACAATGATCTACAAAACTATCAATACAAAGCTAAAGATTGAGCAACCCGAACCCACAAAAACGGAAGTAAACACAGGTTCTCTGACAGGGAAAGCAGTTCCTGCTTCACTAACGGAACCTGACCCTAACCCTAACACAGATTATTATATATTGTGATGATATTTTGTCATGCTTTCCTAAAACTACTTCCGTGGCATAGCAAATAAATATTTCAGATACACTTAAACCAGTGCTTGCTCTTAAAGAAGCAAACGTGTACATAGGAGGTTCTAAATACAAATAAAATAGACGCTAACTCGATCCTGTTTCTCTTACCTAATACAGTGTTGAAATTTCGATGTCGATATATTAATCTCTGTCTCCGTAAAACTAGGCCAAGGATTAACTTGTGATTTATAATTCAATAGAGATACGATATCTGTCTGCTATGTTGTCCTCAATGTACTGACAACCTGACAGTTAATCCGATATATTGCTAATCGTACATTTATTTCTATCCGGTTTGCTTTAATTATTTTTTACAATTTTGAACATAACTGCATTCAAATAAAAATGACGGTGAAGTGACGCAAATTGAAATAGAATCTACGTTAAAACATAATAAAGAATTTACCCTAAAGGGAAAAAATGAGTGGTCAACAAAGGATGACCACCACCCAGTAGTCAGTGTTTCGGCACTGGCAATTCTACGAAAACGGCGATGGCTCCACTTTCCCGATAGCCAACTTCCCATTCATCAGTAGCAATATTCCAGCAGCATCAGCGTATGCATTTCACAACTTCGACTTTATTCTAGCACTTGCGTTCAGTACAGTGATTTTCTCAAACAAGGTTACGTTCCTTCTATGCTGAAGTCATCGCTACAATAATTATGCGGTCGCCATCAAGAAATGGTTGATCGCAAATAGCAATGGATCTATTACCTCTATGTAGATTTTCCCTTCATCTATCACCGTCAAGACTTGTACCGAACTCGACTATATGAGTAACTCGGAAGGAGTCTTGTAAGAAACAAGTACTATTTACCCTTCGAGAGAACCTTGTGTTTGGATTGGTACGCTTTGACCATTTTTTTTCTGCATCGAGCTTTTTGTTTGCTTGTCTTATTTCAGTGTCTTGTGTCTGATCTTGAGTATGTCTCTAGATTTTTCATTCGTGTTTGCCCTTTCGGTGGTTGCTCTCTAACCTTTATTTATATTCAGCGCCTTGGTTCACCCCCGTTTTTTTGTGGAGTCAGTGTTGTCCATCTTTTTAGTTTTCTGCGTTGTGATTTTGCTTTGTTTTGGTTGTCTTCGTTCTGTGTCTTGTGCCTAATGTTGTGTATGTCTCTGGATTTTTCATTCGTAATTCTGCCTTCGGCGTCTTTCCCTAACCTTTATTATATGCAGCATTGAACAAACAGAATGTGGTTAAAATGATAGAGAGAGGAAACAGTGCAGTAAACTTTAAATGCTTTTTACTGTAAACTGTACCATTTTTGGCAGATTTCTCATGATTCGTTTTTAGCAAATAACAGTTTATGCGTAATAATTCATTACTCCTACATGCATAGAATTGCTTGCTGAGATAAGTGGCTAAGACATTGGATACAGCTGAAAGTGTAGAAAAACACATCATTTGTGTAGGTCGTAAGACCATTTTTCACTCATTGTATAATTCTTATAAAATGAAAAGCCAATTTTTTTAAAGAACGCCAAACAATTGGGAATCTGAGGAATCCAAATTACAAAATGACCTATCAATATTTAGTAACACTAGAGACAATATGAAATACAAATACTATACCACAAATCATCGCATGTTATATAAAATTGATAAATCTTTATAAAAAAAAATGACTACCTAAACTTTGGGAATAGATAGTAGCCACTAGTGTATTATATCATTTGCTAATTAACCTAGTGTAACCTCCCACCTTTGATTGATGTTCCTGTACCAAGATAGGAAAGTATGTCGTCATGTGGGTTATGTGGGTTATTGGTATCAATGTTTTTTATTAGATTTTGAAACTGTACCGACAGTGTGCTATTCTTTGTTCTTGTGAGAGTTGACATTTACTCGCATGTAGAAAACACTTGCATCACTGCATCATTTCACTGAGAGGCGAGGTTTGGATCTATAAAACTAGTTTAAACCACCCACTTTTCATTGAAGTGTCTGTCCCAAGTCAGAACATTGAGCGATCACATATTTGTGCTAGGGATATCGATTTTGTCCCTTTCTACGATCTTCCGATTCTATTTTGGATTTGTTCCTACGGCGTGATATGTTGTGTTTTTCATTTTATTGCGTATTTAATGTGCTAGTGTAGCGGCCATCTCACTAATCGTACACCGTTCAATTTTTTCAAAAGCACTAAACCCAAACGAATCGTAATTTATACCTTAGCCGATTTTGGCTATCCTGTTTAGGCCATTTGGTTTTATTGCTTCCAACGAATTTTAGATTCTTTGTATTTCCAATCTTTCGGCTTTGAGTGTACCTGATGAAGGTTATTTTAGAAACGCGTCGTGTGCTCGAAATGTTCTATTATAGAAATGTGACATTTTTTCTCTGCTTGGTGGTACAATGCGCCCCTCAAATGACACCCCCGAGTTGTGCCGGACAAATTAAAAACACAATTCGAGCGAAGTGTAATATGTACGAATGAATGGCTTGTTTTAGGAGAATTATTCACTTTTATGCTAAAGAAACGGCAGATCTTAATGATCAACGATTTGCTGAGAGGGTCTTTAGTAAACTACCACAACATAAATTATCTCGCATTTTAATTGTTGCACATCAACAGATAACCATGTTTTAATTTGGTGTGTCCTTCTTGAACAGAGATACAATACTGTTTTCTTAACGTTTCAACAACAATAAATCAATAATATAATGAGTTTATTAACATACAATGTTTTTTTCGCATGATCCCTTGATAAAAAAAAGTTTGATAAGTCAATCACCAATTAAGATTATGTTGTAATCGACATAAAAACTCTAACGTTACAGATGACCAACCCAAGAACATTTTGAGTCAAGTTTACCTCCAAGTGTTTAGGAAATAATTATAAAAATAAAGATATAATTATTTCCATAGCAGAATTAAAACGTTATGAAAGCTCTTATTACCCAATCTGATCACCAGAGAATATCATAGTAGAATTTGAATATACCAAAGAGGTAATCAGAATCCGTAAATCGAAGAACAAACAACACAATGGCCAAAAGTTTGAAGAGGCCAAAGAGGTAATCAGAATCTGTAAATCGAAGGACAGACAACACAATGATCAAAAGTTTGAAGATACCAAAGGGTAATCAGAATTCGTAAATCGGAGGACAAACAACACAATGGCCAAAAGTTTGAAGATGCCAAAGAGGTAATCAGAATCCGTAAATCGAAGGACAGACAACACAATTGTCAAAAGTTTGAAGATATCAAAGGGTACTCAGAATTCGTAAATCGGAGGACAAACAACACAATGGCCAAAAGTTTGAAGATACCAAAGGGTAATCAGAATTCGTAAATCGAAGGACAGACAACACAATGGACAAATGCTTGAAGATACCAAAGGGTAATCAGAATCCGTAACTCGAGGGACACCCAATATAATGACTAACTGCTTGAAGATCCCAAAGGGGTAATCAGAATCCGTCAATAGAAGGACAGAAAACACAATGGACAAAAGTTTGAAAATACTAATAAGAGTTTGAAGATACCAAATGGGTAATCAGAATCCGTATATCGAAAAAGAACAGACAACACAATGGCCATAAGAAAAAGCACAAAAGGACAAACAACGATCTACAAAACATACATATAAAACTAAAGATCGAGTAACACGAACACCACTAAAAACCGGAGGTGAATTCAGTTGCTCCATACGCGTAAGCAGTTGCTGTTCCACTAGTGACACTCGTCGTGTTAATCTAGTTACAAACCCGATGACAAGTCATGAACGAGGAAAGAACCGGGAAGTGCTTACGAAAAGTGGAACATATCCGTGGTTATTTGTGACAGAGATATTCCATAGCGGTCAACCAAGTCATGGTAGCGACCTTATAAATTTCGAAGTGATAATAGGATAATCAGAATCCGTAAATCGAAGGACAGACAATACAATGGCCAAACGCTTGAAGATACAAAGGGGTAATCAGAATCCGTAATTCGAAGAATGACAGACAACACAATGGCCAGAAGAAAAGTACAAAAGGACGGAAAACGATCTACAAAACAGCACACAGAAAACTACAGACAAGCGAACTCATTAAAAAGAACAAATCAGTCTTCTTTTATTTACTATTTGCGTTCTCAATTTGTATACATTCTAATGTGTTAGATGTTTCCTTGATATTTTCGTCGTATTTCTGCTTGGAATATTAACACATAAACACTCTCGTCAAAAAAGAATGAAATAATCGAAAAAGGCGGGAGTAATCAGAAGCCGTAATTCAAAGAACATGAAGAAAGGGAGACAATATAATGGCCAAAATTGAAAAGACAAAAAGACAATTAATGGTTTTCAAAACACTGTCAAGTTTACTTTTAATGGTCCAGTTGTTCCACGTATGAAGTTTATTATGTAAAATATATCCCAACATAAAAAAATAAACGGACACATAGTGGGGATAATCACTCCACGTTAAAGTGAATTCATGGTATAACAGAGTAAAAAATGAGATCAAGCAATGACATTCAGAATAGTTCTAAAATCTAATCTTACAATCGTAGAAACAGAGACAAAGTGGATACCTCTAGCACACAAATATATGACAGCTCACTCACTTGGCTTGGCACAAATATATGACAGCTCACTCACTTGGCTTGGCACAAATATAGGACAGCTCACTCACTTTGCTTGGCACAAATATATGACAGCTCACTCACTTGGCTTGGCACAAATATATGACAGCTCACTCACTTGGCTTGACACAAATATATGACAGCTCACTCACTTGGCTTGGCACAAATATATGACAGCTCACTCACTTGGCTTGGCACAAATATATGACAGCTCACTCACTTGGCTTGGCACAAATATATGACAGCTCACTCACTTGGCTTGGCACAAATATATGACAGCTCACTCACTTGGCTTGGCACAAATATAGGACAGCTCACTCACTTGGCTTGGCACAAATATATGACAGCTCACTCACTTGGCTTGGCACAAATATATGACAGCTCACTCACTTGGCACTTCACTAGTTACCTCCCTTCTTAATGAAATGATGCGGCCAAGTAAGTATTTTCCGCATATGAGTAAAATACAAATCCTCAAGTAATACCAAGAGTTGAGTTACTCTTAATTGAAATTATAATGTGTAGCAGTTTCTTTGAACATCTTTTAAATAGTAAGTTTATAATAAGCTATTGACCTTCTCAAAGAAAAATACCATAATATACCAGCATGTAATTATTTATAAACTTAACTAGATATATATATACATATCATCTATATATGGTTGTATATTAATACTAATTTTTTACTTTTATTTGATTAACTAAGAGTAATTATAAAGATTAAAAATATCTTATTATAGCTTATTTCGAATTCAAAGATAAGACGACACTAATTTGTTTATTATTAATTATGAGCAATTAAAAACTTAAAAATATGTAATTATAGCTTATTTCGAATCTAAAAATAATTAAGACAACGAAATGAATGCAAAAGACTTACCGTGTGAATTATTAGGAGGGCAGAATATAATTCATACAGAGATGATATTCCTTCCGTGTCTATAGACACTTCACCATGTAATTGTTCATAACACAAGAGGATAGGCAGTTATTAATAATCACTAACTGTATGTAAGAAAAGTCCTACTATAATATACAAAATGAAATTCAATAGGCCATTCGGAAAAAAAAATCTAAAGTGCAACGTCTTAGATGTTTATGCCTATAAACAGAATAACAGGAGATCTCTATTATTACGTAGCTATCTTATAAGTGGGTTAAAGTCTAATATATTTACTGACGGTTTGTGTATACGTTTTGTCTACTTCACTATTTCAAGAAAGTTCTTTTGAACATTTCCAATTCAATTCAATTCAATTGATGGGTACTTGAAATACGTACACACACACTTGCTAGTATATTGTAGACTGGTGAATATCGATATATTTTTTAATCGGATCTAATGAAATGTCCAGTGTTATTGAACAATATCAATATCTGATAAAATGACAATTTTGAAAAGACGGATTCACAACACAACTGCCTATATATATTATTTACTCAGCAATTTCTTCTTGACATTTTAATATAAAACCAAATTTGTTTTTCATTGTTCTTGACCTTTGACCTCTTTGTGATACAAGTTGATAATCAGAAAGAGAAAATAGCGCAACAATATCATACAAATATAATAAAAACACAGATATCAAATGTATTGCGCACGAAGCGTTTCTGGAATAACCTTCATCAGGTACGCTCAAAATCGAAAAATTGGAAAACAAAATAATTTAAAGTTTTGGGAGCAATAAAGCCAAAGAGACTAAACAGGATAAACACAATCGGTTGAGGTCACCTATGTCTGAGTGAAGGTTAACCTGAGGTCACCTATGTCTGAGTGAAGGTTAACCTGAGGTCACCTATGTCTGAGTGAAGGTTAACCTGAGGTCACCTATGTCTGAGTGAAGGTTAACCTGAGGTCACCTATGTCTGAGTGAAGGTTAACCTGAGGTCACCTATGTCTGAGTGAAGGTTAACCTGAGGTCACCTATGTCTGAGTGAAGGTTAACCTGAGGTCAACTATGTCTGAGTGAAGGTTAACCTGAGGTCACCTATGTCTGAGTGAAGGTTAACCTGAGGTCACCTATGTCTGAGTGAAGGTTAACCTGAGGTCACCTATGTCTGAGTGAAGGTTAACGCCATCTCTTTTATAGAACCAGTATGTTGTACATGATAAATTTTGTTAAACAAAATATGAATATATTTAAAATGCACAAAGATCAAGATTAGAACTAAACAACGCTGTTCACCCAGATATATGAGGGTCGACATTTTCCTCACATGTGGAAAACTATTGGATGACCAAAACATTTCACTAAGAGAGAATGTTTGGGCCTATTAAATTACACGTAGTTTGACCCCGCCACTTGTTATTGAAGTGTATGTATCAAGGCGGGAAAGTGAATAGTCATGTAATATATGTACTAGAGGTATCCGTGTCCTACTTTAGAGTTTTCAACTGTTTTTACAATGTGATATGATTGAGTTTTTCATCTTATTCTCTTCATTACTAGCATATGAATAAAATTGTATAGGAAAAATATCTATTGCTTCGTAACAAATGGCTGACGTAAATAAACGTTAGAGAGCACCGAAGGGCCAATCAAAAATGAACAATCCAGAGAGAGCAACTGGCAATGTATGGTACACAAGACGACGAAAGACAAAACAAGAACACAACGCAATATGTGTAGGATACCACTATGGCAAATAAACATAAATAAGGTAAATTAGACATGAGCCTCCTGCAAAAAAACCCGAGACAGAGACAAACCGAACATGGTAATTTATGGCACTTTATGTTTGCAAGAGGTTTATATTAAACACGGATTAGGCTTTTGTTTTCATTACTTTCAATCCAAATTATTAGACTTTATTAAAATGTTTAAGTCATCAAGGACTGTCAAATAAAATACTGGGTGTAATTATTTATAAATTCTGTTCTGTTTTAATCTTTTTTACCGGCATAAAACCAGAACATCGAAGTCGAGCGAGGATATGAAACGATATCTTAATATGAGAAACCAATTATTCGAATCGCTAAATATTTAATTATTTGGGCTTTAAAAATCTTGTACCTGCCTGTTAGAGGGCATATTTGCAGCTTTAAGCTATTGTTTTAATGACATTTGAAACGCTTGATGGGCTTTACGTAACAATTTCATCTAAACTGAGAAAATTAACCTTAAACGAAGTGATTGCTGTTACATAATTATTCAAATTTAAATTCTGATTTTGATTAAAGAGACTTTGTTAGAAATGTCATTCAAATCCTTTCATTATTGCAATTCAAAATGTTGCTTTGAAATTTACGCTTGTTACTGAAAACCGTAATACCATATTTGTTCTAAACAATATATGGTCGCAAATGGCCAATGCTTACAAATAATCCCGATTTTCAGTGAGATTCGTAATGCCCGATCTTTAGTTTTCTGTGTGATGCTTTGAAGATCGTTATTTGTCTTTTTGTCCCTTTTCATTTGACCATTGTGTTGTCTGTTCTTCTTCGATATTATGGCTTCTGATTACAGTTTTGGTATCTTCAAACTAAATAATGACGACCTTAGATGTATGTCCGAAGCGGCATCTTTAATATATTGTCGGCATCGCAATGGTTTATTAGATATATTTAAGCTTGAAATTTACATGTTCTAAATAATGTAATTTATTCACAAACTAATATACACTCCCCACAGGAATATGTGACCTTAACCGATTGTGGCTATCCTTATTAGGACCTTTGGCTTAGTTGCTCCCAGAGACTTTTATTAAATAATTTGGCATCTATAGGCGACCTTATCTGATTTTGGCTATCCTGTTAATGACACTTTGGTTTACGAGCTCCCAGAGACTTTTATTAAATAATTTGGCATCTATAGGCGACCTTATCTGATTTTGGCTATCCTGTTAATGACACTTTGGTTTACGAGCTCCCAGAGACTTTTATTAAATAATTTGGCATCTATAGGCGACCTTATCTGATTTTGGCTATCCTGTTAATGACACTTTGGTTTATGACATCCCAGAGACTTTTATTAAATAATTTGGCATCTATAGGTGACCTTATCTGATTTTGGCTATCCTGTTAATGACACTTTGGTTTATGACATCCCAGAGACTTTTATTAAATAATTTGGCATCTATAGGCGACCTTATCTGATTTTGCCTATCATGTTAAAGACACGTTTGGCTTACTTGCTCCCAGAGACTTTCAAATTATTTGTCTTTCCAATCTTATGACTATGATCCTACCTGATGAAGGTTATTGCTGAAACGCGTCGTGTGCACTAAGTTATATATCAACGTTTTTATTTCAAATAAATACAGTATTAAACACATTTGTTTTTCAAGAAAGATAACCCTGCCAATAGGTTACTCGATCTTTAGCTTTATATGTATGTTTTGTAGATCGTTGTTTCCCCTTTTGTCCTTTTTCTGTTGTCTGTTCTTTTTCGATATACGGATTCTGATGACCTCTTTGGTATCTTTAAACTCTTCTTAGTATTTTCAAACTTTTGTCCATTGTGTTTTCTGTCCTTCGATCTACGGATTCTGATTACCCCTTTGGTATCTTCAAACTCTTCCATTAACATTTGCAAAGCATTTCTGAGATAACAGTATCCATTGGGATACAATAATATGTCATATCATGGGCCAACATTTATCATATCATCTGAAGTAATTAAGTCATTGACGAATGTTCAAAACATTATTACACGTTCCGACGAACATTAGTCCAGGAGATAAATACGACCTAGATGGCAAAGGTCGTACGATTATTAAGTACTCTAAATGACATGAATACCAAATAACAACAGTTCAAAGAACAAAATGTACCAATCCTGAATACTAGTCGTTTAATATCAGGTAAGACAAACCCATGGAGCGTTCCCCAACAACTTCATGCCATTGTGATGTAATAACAACGTAGATAACTAATTTAGTTCTCACGACGGATATCTCTAATAACCTTCCATAGGTACGTTCATAGTCAGACAATATCTAACTTCCAATAATTCATTATTTTCTCAACCGGTAAGAAGAGTTTTATGATACCAAGGGGGTAATCAGAATCCGTAAATCGATGAAGGACAGACAACACAATGGCCAAAAGAAAAAAGTACAAAAGGACAAACAACGATCTACAAAACATACACATAAAACTGAAGCTCGTGTAACGCGAACCCCACTAAAAAAGGGAGTGAACTTAAGTTCTCCGGAAGGGTAAGCAGTTCCTGCTCCACTAGCGGCACCCGTCGTGTTAATCTAGCTACAAACCCGGTGATAAGTCATGAATGAGGAAAGGACCGGGAAGTGTTTACGAAAATTGGAAAATATCCGTGGTCCTCTGTGACACAGGTATTCCATAAAAGTTCAAAAACTAATTTTCATCTTTGATTTATCAGTGTGAAAATAAACTCCTGGCCATTAGGGATGGATCAAATTTTGGTTATTAGCTTAATACGTGCCCTACGTTTTGAGTCCGTAAAACTAGTTTAACCAACCCCGCCACTTTTTACTGAAGTGCCTGTGCTAACTCAGGAAAGTGAGAGGTGATGTATTTGTGTTAGTGGTATCGATTCAGCCACTGTTTCTATGATTTTCCGATTGGATTTTGGAATGTTTCCAAAAGTTTGCTAATTTGTTGCTTTTCATTTTGTTATTTGTAAATAGCATGGTGTCATTTTATTCTTGAGTGCAAATGAAATGTGCGTTTCTTTCATTTTGCAATATCAGTAATTAGCTATCAGGTTCCTTGCTTCGGTTCAGTAAATCTGATAAAACTCAATTGACGTTTTGATTGTCACGCAATTTGTAGATTGGGTTCAGTAGATATAGTAACAACAGCAAACGTACAAATACGGGATAATCATAACATCATAATTGAGAGTGACATACCAAATACCATGGCAACAAATTAACAAATGTCACAAAAAGAACCAAATCTAACCCCCACTGTATATTAGGAGATGATTATTAAATAACTTTTGATGTTAGATCTACTCATGCAATGCACATTTGTAGATTAATTAATGGCCTTGACTGATAGATATGGCATTACTATGTAGATTAATCTTTCGGAACAAAGGGACGTAACGCGACAACAAAATGAAAAACACAAACTACCACACTAACGGAACAGTTCCAATAACCTTACAATATAATCCTGCAATACATTTAAACCTGTATTAAGAGGACACCTTTGGGACAAAGAAAATGTGGCCTTTTAAAACAGGTGACCTCTTAAAAGAGATTCAATTTATTTTCTATGACAGGACAAGAAAAAGATGACATCTTAATACAGGTGACTGCTAAATGAGGTGACCACATTGGCAGGTTTGACTATATAAATACTGAACATGCAGCCAATGCATATTGGAAACCCTAGCTGCACTGTTATACTAGTACGACACATAACCAGACAAACGTAGGCAGCGATAACAGTGAAACATCAATTTATTCATATTTTGTCAGATATTTACAGCCATTAATTGTGAAACCAATCAACAGGAATCACAACAAAATGATGATAACTTAATGACGCGTGAAGAAACATCAACATTTAAATTATTGTCAACCCAATTTATTCTTCCTGTTGTTAAGGGCTTAGAAATATTATAGAGAAGTATGAATATTTCTTTTATTTCAATTATTGCATGCAATCCAATTTAATATGACGAATAAAAGAGCCACATGATTCCCCCAACGAATGAAATATAAAAGTATTAAATTACAATAAAGTAGAATAAACTAAATATACAGGAGTATGTTGTATAATGATTAAATACTAACTTAGGAGGAACAGACATAATGACCTATAATTACTCGTAGTTATTTAGAATTTATGTTTTATTGTATTGTTTTATTTCTTTCCATGTAAAGTGTTGTGCCTGCTCATATATTGTCATCATATCTGCTCATGAGGTTTGGCATTTGACTCACGTGTAGATATCATGACGGGTGCTCCACACATAAGTCAGGAAATGCCTAACCTTTCGGAGCATCCGAGCTCACCTCCGGTCTATTGTTGAGTTCTTTAGTATTCTATGGAATGATTTGTTGATCGTTGCTTGTCCTTTTTCATTAAGTCATTGTGTTGTCTGTCTTTCAATTTACGGTTTCTGATTACCCCTTTGGTATCTTAAAACTTTTCACTAAGAAGTTTAAGCGGAACACCAAATACACATTTGTTCACGCCACGATATAGCTGAAATATTGCTAATGTTGGCGTTAATCATAAATCAGTCAATAAATCACATACAGGTAACAGCGAATTTTTCAGGCATGGGACAGGCACTTTAATCAAAAAAATATATACAAAAAGTGGCGGGGTTAAATTAGTATTATGTGCCCAAACCTCCCATCATATTTCCTAATGCATAGTATTATTAGAATTCCAAATAATCTGAATAAGTCAAACAATAAGAATTTAAGAAATCATTGTTTTAAATAGTAAATTATTTCATCAGAGACGGACTCATCAGAGTTGATAGTGATGCTATGCGTGTTATATGAACATTACAACATAATTACAACAGAGTGGTATAAATTAATCTTCAATACTATATAGTTTTAAACTTATGTTTTATATCGTATTGTTGGTAAATTCCATTAAATTCAAACAGATGTGTAGAGGTAACCGTATTGTATTGCTCTATAAACATATTAAAGGCATACAGTCGCTCAAATAGATGGGGTTTTTTTATATTAAAAGTTGCCAATATTCGATGTTTTATACTAATTGCAGTTGAAATTTTTCATAATATCATATGTAAATAGCCTGGAACGAAGGAAATACGTCGCTGATTGATTCTCTTGCATCCAGTAAAGCATTCAATGTTTACCCGCATAATATTCATATATTCATGAATATGATCATATGACCATTGATGACCTACACAGTGACCTCATTCGGTAAAGCGTTTGCGCATGTGCGTAATTGTTTGCTGAAAAAAGCACATGTTATAAATAAAAATATTGACGGATCCTACGCGAAAACGACGCAAGGGAGGATTCAACTAGCTTTGTGTAAAAATTAAAAAAAGATGTTATACAGACCTACTCCATTTTTCAACATGTAAGCATAATTTAGTATCTTTTTTCGGCTGAATCGTATTTTGACAGAATTGCATCGTAGTTTTTTTTATATATTCTTTTTTTCAGGAGAAACCACTAGGTGATATCTCTTTTTAAATTAGAGACTAAAATAATGAACTTCATGTCTGTTTTTTTCTAAAAAAATATAATCAATACAACTCAAGTGTTGTCAATAATATGCAATATAATTTGTTTACAATTTTCCCTTTATTGGGCCCCTTTGCAGAGCTTGGGTTTGTTTTTATTGATTTCATCACGTATTTTCGATTTTAAGTGTCATTCTTACTAAATACCATTATATAATATTAACTGATTACCCCGGGATCCAATTTCATATATACATTTCTTAAATTATATTAATTCTAACCAATATTTACCTACAACATGCTTTCTGGTTATTTATACCAGTTATCAGTGTCCGGTAAACTTCGGAAAAGATGTTACTGGCGATTTCACCAACAGACATTCGAATTCTTTTCACTAATTACGACATTATAGCATACTTTTTAAACCTGGTTTCTTGTTCAGAACATTTTATTAACATAAAACATCGAATATTGGCAACTTTTAATATAAACAAAAAAAATCAATCTGAGCGACTGTATGCCTTTAAGTAATACGAGATTGAGTAATCGTTATTACAACATTATTTGAAAGTTATCTTCTTACAATTTATAACGTCAAATTCCGCTCATGGCGAGGTGTACTCGATACAACATTACGTTGGTTTTCACTGACCGTCACGATAATTGAAATATTGTTGAAAACGGAGTTCATTATCTAATCTTTACATCTGCTTCAGGAGTAATATTGCAAATTTAAAATAAAGCATACACTATGGGAATGTCAACAAAACGAAAATACCATATTTTGTAATTATTCACTTGAAATGGTTTTTCTATATGCTTGTTCGACCGATGCCTCATATATTGTTGTCTAACGTAATATAGATTTGTCTGGAATAATTTACTCAGAACTCTTTTAATAAAATGAAAAGTAAAGTATCTTATTCAATGTGGCGTATGACCTAAATATATCAATGCGCGTAGTATATAAAGTGTTTCTTCTGTTTATAATAACAGACTGTTGGTTTGTATCTGCAATCGTCTTGTTGAAATAGCTTAATATTTGTACGTGTTCATAAAGCAACCAGAGATAAATATAGACATTTCATGTTGTCCAAAATTTGTTCTCTGCTGTCCAAAGGAAGTTGTGATCGTAATTGTATGGCATTTGTATTAGCAACTACGTGTGCAATAAGTGGCGATCACCTATCACCCCGCTGATGGCGAGTTGTGCTCGATACAATAGTATGTGATATAGTGTATCAGTGACGTGCGGCAGGTCAATGGCTTTCAACCGATTATCCACCAGTAAAACTGCCTGCCACGAAATAGCTGAAATATTGTTCAATGTGGCACCAAATACCATAGCCCTAAACCTAACCCCTCTGTTGTCCAAACATATATTGGTAGACGTTAGTATTGTGTCCATGACAGCTTTATCGTCAGTTTGGCCCCTTAAAATACCGGTACATTTGTAACCATAGCGTGTTAACATTATTCCTATCTGACATTTTGTCGATTTATTTTACTATGATTGGGTAAAATAGCAATTAATCTAAATATAAACATATCTTAATGTGTTAGCAAAATGTATATAATGACAACCAAATTACGAATATACATAGTTTTAACAGCAACTCAAACCATAAAAAATAACATACGGCAATTTCAAAAAGATTTAAAAAAATATTAATGGGTTTAGTTGGAATTACCTCTACAATATTCGTTTGATGGTTTATTAGAAATGACTTGTGGAGATGACATAGAATAATATTAATAGAATTGATTGCTATGGAGATTAGAAATATCCTTTATATTGGCTGTGAAGTGTGTTTTATGAAGGAATTCTATAATCAATGGTAAATGTAATCCACTATTTGACAAATTAATTCAAATTAAATTGAAAAATGAATAATAAGATTTGAAACGTGGGTGATTAGTATCTCCGTTCCATTATCAACGATAAAAAATATGCGATCAGAAAATCAAAATTTTTGGAAATTTCAAAACTCGTAGGTTTATTTAGGACGCCACGAAATAGCTGAATTATTGCTAAAGTTGGCGTTAAACACTAATCAATCAATCAATGCGCATACAGTGGCTTTTTGGACAGAGCTTAGCTGCTGATGCCAAGCTACTCAAACAAGGCTGTGTTGCCTTATGTTGCAGTCCCCGTTCCAAAAAGACTACCGTCGACATCACGACCGTTTTCGAAATATCAATTTTTCAAATGGTAACCGTTTCTTTTCCTTTTTATCCCAATGTTCGCTGTGTCTCTTAATTATTCCTTGTTGATTGCCGCTCTCTGATTTCCTCTAAAGTTTATTTACTTAGAAATGTTCTTATAATAACAATAATTTTGAATAGTGAAAGGAAGGCAACAATTTACATTAAAATATATCATTGCATGTGGACATAATCAAGGTATACATTTAGTAATATAATGTAGGAAACATATGTCATTGTCTATATGGTTATCATTATTAACAAAAAATCTTAATGAGAGATGAATTAGTATTTTATAATTAACATGCAAACTAATTTAAGACGAGTTTGGAGATACCAAAAGGATAATCAGAATCCGTAAATCGAGGAATGCTGAAATCGAAATGGTATTTAATAAACATCAAGAGTACCTATACAAAACATGTTACATCAGTCACAAATCGTCAAGGTTGCTCCAAATTAAAAAAAAATAATTGATTTATTTGCACAATTTTATCAGTTATAATTGAATTTAATAAGTGTGTTGAGATTTCAGTTAAAGTGTAAAATTAATGCACTGACAAAGAAAGTAGCTAGAGCCGGGGTCCCATTAACTGGTTTAACCCGCCACATTTGTGTACCTCTCCCAAGCCGGGACATTGATTTTCAACGCCATATGTCATGAAATGTTTTAGTTCAAATGTATGAGTGAGGTGAGAGGTAGGGTTTCGTTTTGTCGAAATTGTGAAATTATTCACAATGACTGTTCAAGCTTTCTATTCATAATTCTATTGAACACATAGTCATGATAGCAATAGAAAAACTTTCTAAGATACCAACAGTTTAATCAGAAGATGTAAATACAATACAACGACCAGAAGAAAGAAGACAAAAAGACAAACAATGATATATTAATACTATACAGAAGGCTAGAGGTTGAACAACACGAGCCGCACAATGCAAAACCCGGGTTGAAATTAGGTGTTCCAGACGGACAAGCAATTCCTGCTCCACTAATGACCACCCGACGTTTTACTCTTGACAAGCATCCGATGATAAGTCATAAATGAGAAAAGATAGGCACTGTGATTACAACAAAGAGATATATAGTTATCATAAGAATAAAAAAAAAGGTTGAAAATACCAAAGCGGTAATCAGAAGCATTAAATCGAAGACGGACAGACAATGCAAATGATCAGTAAGAAAATAGCATATATAGACAATACAATGGCCAAAGCAAAAAAAAATATAGCATATATAGACAATACAATGGCCAAAGCAAAAAAAAAAATAGCATATATAGACAATACAATGGCCAAAGCAAAAAAAAAAATAGCATATATAGACAATACAATGGCCAAAGCAAAAAAAAAAATAGCATATATAGACAATACAATGGCCAAAGCAAAAAAAAAAATAGCATATATAGACAATACAATGGCCAAAGCAAAAAAAAAAATAGCATATATAGACAATACAATGGCCAAAGCAAAAAAAAAAATAGCATATATAGACAATACAATGGCCAAAGCAAAAAAAAAAATAGCATATATAGACAATACAATGGCCAAAGCAAAAAAAAAAATAGCATATATAGACAATACAATGGCCAAAGCAAAGAAAAAAATAGCATATATAGACAATACAATGGCCAAAGCAAAAAAAAAAATAGCATATATAGACAATACAATGGCCAAAGCAAAAAAAAAAATAGCATATATAGACAATACAATGGCCAAAGCAAAAAAAAAAATAGCATATATAGACAATACAATGGCCAAAGCAAAAAAAAAAATAGCATATATAGACAATACAATGGCCAAAGCAAAAAAAAAAATAGCATATATAGACAATACAATGGCCAAAGCAAAAAAAAAAATAGCATATATAGACAATACAATGGCCAAAGCAAAAAAAAAATATAGCATATATAGACAATACAATGGCCAAAGCAAAAAAAAAATATAGCATATATAGACAATACAATGGCCAAAGCAAAAAAAACAAAAGAATAATGATTTACAAAACACTACACAGAAAACTAAAGTAATTCATAACAATATCACTATCTGTAACAACTCTACACAAGTCTCCGTCAATCGTCAGTTAAAGTTTCTAATTATGAAGTAAAGTATATAATACTGTATTGTTCAGTTGAAAACTGTATATATAAAGGCAATACTAGGGTTTGTATATTTCCTTGTTGTAAGTGGTGCGAAGACGTATAAAGATATGTCTGGATATAATGCAAAGGAGGAAAGGGAGAGGTTATTAAATGAATAAAATATACAAATAAAACATTATATAGGACAAACTTTCCTAAGGATAACACATACATTTAGTTGTTGTAGTAATGCATCGTCTCGAGATAATATCAAAGTAAATTCAATGCATTTATTCAAATTATAGCACATTAATGGTTCTCTACAGTAAATAATATGAAATACAAGATGCTCTTTAAGGTCAGGAGCTGTAGTACAAGAATAGACAAAATGGAAGCATTAGTAACACATATAGTCATCATTGCATGATAAAATGAAAAGAAGTTGCATAATCTAATAATAAAAAAAATATCGTAGAAAGAAACGAAGTCGATACCCTTGACACACAAATATATGACTGTTCAATTTCTTGGCTTGGTACAGACACTTCAATTAAAGGTGGAGGGTTTAAGCTAGTTAATAGTTAAAAAAACCCACCAATTATTAAATGAACAAGTAAATATCTGTATGTCTTTGAGACAGGTGTGACTTGCGGGAGATCGATAGTTTTCTCCGGGTACTCCCGTTTCTGCTACCAATGCAACTGACCATCACGATATAACTGAAATATTGTTGAAAGTGGCGCTAAGCACAAAAATCTTAACCATGCTATTAAAGCAGCAATTAACACAGCATTTGAATTATACATTCTAAATACAGGATTATTTCTCATATGAATTTCGATCCAGTCACGGCAAATAAATATTAGATTGTATTGCTATTGTCTCAAATGTTTGATACCATATGACCACCAATGCAAATTACCACCATGTTGGAAGTGAAGCTAAGCACCATTACCCTAACCCCTTTGAGACAGGTTTATTGAAACATTAGTATGTCTGATAATGTCTGATAAATTATATAAGCATTCATGTATTGTTCGTCACGGTTGACTGATATTCTAGGCTTTATTTCTTATTCAATTTGACAAACAGACAATAGATCTAAGTGTCTCTTATTTTATGGGAAAACTCGGATTATATTAGAAGAGTTTGAAGATACCAAGGGGGTAATCAGAAACCGTCAATCGAAGAAGTGTTTTGTAAAATTAAGCATGTAATTCAAATGATAATTTATCGCTTTCTATTTCACTTTATTTGCGCTAAAAGGGAATTTTAGATAATAAAAAGGACTAAAAAGGAATAAAAAAAGATTACTACGTGGTAATAATCGATAAATGATTGCTAAGTAGATCAACATCGACTTTGTTGTCGTCACCTTGGCTTTCAAAGCCTCTCATTGTCAGATTATGGTTTGAGGTCAGATTTGTGCGTATTTAATATATGTCACTTTGGGAAAAAATTATGAGGAAGCAAATATATGAAGCTTTACCTAAGATTGACAATCCCATAATATTATAGTAAATGAAGAGAAAATAAACGTTTAAAGTGACCAAAAGGGAAATCAGAATATGTAAATCGAAGAAGAACAGACAACACAATGGCAAAAAGAAAACCGACAAAAAGACAATGATCTACAAATCACTACACAGACACGAACCTCAATAGAAACCGGCGTTAACCCAGGTACTCATGAAGGGTAAGGAGTTCCCGCCACACTATTGGCATCCGTTGTGTTACATTTGTTTCAAACCTAGTGATGAATTATGGATGAGGAAGGTACACGGTTATGATTACGACAAACGAAACATATGCGTGGTCATTTGTGACATATATATTCTCTAGCGTTAACCAAGTCATGGTAGCGGGGTTAAACTAGTTGTATGACCCTAATTATGTATGATAATGTAATACGTAGACGAAAATCGCAATCAGTATTTACAAGTATTAATTATTATCTTATTGATAGGTTAATTTCATTTCATTTAACGTCAAGTGGCAGAGTGGCAATTAACCCTTCCGTCCGGATCACCTGATCTTCCTCGGGGAGTTTGTGTTCTTTGTCAAAGCTTCCATTTCTGTATTCTATAACCTTTATATTTGTGCTGTTGCCGTTTATTGTATCTGAACCGATTCTTTATTCTAATATCTCTCTACCGACCTGCTTTCATCGTCCCCCCCCCGGTTTTTGAGTGGGGTTCGTGTTACTCGATCTTTAGTTTTATATGTATGTTTTGTAGATCGTTGTTTGTTCTTTTGTACTTTTTCTGTTGGCCATTGTGTTGTCTGTTCTTCTTCGATATACTGATTTTGATTATTCATTTGGTATCTTCAAACTCTTCTTAAATACTTCTCATACAAATACACGTAAGAGAATACCGAAGAACCAATCAAAAATGGACAATCCAGAGAAACTTGCAGCAATACGAAGAAAAACAAAGTAAAAACACAACACAATATGTGTTGGACACCAATATGCGCAAATAAACACAAATAACGTAAATAAGACATGATCCCTCCACAAACAACTACAGTTTAAGGCGAGCTGTACATCTTGTTGTGTTTGCGGAAATCGTAGCTACATCACAACACGGAACTCAGAATGTAAAGACACATAATAGAACAACACAAAAACTTAAAAGATGGGAAAAAAACTAAAAAGATGAGAAAGACTACGACTACATAAACCTCATGTAAAACTACCCTTTCCTAGGTATGATTATGTGAGGTGTGGGTGTATTCTACCTTTCTGTATTTAGTTGTTTTTTTCCTCTCAATAATTTGGGGTCAATCAACTCCGGAGAAGCTAAATATAAAATACAGATCTGTACACTAATTAATAGGGATTTATTTTATGCCAATTTCTTGAGAGTAATAAAGTATTGAATTTAGGACGAATCAAGTTATAAATTATTGACTTTGCCATAGAAACTTGCTATCATAAACAACTTATATTTCGCTCCAGAGCGTCTTAATTTACACTGTTTGAAATGTTTAGCCTTCAAGACATGTGTTTTGACATTAATAAACCACTATAAGTTCTTCAATACTTTGTAAGATTCTTCATACTTGTCCCCAAGGTCATTTTAGTAATATACATCTTATACAAAATTTACAGGCATTTTCTTATTTATTGATGTTTCCTTCCACGCAATTACATTAAATTGAAGTTCTTTGCTGATATATATTTTATTTTTTCATTATTTATTTTATTCTAATTACATATTTGGACCCATAAAACTAGTCTTATTTACGTTGTTTGAGTTTGTTTACGTGTGTTGGTGTCCGGCAGTTATGTGTTTATTTTCGTATCGTGTGCCCTGTGTTGCCAGTTATGTGTTTATCTTTCGTATCGTGTGCCCTGTGTTGCCAGTGATGTGTTTATCTTCGTATCGTGTGCCCTGTGTTGCCAGTGATGTGTTTGTCTTCGTATCGTGTGCCCTGTGTTGCCAGTGATGTGTTTATCTTCGTATCGTGTGATGGTGTCCGCCAGTGATGTGTTTATCTTTGTATCGTGTGCCCTGTGTTGCCAGTTTCTCTGGATTGTCTTACTTCTATTGTCTTCGGTATTCACTAACGTTTAATTATTAACCCCTCACTTTTTATTGTGTCCTGTGTCAAGCCATGAGAGTGAGAGGTCGTGCATTAATGTTATGGATATCGAAGTTCCCCTTTCCTACGATTTTTCTATTTGAATTTGGACCTGTTCCTACAGTGTGATATTTTTTTTTTCATTTCATTACTTTTTTGTAGTATCAATATGTCTGTGGTATCGCCATCTTTAACTGAAATCTATATATGTGTCATACAAGTGAAGAAGATTACTTTGGTATATGTCTTAGATATTACAGTTCTCCCTAGACAGCTATTTCAAGATAATGTATGGTTGATTTATTATCGCCGTCTTATTTTCCAATACTTTTTGAGATATGCGAAAATAAAGTGGTTACCGTTCACAATACAAGTAATAACAGATATGTTTACAAGCAGGTGCATAGGCGTTGTTGTCTAACTCTGATCAGACAAGTTTTTATATACCAAAATGACAACTAAATTCCAAGAACGGGTTGTAAAAAAATAATTAATCGGAACTCAGATGGCAGCTTATTAAATACGGCTTCATAAAGACGTATATATCTAATTTAGTGCGCATGAAACGTTCCCTATTGTAGAATATTTTTTCTCTCTTCGTGCTTAAATTGAAATAGTACATGACTGTCTGTCTAAGCAAATTAATTTATTATTGCAGTTTCGAAAATAACATTGTAGGATGTAGTGTTTGGTTGACAGTTAAACTGTAAAAGATCAGTTGAATATAGATATACTATATCATTTATCATATGACGGACAGTGTTTGCCTGCTAAGATTAATATAGCAATATTTATACATGTCCTTTTACTTCTGGCCATTGCGTTGTCTGTTCTTCGATTACGGATTCTGATTACCCTTTTGGTATCTTCAAACTCTTCCTAAAGCCCTTTTTGTGAAATAGAAGCATATTAAAACGTTCAGATCTTGTTTGCAGGATCGGATACACATTTGGTAGGCTTCTGGGCTACAGATACTATAAGGCGCCAGAAATAATTATCAAAAGCACGAATTTCGGATTCTTGAAATCAGTTCAATCATGATTGTCAGTACCAACGAGTTGGAATAATGGGTCAGAACCAAATTCCAGTATATGTATTAAATCTTTTCTTAAAGAGATAATTTAGTCTCCTTATAGTTTTATTGTGAAGTTAAAAATAAAGTAACTAATTAAGGATTGATCGCAATTTGTGTTCGATTCATGACGAAATAACATCAATCAGGTTGTACACACCGTGTAACCCACGTAAATAACATCAATCAGGTTGTACACACCGTGTAACCCACGTAAATAACATCAATCAGGTTGTACACACCGTGTAACCCACGTAAATAACATCAATCAGGTTGTACACACCGTGTAACCCGCGTAAATAACATCAATCAGGTTGTACACACCGTGTAACCCACGTAAATAACCTCAATCAGGTTGTACACACCGTGTAACCCGCGTAAATAACATCAATCAGGTTGTACACACCGTGTAACCCGCGTAAATAACATCAATCAGGTTGTACACACCGTGTAACCCACGTAAATAACCTCAATCAGGTTGTACACACCGTGTAACCCGCGTAAATAACATCAATCAGGTTGTACACACCGTGTAACCCACGTAAATAACATCAATCAGGTTGTACACACCGTGTAACCCGCGTAAATAACATCAATCAGGTTGTACACACCGTGTAACCCGCGTAAATAACATCAATCAGGTTGTACACACCGTGTAACCCACGTAAATAACATCAATCAGGTTGTACACACCGTGTAACCCGCGTAAATAACATCAATCAGGTTGTACACACCGTGTAACCCGCGTAAATAACATCAATCAGGTTGTACACACCGTGTAACCCGCGTAAATAACATCAATCAGGTTGTACACACCGTGTAACCCGCGTAAATAACATCAATCAGGTTGTACACACCGTGTAACCCGCGTAAATAACATCAATCAGGTTGTACACACCGTGTAACCCGCGTAAATAACATCAATCAGGTTGTACACACCGTGTAACCCACGTAAATAACATCAATCAGGTTGTACACACCGTGTAACCCGCGTAAATAACATCAATCAGGTGTACACACCGTGTAACCCGCGTAAATAACATCAATCAGGTTGTACACACCGTGTAACCCACGTAAATAACATCAATCAGGTTGTACACACCGTGTAACCCGCGTAAATAACATCAATCAGGTTGTACACACCGTGTAACCCACGTAAATAACATCAATCAGGTTGTACACACCGTGTAACCCGCGTAAATAACATCAATCAGGTTGTACACACCGTGTAACCCACGTAAATAACCTCAATCAGGTTGTACACATCGTGTAACCCACGTAAATAACATCAATCAGGTTGTACACACCGTGTAACCCACGTAAATAACATCAATCAGGTGTACACACCGTGTAACCCGCGTAAATAACATCAATCAGGTTGTACACACCGTGTAACCCGCGTAAATAACATCAATCAGGTTGTACACACCGTGTAACCCGCGTAAATAACATCAATCAGGTTGTACACACCGTGTAACCCACGTAAATAACCTCAATGAGGTTGTACACATCGTGTAACCCACGTAAATAACATCAATCAGGTTGTACACACCGTGTAACCCACGTAAATAACATCAATCAGGTTGTACACACCGTATAACCCGCGTAAATAACATCAATCAGGTTGTACACACCGTGTAACCCACGTAAATAACATCAATCAGGTTGTACACACCGTGTAACCCGCGTAAATAACATCAATCAGGTGTACACACCGTGTAACCCCCGTAAATAACATCAATCAGGTTGTATACACCGTGTAACCCACGTAAATAACATCAATCAGGTTGTACACACCGTGTAACCCGCGTAAATAACATCAATCAGGTTGTACACACCGTGTAACCCACGTAAATAACATCAATCAGGTTGTACACACCGTGTAACCCGCGTAAATAACATCAATCAGGTTGTACACACCGTGTAACCCACGTAAATAACCTCAATCAGGTTGTACACATCGTGTAACCCACGTAAATAACATCAATCAGGTTGTACACACCGTGTAACCCACGTAAATAACATCAATCAGGTTGTACACACCGTGTAACCCACGTAAATAACATCAATCAGGTTGTACACACCGTGTAACCCACGTAAATAACATCAATCAGGTTGTACACACCGTGTAACCCGCGTAAATAACATCAATCAGGTTGTACACACCGTGTAACCCACGTAAATAACCTCAATCAGGTTGTACACATCGTGTAACCCACGTAAATAACATCAATCAGGTTGTACACACCGTGTAACCCACGTAAATAACATCAATCAGGTTGTACACACCGTGTAACCCACGTAAATAACATCAATCAGGTTGTACACACCGTGTAACCCACGTAAATAACATCAATCAGGTTGTACACACCGTGTAACCCGCGTAAATAACATCAATCAGGTTGTACACACCGTGTAACCCGCGTAAATAACATCAATCAGGTTGTACACACCGTGTAACCCGCGTAAATAACATCAATCAGGTTGTACACACCGTGTAACCCGCGTAAATAACATCAATCAGGTTGTACACACCGTGTAACCCGCGTAGCGGCTTACGCAAGAGTGTGTACAACCTGATTGAGGTTATTTCGAATGACCCGAACAAATAATTTCGATCAATCCTTGTAAATTAATTCAAACTTTTTTTCTATGATATTGAAAAATATATATATTTTTTCAAAATAAGGCAAATAATCGGAAATAAATTTAAATAACCCCAAATGTGCCTCATTTAAAGAAAATCGCCTGATGACAACGGCACGCGACGCCTTGGGAACGACATCTATTTTCAGATTCAGTACATACGAAAATGTACTAAACTTTTTAAACCAATCAAAACACGTATAAAATGACATGTGACTCTAAAATTAATTTATTTTCAATTAATCCCTGGAGGTCTTTACTGACAAAGTCCCCGTGGCTGCAGCCCATAAAGCCCATGCCTTAATCCGGCACTATTTGTTTGCTTCTTGAAGAAATTCCTACGAAAATGTGACAAAATAGATAACATCTCGATGATTTACAAGCGAAATAATATTACATAGTGTCAAGCTGACTAAGAATACGACATTTATTCCCATGATGCAAAACAGAAACCTATAAAGATAGTACTGTTGAACAGTAAACCTGACAATCCTATGACAAAATAATGAGGAATTCTAATAATTTCAGTCTGTTTCATTTCGACGGTGTCTGGTGGGGATGGACTCAATTTGGTCAACGTGACAGAACCTAATGCAATTTCATAATTTACCATACACTAAAAAACAACACAAAACTTGTGTACAGATCACAGTATATTATTTTCTGGATGCGTCAGCAATTCTGTTCCTCAGTACTTGTGGGAGTTCTCCATGAATCGTCAACCATTCTACTGTTAGACCTTAATTGATATTCATTTGACAATTGTTTTCAAGATTTGTGTTTATACATTGAAGGTATGTGAAAACGAAATGCCTCATCGCTTTATCAGATGTGTAGTGCGATAATGTGGTTCTGACGTTCTACATGCATATTTTAGGTACTGGTGAAGGTTTTATCGGGTTCAAATCCAGAACTACTATGTGCGTCCCCAGGTGACAGATAGGGGGAGCCCACTCGATGGGGGTGTCAGCTTATAATTCGGAAATTCCGGCCTTGGCCCATAGTGGATAATGTGTTTGGAAAGTGCCAAGTTCTCTGCACGGTAAAGATCTCTTTTCTAGATTTCGAAAGAGAGTAGGTGCATTGTAGCCGCTACAAAAGACTAAGTTTCTCGTCTCTTCCCAACTTCCCATACTTTGTCAATGGTAGTCAAAAGACGTTGACTCGTTGACACATCACTACTCTAATTTTTATATAGTTTATGTATGTTATTAAACATGAGTTCAACCGCCGGATTTTAGTGGGATTCGTGTTGCTTGTTCCTTAGTTTCCTAATGTTTTGTATATTGTTGTTTGTTCTTTGGACCTTTTTTGTAACGGTTGTGTATGGAGTAAGATAAGCTTGAAGATACCAATGGGACACCCAGTACAGAGACAATACAATGATCTAAACAGAAAAAGGACAAAACAGATGTATCATAACACACGTACAATCACTATTTTTTGTCGTCATGTGTAAATATTTTTTCCAAAGCAAAATTAAAAAATATATAAAAAAGTCAATATTGTAAATAAACGTTAGAGAAAACCGAAGAAGTAATCAATCCAGACACACTGGCGAAATAGTGCACACAAGACACATGATAAAAACAAAAAACACAAAAACACAATACAACACACAAAACTAACAAGATGAGAAACACGGACTCCACCAAAAACTGAGTGTAAACCCAGGTGCTCGCGAAGGGTAAGTAGTTCCTGCTTCTTATAAGATACCCACCGTGTTACTCATATATATATATAGTTAAGTAGGTATACATCTATCTGATATCACATAAGTGCAGTACCAGTGATATACACTTCAGTGTATAGAAGGTGGTCAAGAGGAAGTAGAAGTAGAAAAAGACAAAAAATTATTCACGAAATACTACACAGAAAACTAAAGATTGAGTAACCCCACCAAAAACCGGGTTAGAACTCATGTACTCCGGAAAGGATAAACACTTCCTGCTGCACTAGTGATAATAGCCGTGTTACTCTTGGTACATATCCGGTGATAAGTCGTGAATGAGGAAACTACGGAATAGTCATAAAGACATATGGAACATATTCGTGGTCATTTCTGACACAGATATTCCGTAACAGTTAACCAAGTGATTTAATGTTCAATTTACAGTTGTCCTGTCTATGTATATAGTTGTTATTGCATGCCATCGACTTCTATTATAAACTCATTTAACATAGCACAACAAATCATATATATATTAAGTCAGTCGCCGACTACATTTTTCTGATAAACTGACGTTATTCTTGATGACATACGAGGTTGCGTTTTGACCTTTTTATCTTCTGTTTTCTTTTAGCCTTAGGTTTCTGGTAAGTGGTTGTTAAGACAAAACAGTTTTCTTTTCTTGATATTCAATTTACAGTTATTCATTAGTTAGACCATTAAAAAGTCACGATAGGAAAATTAGAAACTAATCAATTCGTTTCAGAAATCAAATAAATGTACGTGGAATGATCATAAGAGATATCTAATATATTGTCAATGTTGTTCTCAACAGTCAAAACGTGCTATTCTGTAATATGTGAAGATTATATTGCAGATGAAGAACCCTCCATGTTCACCCTATATCAATATAGATATTATTTGCCTTTGTATTTGTAGATGACTTTATATTTTGCAATACAATTTTACATAAGCGGAGTTTATATATCCAATATATTGTCTAATGTGTTTCTCAATAGTCAAAACGTGCTATTCTGTAAAATAATTAACATTACATTGCAGGTCAAGTGCCTTCATTTTTTCAATTTGATTTCTTTCTAATGAATACAGTTGTTCACGTTTCACCTTACACCATTATAGATTTTATTTTCATTTATATTTGCTCTATTTGTAAATGAGTTTATATTTTTTCAATATAATTTCTTATCTGGATAGAGTTAAATCAGACACTGTTCTTGTTTTTCATTTTATCATTTAAGTTGATCTACTGGGTGATGGCATAGACAATAATTTAACCAGCAGTTGTGCTATTTGAGCAACTAAAGCTCATCAACAGTATACCTTTTGGCTTTATAGAGGAACTAACAGTACAGTCAAACCTGTCCATGCTTATATTAAAAGATCACATCTTTCTTATCCTGTCATAGAAAAATCCATATGAACTGATCCTCTTTTAAGAGGTAACCTGTCTTAAAAAACACTTTGTCTTTATCCAAAAGGTCAGCTCTTAATACATGTTTGACTATATATCAATTGTTTCCTATAATATCACTCTTTGAAATCTTGGATTTTCACTGTTAACATCATAAGGGGATTTGCCATTACTCGTTTTCTCTTACAATGTCATCGATCTTTACTTTTGAGGGATATACAATGTACATACCTTAGAAATGTTAGACAAAACAGAAATACCAATGACAATCCAATGACACAGACTATTTTGGCCATCATGTTTAGGCCCTAAGGTTTTATTGCTCCCAAAACCTTAAACTATTTGACCTTCAAATCTTTTGACTTAGAGATCGTACCTGATGATGGTAATTGTAGAAACGCGTCGTGCACACTAAATTAGAAATCTACGTTTTCATATTGGACAGAGCTTACCTGATGATGGTAATTGTAGAAACGTGTCGTGCACACTAAATTAGAAATCTACGTCTTCATATTGGACAGAGCGCACCTGATGATGGTAATTGTAGAAACGTGTCGTGCACACTAAATTAGAAATCTACGTCTTCATATTGGACAGAGCGCACCTGATGATGGTAATTGTAGAAACGTGTCGTGCACACTAAATTAGAAATCTACGTCTTCATATTGGACAGAGCGCACCTGATGATGGTAATTGTAGAAACGTGTCGTGCACACTAAATTAGAAATCTACGTCTTCATATTGGACAGAGCTTACCTGATGATGGTAATTGTAGAAACGCGTCGTGCACACTAAATTAGAAATCTACGTCTTCATATTGGACAGAGCTTACCTGATGATGGTAATTGTAGAAACGCGTCGTGCACACTAAATTAGAAATCTACGTTTTCATATTGGACAGAGCTTACCTGATGATGGTAATTGTAGAAACGTGTCGTGCACACTAAATTAGAAATCTACGTCTTCATATTGGACAGAGCGCACCTGATGATGGTAATTGTAGAAACGTGTCGTGCACACTAAATTAGAAATCTACGTCTTCATATTGGACAGAGCGCACCTGATGATGGTAATTGTAGAAACGTGTCGTGCACACTAAATTAGAAATCTACGTTTTCATATTGGACAGAGCGCACCTGATGATGGTAATTGTAGAAACGTGTCGTGCACACTAAATTAGAAATCTACGTCTTCATATTGGACAGAGCGCACCTGATGATGGTAATTGTAGAAACGCGTCGTGCACACTAAATTAGAAATCTACGTTTTCATATTGGACAGAGCTTACCTGATGATGGTAATTGTAGAAACGTGTCGTGCACACTAAATTAGAAATCTACGTCTTCATATTGGACAGAGCGCACCTGATGATGGTAATTGTAGAAACGTGTCGTGCACACTAAATTAGAAATCTACGTCTTCATATTGGACAGAGCGCACCTGATGATGGTAATTGTAGAAACGTGTCGTGCACACTAAATTAGAAATCTACGTTTTCATATTGGACAGAGCGCACCTGATGATGGTAATTGTAGAAACGTGTCGTGCACACTAAATTAGAAATCTACGTTTTCATGTTGGACAGAGCGTACCTGATGATGGTAATTGTAGAAACGTGTCGTGCACACTAAATTGGACAGATCGTCCCTGATGATGGTAATTGTAGAAACGTGTCGTGCACACTAAATTAGAAATCTACGTTTTCATATTGGACAGAGCGCACCTGATGATGGTAATTGTAGAAACGTGTCGTGCACACTAAATTAGAAATCTACGTTTTCATATTGGACAGAGCGTACCTGATGATGGTAATTGTAGAAACGTGTCGTGCACACTAAATTGGACAGATCGTCCCTGATGATGGTAATTGTAGAAACGTGTCGTGCACACTAAGTTAGAAATCTACGTCTTCATATTGGACAGATCGTCCGTGATGATGGTAATTGTAGAAACGTGTCGTGCACACTAAGTTAGAAATCTACGTTTTCATATTGGACAGAGCTTACCTGATGATGGTAATTGTAGAAACGTGTCGTGAACACTAAATTAGAAATCTACGTCTTCATATTGGACAGAGCGCACCTGATGATGGTAATTGTAGAAACGTGTCGTGCACACTAAATTAGAAATCTACGTTTTCATATTGGACAGAGCGCACCTGATGATGGTAATTGTAGAAACGTGTCGTGCACACTAAATTAGAAATCTACGTCTTCATATTGGACAGAGCGCACCTGATGATGGTAATTGTAGAAACGTGTCGTGCACACTAAATTAGAAATCTACGTTTTCATATTGGACAGAGCGCACCTGATGATGGTAATTGTAGAAACGCGTCGTGCACACTAAATTAGAAATCTACGTTTTCATATTGGACAGAGCTTACCTGATGATGGTAATTGTAGAAACGTGTCGTGCACACTAAGTTAGAAATCTACGTCTTCATATTGGACAGATCGTCCGTGATGATGGTAATTGTAGAAACGTGTCGTGCACACTAAGTTAGAAATCTACGTCTTCATATTGGACAGATCGTCCCTGATGATGGTAATTGTAGAAACGTGTCGTGCACACTAAATTAGAAATCTACGTCTTCATATTGGACAGATCGTCCCTGATGATGGTAATTGTAGAAACGTGTCGTGCACACTAAATTAGAAATCTACGTCTTCATATTGGACAGATCGTCCCTGATGATGGTAATTGTAGAAACGTGTCGTGCACACTAAATTAGAAATCTACGTTTTCATATTGGACAGAGCGCACCTGATGATGGTAATTGTAGAAACGTGTCGTGCACACTAAATTAGAAATCTACGTCTTCATATTGGACAGAGCGCACCTGATGATGGTAATTGTAGAAACGTGTCGTGCACACTAAATTAGAAATCTACGTTTTCATATTGGACAGAGCGCACCTGATGATGGTAATTGTAGAAACGCGTCGTGCACACTAAATTGGACAGATCGTCCCTGATGATGGTAATTGTAGAAACGTGTCGTGCACACTAAATTAGAAATATACGTCTTCATATTGGACAGAGCGCACCTGATGATGGTAATTGTAGAAACGTGTCGTGCACACTAAATTAGAAATCTACGTTTTCATATTGGACAGAGCTTACCTGATGATGGTAATTGTAGAAACGTGTCGTGCACACTAAATTGGACAGATCGTCCCTGATGATGGTAATTGTAGAAACGTGTCGTGCACACTAAGTTAGAAATCTACGTCTTCATATTGGACAGATCGTCCGTGATGATGGTAATTGTAGAAACGTGTCGTGCACACTAAGTTAGAAATCTACGTCTTCATATTGGACAGATCGTCCCTGATGATGGTAATTGTAGAAACGTGTCGTGCACACTAAATTAGAAATATACGTCTTCATATTGGACAGATCGTCCCTGATGATGGTAATTGTAGAAACGTGTCGTGCACACTAAATTAGAAATCTACGTCTTCATATTGGACAGAGCTTACCTGATGATGGTAATTGTAGAAACGTGTCGTGCACACTAAATTAGAAATCTACGTCTTCATATTGGACAGAGCGCACCTGATGATGGTAATTGTAGAAACGTGTCGTGCACACTAAATTAGAAATCTACGTCTTCATGTTGGACAGAGCTTACCTGATGATGGTAATTGTAGAAACGTGTCGTGCACACTAAATTAGAAATCTACGTCTTCATATTGGACAGAGCGCACCTGATGATGGTAATTGTAGAAACGTGTCGTGCACACTAAATTAGAAATATACGTCTTCATATTGGACAGAGCGCACCTGATGATGGTAATTGTAGAAACGTGTCGTGCACACTAAATTAGAAATCTACGTTTTCATATTGGACAGAGCTTACCTGATGATGGTAATTGTAGAAACGCGTCGTGCACACTAAATTAGAAATCTACGTCTTCATATTGGACAGAGCGCACCTGATGATGGTAATTGTAGAAACGCGTCGTGCACACTAAATTAGAAATCTACGTTTTCATATTGGACAGAGCGTACCTGATGATGGTAATTGTAGAAACGTGTCGTGCACACAAAATTGGACAGATCGTCCCTGATGATGGTAATTGTAGAAACGTGTCGTGCACACTAAATTAGAAATCTACGTCTTCATATTGGACAGATCGTCCCTGATGATGGTAATTGTAGAAACGTGTCGTGCACACTAAATTAGAAATCTACGTCTTCATGTTGGACAGAGCTTACCTGATGATGGTAATTGTAGAAACGTGTCGTGCACACTAAATTAGAAATCTACGTCTTCATATTGGACAGAGCTTACCTGATGATGGTAATTGTAGAAACGTGTCGTGCACACTAAATTAGAAATCTACGTCTTCATATTGGACAGAGCTTACCTGATGATGGTAATTGTAGAAACGTGTCGTGCACACTAAATTAGAAATCTACGTCTTCATATTGGACAGAGCTTACCTGATGATGGTAATTGTAGAAACGTGTCGTGCACACTAAATTAGAAATCTACGTCTTCATATTGGACAGAGCGCACCTGATGATGGTAATTGTAGAAACGTGTCGTGCACACTAAATTAGAAATCTACGTCTTCATATTGGACAGAGCGCACCTGATGATGGTAATTGTAGAAACGTGTCGTGCACACTAAATTAGAAATCTACGTCTTCATATTGGACAGAGCTTACCTGATGATGGTAATTGTAGAAACGTGTCGCGCACACTAAATTAGAAATCTACGTCTTCATATTGGACAGAGCGCACCTGATGATGGTAATTGTAGAAACGCGTCGTGCACACTAAATTAGAAATCGACGTTTTCATATTGGACAGAGCGCACCTGATGATGGTAATTGTAGAAACGCGTCGTGCACACTAAATTAGAAATCTACGTCTTCATATTGGACAGAGCGCACCTGATGATGGTAATTGTAGAAACGTGTCGTGCACACTAAATTAGAAATCTACGTCTTCATATTGGACAGAGCGCACCTGATGATGGTAATTGTAGAAACGTGTCGTGCACACTAAATTAGAAATCTACGTCTTCATATTGGACAGAGCTTACCTGATGATGGTAATTGTAGAAACGTGTCGTGCACACTAAATTAGAAATCTACGTCTTCATATTGGACAGAGCGCACCTGATGATGGTAATTGTAGAAACGTGTCGTGCACACTAAATTAGAAATCTACGTCTTCATATTGGACAGAGCGCACCTGATGATGGTAATTGTAGAAACGTGTCGTGCACACTAAATTAGAAATCTACGTCTTCATATTGGACAGAGCTTACCTGATGATGGTAATTGTAGAAACGTGTCGTGCACACTAAATTAGAAATCTACGTCTTCATATTGGACAGAGCTTACCTGATGATGGTAATTGTAGAAACGTGTCGTGCACACTAAATTAGAAATCTACGTCTTCATATTGGACAGAGCTTACCTGATGATGGTAATTGTAGAAACGTGTCGCGCACACTAAATTAGAAATCTACGTCTTCATATTGGACAGAGCTTACCTGATGATGGTAATTGTAGAAACGCGTCGTGCACACTAAATTAGAAATCTACGTCTTCATATTGGACAGAGCTTACCTGATGATGGTAATTGTAGAAACGTGTCGTGCACACTAAATTAGAAATCTACGTCTTCATATTGGACAGAGCTTACCTGATGATGGTAATTGTAGAAACGTGTCGTGCACACTATTTAGAAATCTACGTTTTCATGTTGGACAGATCGCCCCTGATGATGGTAATTGTAGAAACGCGTCGTGCACACTAAATTAGAAATCTACGTTTTCATGTTGGACAGAGCGTACCTGATGATGGTAATTGTAGAAACGTGTCGTGCACACTAAATTAGAAATCGACGTTTTCATATTGGACAGAGCGTACCTGATGATGGTAATTGTAGAAACGTGTCGTGCACACTAAATTAGAAATCTACGTTTTCATATTGGACAGAGCTTACCTGATGATGGTAATTGTAGAAACGCGTCGTGCACACTAAATTAGAAATCTACGTCTTCATATTGGACAGAGCGCACCTGATGATGGTAATTGTAGAAACGCGTCGTGCACACTAAATTAGAAATCTACGTCTTCATATTGGACAGAGCGTACCTGATGATGGTAATTGTAGAAACGTGTCGTGCACACTAAATTAGAAATCGACGTTTTCATATTGGACAGAGCGTACCTGATGATGGTAATTGTAGAAACGTGTCGTGCACACTAAATTAGAAATCTACGTTTTCATATTGGACAGAGCTTACCTGATGATGGTAATTGTAGAAACGCGTCGTGCACACTAAATTAGAAATCTACGTCTTCATATTGGACAGAGCGCACCTGATGATGGTAATTGTAGAAACGTGTCGTGCACACTAAATTAGAAATCGACGTTTTCATATTGGACAGAGCGTACCTGATGATGGTAATTGTAGAAACGTGTCGTGCACACTAAATTAGAAATCTACGTTTTCATATTGGACAGAGCTTACCTGATGATGGTAATTGTAGAAACGCGTCGTGCACACTAAATTAGAAATCTACGTCTTCATATTGGACAGAGCTTACCTGATGATGGTAATTGTAGAAACGTGTCGTGCACACTAAATTAGAAATCTACGTTTTCATATTGGACAGAGCTTACCTGATGATGGTAATTGTAGAAACGTGTCGTGCACACTAAATTAGAAATCTACGTCTTCATATTGGACAGAGCTTACCTGATGATGGTAATTGTAGAAACGCGTCGTGCACACTAAATTAGAAATCTACGTCTTCATATTGGACAGAGCTTACCTGATGATGGTAATTGTAGAAACGCGTCGTGCACACTAAATTAGAAATCTACGTCTTCATATTGGACAGAGCTTACCTGATGATGGTAATTGTAGAAACGCGTCGTGCACACTAAATTAGAAATCTACGTCTTCATATTGGACAGAGCTTACCTGATGATGGTAATTGTAGAAACGTGTCGTGCACACTAAATTAAAAATCTACGTCTTCATATTGGACAGAGCGTACCTGATGATGGTAATTGTAGAAACGTGTCGTGCACACTAAATTAGAAATCTACGTTTTCATGTTGGACAGAGCGCACCTGATGATGGTAATTGTAGAAACGTGTCGTGCACACTAAATTAGAAATCTACGTTTTCATGTTGGACAGATCGTCCCTGATGATGGTAATTGTAGAAACGTGTCGTGCACACTAAATTAAAAATCTACGTCTTCATATTGGACAGAGCGTACCTGATGATGGTAATTGTAGAAACGTGTCGTGCACACTAAATTAGAAATCTACGTTTTCATGTTGGACAGAGCTTACCTGATGATGGTAATTGTAGAAACGTGTCGTGCACACTAAATTAGAAATCTACGTCTTCATATTGGACAGAGCGTACCTGATGATGGTAATTGTAGAAACGTGTCGTGCACACTAAATTAGAAATCTACGTTTTCATGTTGGACAGAGCTTACCTGATGATGGTAATTGTAGAAACGTGTCGTGCACACTAAATTAGAAATCTACGTTTTCATGTTGGACAGATCGTCCCTGATGATGGTAATTGTAGAAACGTGTCGTGCACACTAAATTAAAAATCTACGTCTTCATATTGGACAGAGCGTACCTGATGATGGTAATTGTAGAAACGTGTCGTGCACACTAAATTAGAAATCTACGTTTTCATGTTGGACAGAGCTTACCTGATGATGGTAATTGTAGAAACGTGTCGTGCACACTAAATTAGAAATCTACGTTTTCATGTTGGACAGATCGTCCCTGATGATGGTAATTGTAGAAACGTGTCGTGCACACTAAATTAAAAATCTACGTCTTCATATTGGACAGAGCGTACCTGATGATGGTAATTGTAGAAACGTGTCGTGCACACTAAATTAGAAATCTACGTTTTCATGTTGGACAGAGCGCACCTGATGATGGTAATTGTAGAAACGTGTCGTGCACACTAAATTAAAAATCTACGTTTTCATATTGGACAGAGCGCACCTGATGATGGTAATTGTAGAAACGTGTCGTGCACACTAAATTAAAAATCTACGTCTTCATATTGGACAGAGCGTACCTGATGATGGTAATTGTAGAAACGTGTCGTGCACACTAAATTAGAAATCTACGTTTTCATGTTGGACAGAGCTTACCTGATGATGGTAATTGTAGAAACGTGTCGTGCACACTAAATTAGAAATCTACGTTTTCATGTTGGACAGATCGTCCCTGATGATGGTAATTGTAGAAACGTGTCGTGCACACTAAATTAAAAATCTACGTCTTCATATTGGACAGAGCGTACCTGATGATGGTAATTGTAGAAACGTGTCGTGCACACTAAATTAGAAATCTACGTTTTCATGTTGGACAGAGCGCACCTGATGATGGTAATTGTAGAAACGTGTCGTGCACACTAAATTAAAAATCTACGTTTTCATATTGGACAGAGCGCACCTGATGATGGTAATTGTAGAAACGTGTCGTGCACACTAAATTAGAAATCTACGTTTTCATATTGGACAGAGCTTACCTGATGATGGTAATTGTAGAAACGCGTCGTGCACACTAAATTAGAAATCTACGTTTTCATATTGGACAGAACTTACCTGATGATGGTAATTGTAGAAAGGTGTCGTGCACACTAAATTAGAAATCTACGTTTTCATATTGGACAGAGCTTACCTGATGATGGTAATTGTAGAAACGCGTCGTGCACACTAAATTAGAAATCTACGTCTTCATATTGGACATAAGAAACGAAACAAAGACAAGAAAGACAACACTACACAGAAAACAAAACCGATGAGCAGCGCTGACGCCACGGATGTTATCCCTGTTACTTGTGCAGGGTAAGCAGTTCCTGTTAATTATAAGACACCCGCCGTGTTTCTCATAGTCAAATCCGATAAATATCGTGTCGGTGATAGCAGAAAGACGAACTCTACGTAGAAGAAAAATATGCATTGTCAAGGTTCTTTACATGCTTATATCAATCTGTTTCATATCGGATGTGAATACCATGTATTTGTTAATTTAATGGAATTAACGATATTTCTATTTCAGTATAACTGAAAGGAAATTTAAAAGCCCTCTCTATACAATTTACAACATGCATTAAGAAGATAGCAACATAAATATAGATATTTCATAATAAACATAACAAAAACAGTAAATGTCAGAGAAAACTGAATGGGCATTCAAAAACAAAATCTATGTAAAATTATGCTCAAGTCAGTCGAAGTGGTTGGTGTGTTTCATATAGTAATGGAGTACACAAGAGATTTCAAACATTTCACATTTCACTCAAATTATGTTTGCCATAAAAATAGCTTCTAACAGCATTTCTTCATAAATTTAAAGTAATAAAACGAATTATATAGTTGGCATTCACAGCAAAATTATACACATTTTCACACCGTGAACCACATAAACAATTAGTATAATTTTTTTGAAAGTTCTAACTAAAAAAATCATAATTCAATAGACTAAAATTGTACGAATCATATTAATTTTTCTAGCCCCGAGTGTTATCCCGTTTAGGTAAGGATATTCTCTGAATCGTATTTCTTTATTTTTCTGTTTTGAAAAAAAAAGCAAATTGTGATTAATTCAAATATTAAGCTGTATTGGTTTAAATAAACATTAGAAAATACTGTCGGGGCAATCAAAATTGGACAATCCAGAGAAACTGGCAGCATAGACGACGAAAGATAAAATACAACACAATATGTGTTGGACACCACTTTAAGGAAACAAGCATAAATGACGTAACAAACAACTGGAGCAAAAGACGAAATCAACATCGTATTTATGCGGAAATCGTAACGGACACCATAGCACAGACCTCAGAACGCAACATATAAAAATATACCGTAGTTTCAAAATCTCTAACACATTTATAAGACAACTCACTTTTCAGGCTTGGTACAGGCATTTAAAAAAATTAATTAGAGGTATTCATCTAGTTTTATTAGCTCAAAAATCAAAGAAAACTAGCACAATCATCGTCGCATTTGATTCGCCTACAGTTCACAATAGAGGTTGCTCCTTTATAGTCTTCAATAAAAGGTGGAGATGTGAAACTAGTTTTATGGACCCAGACCTCAGAAAACTACCATAATCGCCGCCGCAAATGGTTGACCTACAACTAACAACAACCATTGCTCCCAGCAACACTATTTAAGCACAAGTCAATGACATTTTAATAATACTTTTTTTATTGTTTACCAAGAAAAACAATTAGATTACAATATGTCTCATTAGCCACCCATTTGTGAGGTTTTTTTTCTACTTAGCAGTCAGTATGCAGTAAATTAGTTGCGGTTTTTATTCCATTATCGATGCTGTGTAATTCAATGGCGGATTAATACTTTTTTAAGTTCAAAATAACGAACGCATTCTCTATGATTATATAAATTCACATTCACATGGAGTTGGCAAAAGTAAATTAATTTTAGTTTTTTTTCTATAATTTGGCAAGCATCGAGATATAATGTTTTAGTTTTGGAAATATTTGACGTGCTTAATTCTAAGCTGCTTTAATAATTGTTCGCTTTGTATAAGGCTACAGTTTACTATTTTTTCATTTCACGTCTATTATTACAACAAGTAACAAGTAGAAATAATAGTTTGTGTTTGTTTTCGTATAGTGGTGTCCAACACATGTTGTGTCTGTTTTTGTTTTGTTTTACTTCGTCTTGTTGCCAGTTTCTCCGAATTGTCCTTTTCTTTATTGCTCCTTCGGTATTCTAAAAACACTTCCTGTCCTTTCCTCATTCATGACTTATCACCGGGTTTGTAACTAGATTAACACGACGGATGCCACTAGTTCAGCAGGAAATGCTTATCCTACCGGGGTTCGTGTTACACGATCTTTAGTTTTATGTGTATGCTTTGTAGATCGTTGTTTGTCCTTTTGTACTGTTTCTTTTGGCCATTTTCTTGTCTATTTTTCTTCGATATACGGATTCTGATTACCCTTTTGGTATCTTCAAGCTCTTCTGACGTTTATTTATTTGCTCTCAAAGATTTTACAATGATTTGGCTTTCCAATCTTCTGATTATGAGTTTACATGATGAAGGTTATTCCTGAAACACGTAGTGTGCACTTAATCAGATAAATATGTTTTATTAATATGATACTGAATGTCTTTTTCTTCAAATAGTAGAATAATCTTTTAAATACTTGTAATCCAAATATCACACAAAAACACCTATAGAACACATTTATTGAATGAACATTTGGTTGCGCCTGTACCATCTAACGTCACTGGCATGGTGATCGTGGATTTACCGAACCGAACTCCTATGCATTGTTTGACAACTCAGAAAAACCTAACCCACCGTACTTGACTATGAGTAACACGTTGGGTGTCATAAAAGAACTGTTTACATTTCACGAGCACCCGGTTCACTACCGGATTTTGGTAGGGTCTGTCCGTGTTACTCACCTTTTTTAGTTTTTTGTGTTTGTCTTCGTTTAGTGTCTTGAGCTCAATGTTGCATGTGTCTTTTGATTGATCATTCTTGATAGGACGAGCTGTGACATTGGTGACAATGTTTGTCGAGACCTTCAAAACGGACGTTATTATATTCATCGGTGACGTCATAATGTGTTTGACGTCAGATTGACTGATAATTTTTCAGTATCAGTCAGTTAGGTTGATACTGAAAATATCTGAGATCAAAGGAAAGATGTCTAAATTACTGATAAATCATGAATACCGTGCAAGTGCTCGTACTTTACTGTTTGTATTTTGTCATTGATTTTATAGACAAGTTTGAAGATACCTAAGAGGTTATCAAATTGTGTAATTCGAAAGACAGACAGCACAATGGTCAAAAGGAAAGAGGACAAAAGAATAAACAATGGTCAACTAAATACTACACATAAAACTTAAGGTTCGATGCCCCGGAAGGCAGTTCCTGTTCCACTAGTGACACCCGTTGTATTACTCTTGCAACAAATATATGCATTGAAACTAAGGTCAATCTCCCTCAGCCAACCTTGACCGATGTTGACTAAGGTCAAGCTCCCTCAGACAACTTTGACCGATGTTGACTATCATGTTGAGGCTCTTTGGTTTCCTTATTTCCAACGATTTTAGATTATTAAGCTTCCTAGTCGTTTGACCTTGAGAATGATCCAATGAAGGTTATTCCAGAATTGCAGCGTGCTCACCAAATTAGATATCTACGTGTTGACTATCATCCATAATAAATCGTGAAATCCTTTTTACGTCATAGCAATTAAATGATATTATAAACAATATGCATATACAAATTAATTTGTCTTTCGTGATAAGGTTATTTCGTGTATGTTTTTAAAGTACATTTGTATTACATGTCTCCCATAACAGGACTAAACAATAGCGTTCCCTACAATACATATCTATAATTGTTTTGTCAATGCTTATTGCTCAATGAATAAATCTTATTTTTCTGTCTCCTATTTCTTTAAGATGGCTAACTGATAAGTGCTTTTAGTCAATCAGGAATTCAGATGTGTAAGTAATCGCAACAATGCTATAGAATTTAGTAATCGAATACTCTTCTGGAAAAAAAAATCAAGCATCCAATTGGTCATTGAACTCAGATTTTCCATATCTAAAGCAATACTAAAATTTCTCATATTCTACTTTAAAGCCTACTATGGCAACACAAGTAATATGGTATAATTTGCTACACCCACATACTGGGAACGATATCATATTGATAAGAAACATACAGTATATTTAGCTTTTCTTAAATAACTGATTTAGCAGTTTTAAATCGAATATTTCATTTGATCGTAATCTAATTGAATAGGAGCGAGTCCGTAGATGGGGGGCGTAGTTACCACAACCCGGAACGATATTCGAAGAAAGCGACGATTCGGATACAAATAACAGCAACCATACACAAATAAAGGAACAATAACAACAAAAATAGCAAATAGCTCAATTAACACGAATTGCAACAAAGGGCCCGGGTGGCTCAATGAGTTAGGTAGTTGGATTACCTAACAACTCATACAAGCCTATCACCAATACGGCGTGGGTTTGCACCCGGCTTTGTAAATTACAAAAAGGGTGCACTCGACTCGCAGCTGCAAGTGATAAAGCTTACCAGTTGCTTGCTCATTGTCGGTGGTTCTCTCCTGCTTCTTCCACCACTAAAAATGGTCGCCATGATATAGCTGAAATATTGTTGAAAGTGACGTTAAACACCAAAAATCAATCAATCAATCAATCGAATTTCAACAAAAAGCGGATGCTCCGGAAGAGTTAGAATCTACCGTGTCATCGATGTTTTCCTTTTGTGCGAACTTTTGGTGCATTAAATCACACTTCCTGATTAAATGTCATGCTGTATACAACGGAACCTCAAAAGCATTAACACATAACACAGAAAAGTACTGTAACGAATGAATGTACATACTGAAAGTCACCAACCAATCAAAATGGCCTAAAGTGTTGCCTATTATATTGTTTACAATTGTACTATGTACATATAGATAATGATGTTAATATTTTAATGATATGCAGAGGGGTAAAGTTGTATAATAATTGAGTAAAAGTTAAAGAATCGAAATTACAAAAGGTTGTTATTGCGAACAGTAAAAAAAACACGTGATGATCGTGTATAATAAACATGTCGATATCAAATTCGGCGTGCAGTAGCTTTCGAAATAACATACATTCGGTAAAAGTCTTTGGAAGCAAGAAAACTAACAAAGATCGGCCACGTTTATCTAGCTCTGAGGGAGATGAACCTACATTTTAATAATAAAACATTACTTATGGGCGGTAAATTTCACATCAAAGCTGTTATATGCGTGGGTCGTCATTTTATTCATATGTAGAAAACACTTACTTGACCGTAAAATTCCTTAAAACATTAGCGGGACTCATAAAATAGTTTAAATTAACCCTGCCACCTTTTATTGAAGTGGCTGTACCAATCCAGGAGAATGAGCGGTGATGTGTTAAAGACATCCATTTTCCCTTTTTCTACCATTTTCCCTATGGTTTTAGATGTCTTCTGTTGTCATGGTATTTTCTGTTTTTCATTTTATTACATTATTTAGGGACTGTAACTTTCATAACAATAAAAACGTAGATTTTACACTTAGTGTGGACGACTTGTTTCTGGAATAACCTTCATGAGGTATGCTGAAGGTCAAAATACTGGAAAACCAAATAATCTAAAAGTGTTTGGGAACAAGAAAACAGAATGTCCTAAACAGGATAGCCAAAATCGGCTATGATCACCTGTGTGTGATGGAAGGTGGACGACATGTTTCTGGAATAACCTTCATGAGGTATGCTGAAGGTCAAAATACTGGAAAACCAAATAATCTAAAATTGTTTGGGAACAAGAAAACAGAATGTCCTAAACAGGATAGCCAAAATCGGCTATGATCACCTGTGTGTGATGGAAGGTGGACGACATGTTTCTGGAATAACCTTCATGAGGTATGCTGAAGGTCAAAATACTGGAAAACCAAATAATCTAAAAGTGTTTGGGAACAAGAAATCAGAATGTCCTAAACAGGATAGCCAAAATCGGCTACGGTCACCTGTGTGTGAGGGAAGATCACATAAGTTTTGATCATAATTATAATATTTAGGAACTGCAATTTTCAATAAGGACAAAACATTATCATGGTATATATTTCGGGATATTGTCTTGCAAAAAATGTGTTAGGATGCATTATTTCTTTATGTAAGTGTTTTGTCGTAAAATTTGCGTTGGAAGATGATTCCAGTAGATGTTGTTTCAATTTAAAATGCCATTATGTGGATTAAAAGTCTTATGTCATGCAATATATAGACCTTGTATGTCAAGTTTTTGAATCGCCTTGACTGTAATTGGCGAAAGCATTCAAATCACGCATGCAGTACAATGCGATGTTGATTATTGCTTTGAAATCAAATCTTTACTGCACTCATGAAATCAGCTATAAATCAGTGACATTTATATAACACTTTTGTTGTTTTCTTTTTCCTCATAAAGAACTAAATCCTATTGCTAAACCCAAACGTGCCTAATTAAACATATGCATTTATTTGCATGTTTTATTTAAAATGGAACCAAGAAGGTGAAAATGTCGCATAATAAATAACTTTAAAAACAGTACCAACATCATTTGTTGATTTGCATTTCTGTGTTAGTTATCGTTACTTCATCTGGGATTTAATCAAAATGACCGTGCTGTAACTAAATTGTTATTGCAAATATACTATTTACTCTTTACTGACTATGATCGTAAAACTATGCGTTTTACACTTGCTATGGGAGTTATTTCCCTTGATGGTGGACAAAAGGGCCCGCTTTCCTACTTTATTTCGTGTCCGAGGGTTTATAGCATTGCATACACTACAAGGACTTATAATACTACAGGCAATTAGAACGTGTAATAGTATTTTCTTTCATTCAAATATTGTCAATCAAATGTTTTTACAATAAGAACCCATACACCATAATATTAGAATATCAGTTAACATACTTCAGAAACCTTCTAATATTAAGAAATCTGACGTATTATCAGCTTACGCCAACTACAAGAGATTCGACATATTGTTTTAAAAGTATTGGTACTTTTGTTCTATTCAGAAAAGATAATTCAGTCTGTATGGTTAGGGTTAGGGTACATAACACAACTTTCATCAATATTTCAGTTATATCGTGTCAATCAGTTGCATTGGTGGAGGAAACTAGAGTAGCCAGAGGAACACCACCGACCTGCCACAAGTCACTGACAAACTTTATCACATAATGTTGTATCGAGTACACCTCACCATGATCGGGATTCGCATTCACAACTTTAGTGGTGATAGGCACTGATTGATCAGGTAATTGTAAATCCAACTACCATACAATCACGACCACGACGGCTTCAATTCAGACTATAAGATCATGGAATCAGACATACCCTACCTTTTGGGGGTGCCCTTGAGGGTACCTGTTATTACTCATGACCTATTACACCTTCATTTCACTAAAAGGGAGATTTGGGGCCATAAACTAGTTTAATCCCGCCTCCTACATCCATTCTTTTATGTGACATAACAATATGAATTGTTTTAATCACATCTTGTTTGTACGTAAATTGAGATTTAAAGCTCATCTGATATTTAGAGATTTACACATTACCAATATCATGATTGAAATGTAATCCAGATTAGTGTGATGGTGTCAAATCAATTTTCAACACATTAATTTTCCCTGCAAAAGCTGTTGGATAAAATACGATAATAGGACGCTTACATGCTACATCTTAGTAACTCTAAATTGCATCATTCTAGACAACTGTGGGCGTGCCAGTTTCTCTGGATTGCCCTTACGGTATTCTCTAACGTTTATTTAATGAAATAAAACAAAATAATATATACGTACAAGATAATTGTATATAAATGTCAAATGTAATTTTATACGTGTTTTGATTGGTTTAAAATATTGAGGTTATTTGTCAATGAACGGAATCTATAAATAGACGCCGTTGTCAAGGCGTCGCGTGCCGTTGGCATCGGGTGACTTTCTTTAAATGAGGCACCTTTGGGGTTATCTAAATTTATTTTCGATTATTTGCTTTATTTTGAATAAAAAAAAATTTTGCAATATCAAAGTTTGAATTTATTTATATGTATTGATCGTAATTATTTGTGTACAACCTGATTGATGTTATTTACGCGGGTTACACGGTGTGTACAACCTGATTGATGTTATTTACGCGGGTTACACGGTGTGTACACCTGATTGAGGTTATTTACGCGGGTTACACGGTGTGTACAACCTGATTGATGTTATTTACGCGGGTTACACGGTGTGTACAACCTGATTGATGTTATTTACTCGGGTTACACGGTGTGTACAACCTGATTGATGTTATTTACGCGGGTTACACGGTGTGTACAACCTGATTGATGTTATTTACGCGGGTTACACGGTGTGTACAACCTGATTGATGTTATTTACGCGGGTTACACGGTGTGTACAACCTGATTGATGTTATTTACGCGGGTTACACGGTGTGTACAACCTGATTGATGTTATTTACGCGGGTTACACGGTGTGTACAACCTGATTGATGTTATTTACGCGGGTTACACGGTGTGTACACCTGATTGATGTTATTTACGCGGGTTACACGGTGTGTACAACCTGATTGATGTTATTTCTTCATGAATCTAACAAAAATTGCGATCAATCCTTAAATATTTACTAAATGATGAAATGTAGCTACCATTTTGTATTTCTTTCGTATTTCATGACTTATCATCATATTCTAGAACGAGTAACATGACGGGTACCACTAACGGAACAGGAACTCCTCAACATTCCGGATCACACGATTTTACCCCGTTTCAGTGTTGCACACATTTTAATCTTCTGTGCAGAGATTCATAAACCATTGTGTTTTCTGTTCTCTTTATCTTAGCCATTGCTTTGCCTGTTCTTGCTTGATTTGTGGACTCCTGATGACATCTTTATAACTGTTCAAGCTAAATCACAAATGCATCAGTAAGTATATATATGGTCTGCTTATTGAAAGGGATAGTAATTATCATAAACGGTTCGCATCAAACTATCTTGTCTATATAAAGAAGCATGGCCTTCGCTAGTTAGTTTCGACCATTAACCCCCCTCCCCCCCCCCCCCCAGATCACTGCTGCGCATAGTTCCCTCCGATTGTTTGTGAGGGAAGAATCATATGCACATCTGGTCTCGTCTTTTGAGAATGCCACACCACAAAACAAGTAAAACACTACCAGCAGTGAACCCGAATAAGCAACAGTTTTTATCCTGTTCAAGGCAAGAATAACTGATTCTATCTCCATGTTATATTATCTCCCCTTTTATTTGTAGTGATTAATACATTCGCCTCAGGTCTAGGCCTATGCCAAACATTTAGAGGAATTTTAAGAATTTGACAAAGCTCAGATACATACAGTGTAACATGAGGTACATAAAATAAAACAATGAAACAATTACAAATACAGACATGATTAACTGGTAGCTCTTATCGTGAGTGAACTGAAACAGTAATATAATACAGTCGTTGATTAATTATTAATTGATTGATGACCAATTACTAAACTATTAATTGATTTATATATCAATATGTATATTGTTCAGTAACATATTGAGGTAAATAAACGTTAGAGATAATAGAAGGGGAAATCAAGAATAGACAATCCTCCAGAGAAACATGTAACATTGGACATAAGACACCCAACACAACACCCAACCAAAATAGTCAATGTCGATGTAAAACTTTGGAAAGCATTTGGTGTGCTCGTACTGGAAATTCACAAATCAAGACTCTGTATTTATTAAGAAACATATTTCATGCTTAGCATATTGAGGAATTACATATTCATTGAAATTGCACATGGCATGTTCTGAAAAGGAAATTGGATCTATTTTTGGAGGTTATTTGAAACTCATACAAGAAAGGGGTCTAATAATATGTCCAGACTATATGCATTGTGGAATTCATTCCGTTGACATTGTCTGTTTTTTCACTCCTGTGATTTAGATTGACGATCGCTGATTAGGTTAGCTAATTTTCTCTGTGACACATGCATCCCCATGTTCAGACATCTGGTTATCATACAAGATAACTCTATATTGTCATCGATCATGTTGATACAGATATAACGTATCTAAGTAACTAAAATGTTTGACATTTCTGTAAAATCGTTAGTGTTGAAACCAATGGACGATATGAACTGATGTGCTTTTCAGTATGTCTTATATCTTGTAATTTTGATTCAGTGTTGCAAGAAAAATTCCAAGAAAAGTTTTTAAAAAGCCAAATAGGAAATCAAAAGCCGTATATCGAAAAAAGACAGATAATACAATGGCCAAAATAAAAGTACAAAAGGATAATAATAATACACAAAACACTACATAGAAAACAAAAGTTCGAGCAACACGAACCTACTAAAACCTGGGGATGAACTCGGTTACTCCGGAAGGGTACGCAGTTCCTGATCCACTAGTAACAGCCGTCGTAGCACTCTTGTAGTAGTTGCAGCGTATCTGATGTTCAATATGTCGTACTCAAAATTCTGTGATTTGTACTTTAAACTAAATAATGACCTCTCAATCCAAAATAATCGACAATGTCTAAGCTGCTAAGCGATTAACGTATGTATAAGGAAAGGCTTTATTTATTGTACATAATAAATACTGTAAGATAACGACAACTCATAGTGAAGTTTTAAATCGACCCACTATATCAAAAATAATTGATCTTACTTACAACGAAAATATATTGAGACAAGATACATACAGACGCTAAAGCAATTCTTATCTCCCATTTGTAGCTGTCATGTTGGCATATTAAATTATCTTAAGTGGCAGCATCAAAATACAATTAAGTTAATATGTAAAAATCAGCTGGAGAAATGAAACTCGTGGTCTTAATATGTGTTTGCAGACAGGTTAAAACGAGTAGTTTTATTTGGTCGCGTGTCATTCTACTCCAGATAAATGCTAGACATTAATTCATTTCTCTGACGGCATTTTAACGCTTGGACAGTCTACTTTTACACACACAAACGCACATGTCATTTTGATTCATATGAACGGAGACTGATGTTAGACACAATATTTGATCAAAATATGAAATTGATTCCAAAATAGTGAATTTTGTAAAAACGAAGAAATGAAAACGATGCTTTCAAGAAAGGGGCTATCTGGATATAAAACATTAGCAAAACCGCTACAAATACATACAAACTCTCGAGCGACTAGATGTTCCACTATAATCAGGAACTTGGCATGATATGATACAGGACAAGTATATGTCATTTATGTACTAATTTAAAATTACGCTGATATATATTTACAACAAAAGATGCCCATCCAGTTATATGTAACGGTCGGCTTTTTAGTTACAAGTGGGAAACACTTGCAAAAATACAGTAAGAAAATTATATTAACGGTATATTACCTAATTATTATGCAGTGTGCAATTCGCGGTAATAAACAAGCATTATTAGGAAATCGAAGTCAAATTGATGTAAATGGTCTTCTCCATAAAGAGTTGCATGATAATATTCTTTTATTATGCAGACGACAGAAGCACGTACACATTTGTCCATTAATTTCTTAAACAGTGACCGTTTTATAGGAGTATATGACGTCGACATAGCGTACTGTAAACCATTGAAAATAACTTTGGTTTTGACAAGTATTTATTTGAAACTTACCAAAACTTGAAAATTATTATTTTTTGACAGAATCTCAAAGGGTGTAATCTGGATGATCATGAACGAATATAGTTCTGATATTATTAATCCAATGTGTGCTTTGTCATCAAGGAAGTAGCTATGGTCAGGGTTGTGATGCTTAACGCCACGTTCAACAATATTTCAGTTATATCGTAGCGGTCAGTTTTATCGGTGGAGTAAACATCAGTACCCGCAGAAAACCACCGACCTGCCATAAGTCACTGACAAACTTTATCACATAATGTTGTATCGAGTATACCTGGCCATGATCGCATAAAATTAAGGAAAGTACCAAAAGGTCAAGAACGTCAAAATGTTTATAGACGCAATTTCTAATAACATGAAGCTTGGCAAAAAATATTGATAAAAGTAAAGTGGAGGTACATACGTACATTTTGTATAACATACCATTTCATGGTGGGATTACAGTCCCATACCTCTTGAAAAACCAAAGTGAACATCTTCAAAACGTACACAGACTCCAGAAAACAATAATCATAAATTTCTTTTTGGAAAATTGGATTAGCTAAAGTAGAGTAGGCGCGCGTTTATGATATTGGCGGACAGACGTACGTATAACATGTACCATTATTCATCTAAAGATGGATGTATGAAAATGAATTGATAAGGACATGGTTTAGATTTTAGACAGGTACATTTAAGATATACCTACGTATATATGGCAAATCTGTTGTCAGTAAATGGATTACCAGCTTAGACTTGTTCAGTCGACATTAGCATGTTTGTAATTATATTTGTATTCTTCGTATTCATGAGTGTCATTATACACTGAATAATACGCCTACAATTTTACGGGGCATCAATCAAATTTATTTTGCACGGGGGTACAAACAAGCAGAAATGGAATGTATTATTAAATAATTTTTGCTTGTTTTGAGTCGAACACTAAGTATATTTGATACCGACATCAATGTGTGTCTATATTGATCGTCCAGTAAACTTTGGTATTCAGGAAAATAGTCAAAAGATATGTTGCATACAATAAGGATGCGCATGGACAAATATAGCAAGACCATAAGAAAAGATAACTCCGTTAAAGCATACCAAACTGCAATATACAATGTACTTCAGAATATTAAGTAAAGCTTATTTATATAAATGAACGTTATGTTTTATCAATTTGTTAGATAACGGCAACCAACTTTAATTTTTTTGCAATTGGTTCTGTAACAAAGCAATTTCATTGGTCAATTGCGATTACAGGTCAGAGTAAATTTTACGTTTTACCATGTTTGAAACTGTGTCAGAATATTGATTTGAAGTGACACACATTAAATTTGTTATTAAAATTGTTATTTAAGCTAAATGAAATTTTAGAGTTGATTTTTTCGGTTATGATTACATAATAGATCATTGAATATTTTATAAGGCGTTTGATTTCTAATCGAAAAGGTTTGTAACTAAGGAACTATTTTGGCGGATACGCTATGTGAAAAGGTGCAATGATATTGATCAATAACAGATGATAATTGTAAACAAGTGTTAGTGTTGGGAGAATTTCGTTAGATTGGAAATAACAGTATTGTATTTGAAGTGTTACCATAAATCGTCGGTTTTACTGTCGCTAATATCGGTTTAACTGGCTCCGCTACGCGTGGCCAGGTAATCTCAATTTGCAACAGATTTACGGCAGACAACACTTCAAAATACAAAACAGTTATTCCCTAATTCTAAGCATTCTATTATATAGCGCATAACATCAGAAGTGGAATACCACTCAACTACAGGATAGGGGCTGTTCCACACTCACTTTAGGATATGGGTTATACTCATCACTGTGGCTGTGAACTTTAGAACAGCAAGAAAAAAAATGCTGTCTTGTTACATTAATTTGTGTCCAAGTGTAACATTGGATGGTCTCCCATGTTCAATTTACATCAATAACATTTTTTACTAATATTATATTTACAAATACATTAATTTTCGAGTTACATGTCATTTTATACGTGTTTTGATTGGTTTAAAAATGTTGAGGTTATTTGTCAATGAACGGAATCTAAAAATAGACGTCGTTCTCAAGGCGTCGCGTGTCGTTCTCATCAGGTGATTTTCTTTAAATGAGGCACCTTTGGGGTTATTTAAATTTATTTCCGATTATTTGCCTTATATTGAAAAAATGAATATATTTTTCAATATCATAACAAAAAAAGTTTGAATTAATTTATAGGGATTGATCATGTGTACAACCTGATTGAGGTTATTTCTTCATGAACCGAACAAAAATTGCTATCAATCCTTAAATATTAAACCTTAGATGTATAAATATGATCTAACCTCACATTGGATGCTACAACTCAATATATTAGTTGTGTGGGACGAATATATGTACAAATCTCGCTCTAAGAACGAGACATAAATAGGAGCCTCGTGTTTGGAGATTATCCTGTGGTTCACTCCTTTCAAGCTAAAAATAATTCTGGCGCAGCTCCTAATGATCAACTTTTTGTTGGGAGTTATCGTTAATTGCTCGTTGTCTGCTGCAATATCCCTTTAAATCTATTATCTCCCCTTACCATCTGTCAGTCATAATCGCCATCAGCGGGTATTGTATCTACGAGATTTCAGGCGGCTTTATAATCAGATATTAAAGAGATAATTGTACTGTATTTGATGATTCACTGACATCAATTGTTTATTTGACGGTTCAGATTACTGACAACGCTTTAGCAGTCATCAAGTGGATATTTGTGAACATCAATTCATAATTGATGGCAACAAATCATGAGATGCGCTACAGTTATCTCCATGTCTAGATATAATATTAAGAATAAAAATAACCACCAGAACAATCTACTAATTAAAATGTTATACTTATAATTATACATTCGTAATTAAAAACAGAACCGGGGTGTCTCACAAGATTGCATAATATTTTAAAATTACTTTTTAATTTGATGCCGTACATGTTTTCGCAATTAAAACACTAGAATGGGTGCATTGATTCATCATCACAAGCTAACCATTATGCAACACCTGGCATCATCGCCAGAAAAAACCCCACATATACGGTAGGATGATGTGTTGAATATATAACGTTTGTTTAATATTAGTAGTGTTTACAATTGACGTACCAACTTTCAAAATAGAAAAACATTAAATTTTTCCTGTAACAACAAACAAAATACAAATATCAAAACAAAACAAAAAGTCGTAGAAAGTATATTTCACATTAATTGCATTTTGTCATTATTCTTTTGGTCATTGCATTGCATTTCTTTCTTCTATATCCGCTTTCTAATTACCCTTTATGTATCTTCAAATATGTTTTGTAGCAAGTGTAGCATACAGTCATGTTCAAAGTCTGATTTATTTATTTATTTCTTATGGAGGGGTGGTGTTTGTTTGTATGCGTGCTTGCTTCTGGTTTTTTTTTTTTTTTTTTTTTTTGTTGCTGTTATTTATATTTTTCAAATTTCAAAAATAAAATATAACCGAATCATTATTTTCAGGAAATACTTAGTGACGGAATTGCAAGAAGCCAATAAAAAACTTCAAATATTTTTTTTTTATAAAATATGCCATTTGTTAATAATGTACGCACATATTAGTTAGTAAATAGTTATGAAAGTGTTCTGTAATAAAGATAAGCCAAAATTAAACCTGCCACATATTGCTTTTCATAATAAGATTAACATCACCAAACGAACAATTTTAACCATTAATATTGACCCAATGATATAGATAAGTATATATACCTTTTTTGCATAAATTTATTGAGGATGTCCAAGAAAGCATAAAAATAATATTAATAATTAAATAAATGATAACTTACCACTAATACTGGTCATTCTGAATATTTTGCACTCTACAAAATTATTTGTAACTGTTAATGTAGAAAACACAGCCAGCACTATTCAAAAAATAGTTCACAAACCGTGAAAGAACTTATTACGACACTAAAATCCAATTTCCGGCACATTGTCGATTTCATTTTTTGTAATCAGCTGATTTTAATGAAGCCTGTCGTGTCCTTTCAATTTTATTGGCTTCACATAAAAACCCGTGTGTCGCAGTCAATGTACATTATATATTGATAGAATTCCATGTAAATTGGTAAATTAGATATAACTTATATTTGTCCTGCATTTTGTGTTGATGTCAATTTCATTATTGCGTTAAGCAATTTGCTCTCTACCAGATTAGAATAAAAAAGTTGAAACTGTCACGCTTAATTACTGATAAATGTTTATACATCACGTTACCTAGGTTTATTTAATAAAAACAAAATAGTAACAGATTATACATCAAGAGCATGCAGGTTATTGTTTTGAATTTTTACAGCGGATATGATTTAACAACTTATAATCAGCCTGTGCCACAACAGGAAACCCGAATTAAAATGTAAAGCTTTAAAAGAGCGAGAATGATTTGATGAGTAATTATAATACTCTTATTTTATTATAATTACGCTATTTAACAATTTATAATTGAATTTGAAGATGTTTTGTCTATTATCTGGCTTCTCATTAAATTCATACGCGTATTAACTAACAGAAGAAAACAAACGTGTTAATTATCAATCTCATCAATGAAATTAACATTGTGACATGCGGAAGAACTGGATTTGTACAGAATTGACAAGTATAAGTGAAGAGAATATAGTTTTGGAAATACGCAATATATTAGGAAAATATTACCGAGATAATTAATAAACATTAGAGAATACTGAAGGGACAATAAAAGAAAAGGACAATCCAGAGATACTAGGAACACAGGGCACACTAGACGAAGAAAAACAAAACAAAAACACAACACAACACATTATATGTTGGACACGCAAACAAACACAAATAACGTAAATAAGTCATGAGCACTCCTACAAATAACTGGAGGTAAAGACGAACCGAACATCGTTTTTATGAATCTGCCACATTCAATTCCGTAAACTAAAAATCAAACGCAAAACTATTTGTTATATTATATGTACAATGACACATACCTAAGCCAAACAATAGATACATAACTATACTAGAAATCAAGAGGTACACGAAATAATATAAACAGTTATATATGTAAAATAATCAAAAAAAAACCTGTCTGTCGGCATGTTGATCTATGCAACGCAGGGGAAGAATACTAGAAAAATAAATCATATATCGTCGATTCGAGGGACCGTCGTGATCGCGATCGTATGGCTGTTGGAATTAAAACTACCTATCCAATCTGTGTTTATCATCAATAATGTCATGAGTTCGAATCCAACCCATGGCGAGGTGTACTCGATACAACAATATGTGATAAAGTGAATTGCAACAGGTCGATAGTTTTCTCGATGTACTCAAGTTTCCTCCGCCAATAAAAACTGACCACCACGATATAACTGAATTATTCTTGAAAGAGACGTTAAACACCATAACTTTTCTCCTTAATTTCATTCAAATGGGTGCTCCCTATGTTATTTTTGTGAATGTGTGGTGTGCGGTATTTCGTTATATTATTTTTCTTTATTTATATTTCACAAATGTTGTTTTGCCTGTTCCCTTCTATTCGGTAATTGACCTTTGTATAAACAATATAATTCTTCAAAATTCATCAAAAACATTTAACAATCAGCGAATAAAAGTATTTTATTTGAAATCTAATGAAGCAAATATAATTTTGCTGTTGATGTGTTATTTGCGATTGTGAAATTCCTACATAATTAAATGTTTAATTCTAATATGGTTATTCCTATTGCTATGCAATAATTAAAAACCAATCTTAATTGCAATTTTAAATTATCCCTTTTCAGCTTGATTTACATGTTCCAACAAGTGACGTTAGATATTTCTACGTTTTACGACAATCACCAGGTCGATATCTCTGCTGGTGGACGACCCGGAGTGTATCATCCGCCCAGAAATCAGTGCATTTCTATATGACACTAAAGTAATAATTTGTTTATTATAAAACAGAAAATTTGAGTTTTCTCGAAAACAATACATTTTTTTAAAACACAGTAAACGAGAGTTTTGTGCAGAATTTTACTACCATTTTTAAGATATGCATTTCATCTAACCATATCCTTTTATTATTGCTGCACTCATCTGAAATTTGACATTTTCCCCGATTTTTACCGCCAAAATAAAGGTTGGAGTAAACTAACTAGAGGTAGCAGCCAGGTAAATCTTTCCTCGATAGAGACAGAGACGCGTGTACAGGCATATTTTGCCACTCCATTTTTAAACTTTAAAATCTTTCTAAAAGTTCACATAAAATTTCTTCATAAACCTATTTTTTTGACATCTTAACATATATAAACATCGCAAGAATGGGTAAAACAAAGGACTTGTCAAAAGATTGTAAAAACATTGTGTTAAATCTATTCAAGTTTTTTCAGCTTGAGAAGGCCAGGGGAAGACCACTTTATTCCCCAGATAATTTGATTAAATGAACATGCAAGGCTGCTGGCATATCTTACAGTTCTGTGTATAAAGTTGTAAACGGTAAAGGTCCTCCTGAATCCAACAGACCGAAAGAAAGAAAGAAAACTCTTGATAATTTTGACCGTTGCGTTATTAAACGGACCGTTCATAGCATGTACAACAGGAAAAACAGTCTAAAAAATTAAGAAAGAAATTGAAGCTACAATTAAAATCTCGAAATCAACGCTTACTTTAACTTTATTAGATTATCAGAATCATGCCACTGACTACATGTGGTTACCAGTTGATGGTTCTGATGCCCCAAAGATCCCTTCGGGAAAAGGTAAAAGGTTGATAGTTTTGCACGCTGGTAATCGTGAGGAGGGTTTGATTGATAGGTGTGATTTGGTTTTTCTTGCCAAAGCTAAAGATGGGGATTAACGAAATGAACGAGCCCACCTTTCTAAGCTGGTTCGAAAATCAGCTTATGCCAGCATTAAAAAGCCCAAGTGTTATCGTTTTAGATAATGCCAGTTATCACAACATCAAGACTGAAGAAACTGTTGTGTCAAACTTTAATCAGAGGAAACCTGTCTTACAAGATTATCTTTCAAAACACAACATTCCTTTTCAGCCCCTTGAAACTAAAAAACAACTTTATGAAAAAATCAAATTTAAGAAACCCCTTTCCGTTTTTAAAACTGATAAAATTGCCAACCTACACGGTCACGAAGTTCTAAGAACCCCTGTTCGCCATTGCGAATTGAACCCCATAGAACTTATTTGGGCACAGGTTAAAGGGTTTGTTGCAGAAAACAATACAACTTTTCGTTTGAAGAATGTGAAAGAACTTGTTTATGTGGGGTTTGGCAGAATTACAAAGGAAGTTTGGGCGAAGGCAGAAGACCATGTATTAAAAATAGAAAAGGAGTATGGGAAAGAGAATTGCATTGATAGGAGTGAGATTCCTCCAATAATAATTGATGTTGAGGACGACGAGGAAAGCTGAAACCAGTCCAACATGATTACAGATTGAACGGATACACCGGTTGTAAATGACAGATTGTACATAACGTTTTTACCTATAAAATGTTATCCATATCCAATAATTGTGTACTATATGTCTAACTTCAGTGAATTTATTAGCAGAAAAGACCGTTCTTTTTCTAATTATTTCCGAGATTGAAATAACTTGGTCAAATTAAAAATCAGTAATTATGGAAATTTATGATTTCACTTTTTTTCAAAATTTTCCAGGTAAATCTCAGGTAAGCCTGTGTATAAATGGCACGTAGTCAAATGCATTAACCATGAAGGGAACAATAGCCTTCTTCGGCACTTCGACGAGAGACAATAGACCAGTTCCGGGACCACCGTCGTTCCTATTATATGGGATTACGTCCGCGGTGAGTTGGCTGTCACATTTAACGAGCAAACTTGGCGTATTTTGAAGAACTTGGCCTGAAATAAAGACCAAAATAACGCTAAAAATGGGTAATTTTTCAGATGAGCAGAGCCTTCAGAATAATTTCAACCGTAAATATTTAAACAATTCCAAAATGGTAGTAAAATTCCTGACAAAACTCTCGTTGGATGCGCTAAAAAAAAATCTACGGTTTACGAAATATTTAGATTTTTCCATTTTCTAATAAAAACATTATTACTTTAAGTTGAATCTCTCCCAGGCATTGGTAACCTTACTGATTTCAAATAATTGTATATACACTTGTACATTGTAATAATTTACATGCTCGTTTGTTATTTATGTTCATCATAAAGCGGAAAAGACGTCATCAGTAAGATGATTGCTTCTGTATTATTTTGCATGTTTGTTTGCAAAAACAATATGTTTAAACAAAAACCTTAGACGATTTTGGATATCCTCCTGCTTAGACTCTTTCGTTTACTTACTCCTAAAAACTTTAAATTATATGGCTTTCCCATCTTTTGAATATGAACGGACGATGAAATTTATTTCAGAAACCGGTCATGCGCACTAAATTAGATATTATATTCTACGTCATCAAAAGATACTTTGTTGGTTGCTTTAGAGTTATTTACTTAAAAAATAATTATTTCATGTATTTATGGAGTAACAATTTTAACTGATCACTTTATTCAACCACATGAATGCATTAAAACACGTAAATATATATATTAATGTACCAAGCAAATACATAGGGAGAACATAGAAAACTTAGAACCACGAGTTTCTGAAAATAACAATAATAGGTACATGTATGTATAAATTCAATAACACTTGAGCTTACGTGATTCACATAAATAATGGAAAATGGTTTTCATGAATTGAAAAAATATTGTAGCATATTATATCCGTCGATAATTGGTATACATGATTTAAATTCTTTTTACAAAATACATTATCAAAAGATTACTACAAAATAACTAACACAGATCTAGATTATGAAGTTAGTGTGGGGAGATAGACACAATACACAGAGTAAAGACAAACAAAGCTAAACACACAATACAGAAAACTCAAAAGATGAGCAACAGTGACGTCACCAAAATATTGAACAGGCACAGGACAGTCGAATATCCATGTCTAGGTCAGATAACATAAGATAACAATTCGAGGCCTATATCTGAGTGAATATTGACAATCCATTATATAAATAAGGGTAATAACAAAATTACCGAACTCCGAACAATCTTCCAAAGGGAAAGTCAAAACTCATAAGTATATAAACAGACAAAATCAGTCAACAACCGGAAACTGTGAAAACCGTAATGACCCTGACTTGGTACAGGCATTTATAAAGGAAATTGATGACTTTTAAATATATTTGGTGTTTCATATGAAGTCTTTAATTATTGTTCTCCTGAATCCTCTTTGGAATCTCATGTCAACATTTTAATATTCAAATGTAAACCAGATGCTGCTGACAACACCTTAAGGGCAAGCTTATCATAAGAAGATCATATACTGTCAAACCTGTATTAAGAGGCCACCTTTGGGACAAAGAAAAAGTGGTCTTTCAACACATGTGACCTCTTAAAAGAGGTTCAATTCATATGAAAAAATTTATGACAGGACAAGAAAAATATGACCTTTTAATACAGGTGACTGTTTAATAGAGGTGACCTTATGGGCAGGTTTGACTGTACTCGTCTGTTTTTGTAATCCACGTTTGTTCAATCGTAACTACTGTTACCGTATTTACTCTACCTAGACACAACTGATAGTTGCATTTCTAACATAGATGTCATGTAATGAATTTAAATCTTTTCCTGACATTGGTTTTTTGCCTCCGTTTCTATGATTTTTCTATTATACTTTTTTTAACTGTCCCGACAGTGTGGTAATTTCCGTTCTTCATTTTATTCTTAAATTATTTATCATTTTTATACTTTAATTACCTTGTAGTCAGTGAGTTTCAATTCATAATCTATATTATTTCATTTTGAAATAAAGTATACTATATCTTAACCTCCCGTTGTTTGTAGGAGGGTCATGTCTTATCTACATTATTTGTGTTTGTTTGTGCATAGTGGCGTGTTTGTATTAATTTGTTTCTCGTCTTGTTGCCAGTTTCTCTGGATTGTCCATTTATGATTGCACATTCGGTATTTTTTGGCGTTAATGTGATTGTCTAACGTTTATTAACAAGCAGCTGTTGGTATATAACGCTATGCGTTTACTTGAAATTTTGATATGAACCACACAATGTTTTTTTCTTTTTTTTCTATACATATTTATTGCTTCCAATAATGAGATTGTATTAATAGAAGCATGCATCTTCTGTGGTGTTATTTATATAAAAACATATCTTTCGTGACCTTATAACATTATTATCTCTTTGGCATGTTGTATGAGCTATCTTTTGTTCATCCCATTATTTAATGTATATTATAAAAAAAAATCATTCATGCAAGTCTTAAATAGTCCGTTTTGCAGACAGCTATATAGAAATTAACCAGATGAACACATTCTAAATTTGTAAGCATTGTTTCATTTTACGTCTTACGAATTTATCAGTCTCGAGCGCAACCAGGTATGGGGGTTGGACTCTAGTTCGTGCCGATGTGTGCCGAATGCAACTAATAGTCATCACGTTTATCAACGATTCCCTGTAGACCGTGTACTCAAGTTCAAGCCATTAATAAAACGGTCAGTTTCCTATGTCAGTTTCCTAGGTTACAGTTTCTACACATGTACAGTAGAAAGTATGCGTGTTACTCATCAGTTATCTAATTTTAGCACTTTCTTTTTAAAAAAAATGTTCGAAGATACCAAAGTGGTAATCAGTAGCTGTAAATCCGAGCACGACAGATAAATGTAACCACCAAAAGGAAAAAGACGAGATAGTCCAAAAGGCACTCATGGAACACTACGGATTGAGCAACGCGAACCTCACCTGTTAACTATGTTAAAATGTAATGATAAGTAATATTCGGTGAACCATGAATGAGGAGTGGGGTCTGTTACTCTACATTATTTATTTTTTTTTTTATTTTTTTTTAGTATATGGCTTTCAAATATGTTGGCTTGGGCGTACCTGATGAAGGCTATTCCCGAAACTCGTCGTACGCACTCAATTTGATATCGACGTTTTCTTAAAATGAATGGCAACACCCAATACTGTTTATTCTTCCTTGATCAACAACTGATATATTTGATATCCCGTGACTTGTTTGTTAACACCGATGGCTTCAAATGGACATAACCTGTAGTCAGAGCATATCATCGCTTAGCTAATGAATTCGATTACTGTCCATGGATAATTGGATATGCCATGGTCTACAACATGTAAATTATACATATGTTTTGTGTAGACGGTTACAAGTAGAATAAAAAAAATAAAAAAATATCACTAATGGCCTATAAAACTTTTTTAACTCCGCCACTTCTAAAGTGTCTGTACCAAGCAGTGAATGTGAGCGGTTATGTTTACAGGTATATATATGATAAGGGTGCATGTATTTTTTTTTATTATATTGATTTTGCCTGTTTCTACGATTTGTTTTTTTAGGTTTTGAAACTGTTCCGACAGTGTGGTATTCTTTTATGTTTTCCATTTCATTACCAAGCAAATATTTAAATTAAGAGCCGTGGAAATAACAACTACAGTTATAGTATATTTTTAAATAATGTAAAAGTATTTTATTAGGATGATCGACCTACTTTTTATTTCAATGACCTACATTTTTTACATTCATTTTAAATGATCAAATTAATCTTGTGCTATATTAGCTACACCTCATTATTTACATGCTGTACAGCAGTCAGATTAGAGATATTTGATTAATTTGCCTGGTACAACTGTATATTTGAGTGAAGTGAAATAATCTCTATTTTCCAGAAAGTTTCCTAATTGGAACTTCAAGTCAATCTCATTTACGATATATATGGCTATGATAAATCAAATCAAAAATGAAAATTAAAGTGTGCACTCGTTTTCTAATCTATGATTAGTTCAAGATGCGAGTAAATTTCTTGAAAAGCGCCTAATCTAAGGTATATTAAATTGCGCAATTTTACCATGTGTCTAAATGGTTAGAATTACATATTAAATAAAATTACCGACACCATCCTATTAATAATAAATGTATTTATTTTCGTACGGATTACACGTGGTATTGTACATGCGGGAGTGTTTACTATTGATTACTGTCACGTGTTTGTATTTATTACAAATACGTTTTTCATTGGTGAATGATATTTTTATACCTATATATAGGTATGAATACATGCATTGCATGATTTTTCCGTTGAGGTGGACATTTGTTTTCGTTGTATATTAAAACTTAGTTTTAAGTCATTCGACGCTCAGCCTTTAAGTAGTAAGCACACACCCTCCCCCTCGCCCTCATACAATGAATGTTGTGTATTGCTTTTTGTTAATGTTTTGATATTGAGACACAGTTATGTTTTCAATTATTATCATGTATTAATAATATATTAATTATGATGTGTTAATTTTGATACTTATTTTGTATCGTTGTAGATTTATCTTATTGCTGTCTGCAGTGACCAGTTCGGATGTGCATTTTGGACAATCTATTTAATTTATATTTAATGAAATTAATTAGAATCGTAAATCCTGATAGTGAAGGCATATTTTGAAGAAAATGACAAAATAAAAATGAAAAAAATACAGCACTTTCGGAACAATTCTAAACATTCAATCGAATAATCGTAGAAAGAGGCAAAATCGATATCCCTAGCATACAAAGACATGACCGCTCAGGTTCATGGTTTGGCACAGGCATCTTTAAAAAAAAGTGGCGGGGCGAAATTAGTCTTATGGTCCAAAACAAGAAATAAGGAAATTTAAAAACAAAGCAAAATTTCAGACTTTAAAAACAATTCCAAATTCGTATCAGAAAAGTTTTGCCCATTGTATTGTATGTCCTTCGATTTACGACTTCTGATTACCTCTTTGGTATTGCGACTTCTGATTACCTCTTTGGTATCTTCCAGTTTTTCTCATCTAAATAGCAAATTTTCTAAAATTATGATCTATGAATTTGCTATGATATATATAATCTGACCTAAATGGGACGGAAATCATTTGATTACCTTCTTCAATACTTACAGATATGTCTTAGATCATTTTAAACTGAACATTTATCGCCAATTTTATCTAGTGTCAAATTACATATTTTAAACAAGTATTATGTAATATTTCTGAGTTGTTAGGCTAATCGGTATCATTTCTTGACATTCGACACCCTAAGGCAAAGTAAATGCCACCTTTTGACTGAAATAACATTGTAAACGCGTTAAATTATGGTCGATTTTACTGTTCAAAAAGTATGTCTTCCTATACCGATATTCTTGTAACAAAATTGTATAATTCTTGATCTATTTCTCCAAGAAAAGATAAAAAGTTATAATATATGTAAAATGTTGTTTTTCCCCCAAGACGATATTATATTCCATTATGCAATTGTCTTGATAAATATTGCTTGACATAAAGCCTAATTACATAATTTTAGTGACAAAGAAAATTTGCTAATATCTTTTTCTTTATTTTCTAACTAGTAAAGGTAGGTAAGGTACACATGTTCTACAATTGTCCTAAATATGACGAAATATTAAGAAATGTGCTTCTTTGATATTTACAGATAGGTCTAAGATTCATTTTAAACCGAGCATTTATTGGCAATTTATACTGACAAGATCCTATGGTGTCAAATTACATATTTTAAACAAGTATTATGTAATATTTCTGAGTTCTTAGGCTAATCTTGACAGTCGACACTCTAAGGCAAATTAAAGGTCACATTTTGACCGGAATAACATTGTAAACGTCAAATTCTGTTCGATTTTATCGTTCAAAATCTTTTTCCATTCTTGCACAAATACCAATAATCTTGTGTATATTTTTCAACACATATTTCGCCAATAAAGATAAAAAGTTATAATTTATGTAAACTGTTTATTTTCCCAAGATTCCATTTTGCAATTGTCTTGATAACAATTGTTTGGCATAAAGCGTAATTACATGATTTTAGTGACCATGGCAATTTCCTAACATTTTTTTTCTTTATTATTTAACTGCAGTAAAGATGTAGGTAGTGAAAAAATTGTCTTCAATTTTTCTAAATAGTGCGAAATGTTAAATAATTATCTTCTTTGATGCTTACAGATAGGTCTAAAATCATAAGCTGAACAGTTATTGGCAATTTTTCTGACAAGATCACCTGGTGTCAAATTACATATTCAAAACAAGTATTTGTAATATTTCTTAGTTTTTAGGCTAATCGGTATCATTTCTTGACATTCGACTTTCTAAAGGCAAATTAAAGGGTACATTTTGACTGGAATAACATTGTAAGCGTCAACTTCTTTCCCATTTTACCATTCAAAATGTCGGGGTTTTTTTTGCTTGTTTTTTTTTTTTTTTTTTTTTTTTTGGTCAATACAGAAAATTTAGATTCGACCACCCTATAGTAAAATCTTGTCAATCCTCCAGATTGTGATATTTGTGATCCAAGAACAGCTAAGATACGTGCAATACATCATTCTTCCGAAGAATTTATATTCTATTTTGCAATTGTCCGGATAAAACATGCTTGCCATCAAACGCAATATCACAATTTAAGTGATAAAGGTAATTTTTCAATACTGTATCTGTTTCTTAACTTTTCGAACTCCATGTGATATGTTACCGTAGATGGAGTGAAACCTGTCTAAACCGAACCCTGAGTAAACTGAAAACCTGCCTAATCCAGACAGACTTTACAGACCTGTCTACTAAATGTCTATGTAATTTGAACCTGTGTAAACCAAACTCCTGTCTAAACCGAACAAATTCTTCATTCCCAAAGGGGTTCGGTTTAGACAGGTTTTACTGTATAATTTTCATCTCATTACATTATTCTAATAATACAGATAGAAAATTAGCCCAAACCTTTAATTCGATGTCGATGAAGTTGTGTCACTGAACAATTCTCGATTTTTTTATCATCTGCATCTCGTCTATTCAAACGAGCTTGATTCGCCTTATTCGATCTCTTAAAAAGTTTATATTCCGATACCAATATCTTGTCGAAATATATTCCGTCTCTGCAGAAAAAATTATAAGCGATGCATTTTCATATAGTGAAAATGTATAAAGATAAAGAAGTCGCAAATGTCAAGAATTTTTTTGTCAATGTGTGACGTAATAATATTTTTGACATTTACGTCACCGAATATGGTACTGCTTTGACAACTATTTTACCTATTTTGTTCCTGTATTTAAATACTGTTACAGTGACAGCCGGAACCTTTGAACCGTAATGAGAGCGGGAGGTTTGGCGCCTTAAAATCTGATTCAACCCACCATTTCTTTAGAAATGCCTGTACCAAGTCAGGGTCATTACGGTTTTCACAGTTTTCCGGTTGTTGACTGATTTTGTCTGTTTATATAATTATGAGTTTTGACTTTCCCTTTGTAAGATTGTTCGGAGTTCGGTAATTTTGTTATTACCTTTATTGAAGTAAAGAATACCTTTGACACTCAAAAATCTGCTTCTTACCTTGACCATTACCTTGAAATCCAGAACTCATGAAGGTTAAAAACAAACCTCTACGGCAAGAGTATGTCTTCGTTCTGTGCACAAATGGTGCATGTGTGTCTGGACTGTTCATTCCTGGCTGTCCCTTCGGCGGTTTTCACTAAGAAACGTTTGAAGATGCCAAAGGGGTCATCAGAATCCGTATATCGAAGAAGAACAGACAACACAATGGTCAAAAGAAAAAGTAACAGTCATCTACAAAACACTACGCAGAAAACTAAAGGTGGAGCAAGAAAACCAAAGGACCTACACAGAATAGCTAAAATCTGGGAGCAAGAAAACCATAGGACCTAAACAGGATAGCTAAAATCTGGGAGCAAGAAAACCAAAGGACCTACACAGAATAGCTAAAATCGGCTAAGGTCACCTAGCAAAAGTAAAATCACATTATCCTAAATTGACAGTGATAAATTATACATTTCGGTAATCATTATTGCATCTGTAGTTGACACTAGTTTTCAGTTGTGGTGGTTAGTAGCGAGTGTTACAGAATAACATACAATTCTTACAATGAATGCAGTTTAATGAAACTGCATTAAGCAAGATTACATGACCGACAGTAGGTAGTTAATCACAATTAAAGTGCAGACATTATGTGATGGTACGTATAAACGTATAATTTCTTAAATATTTACTAATGAATTGACAGATTCTATGCAACTATTTGCTTCGATAGGATATTTATTTTCATCAGACCAGTCTGTTTACATCTCGCAATTGATTCGCTATGCAAGGGCCAGTAGCAATTATTCTGATTTCCTGAAACGTCATCTTCATCTGAGAAACAGGCTACTGGACCAGGGCTATAAAAAGATTCGCCTTATTCGATCTCTTAAAAAGTTTATATTCCGATACCAATATCTTGTCGAAATATATTCCGTCTCTGCAGAAAAAATTATAAGCGATGCATTTTCATATAGTGAAAATGTATAAAGATAAAGAAGTCGCAAATGTCAAGAATTTTTTTGTCAATGTGTGACGTAAAAGTATTTTTGACATTTACGTCACCGAATATGGTACTGCTTTGACAACTATTTTACCTATTTTGTTCCTGTATTTAAATACTGTTACAGTGACAGCCGGAACCTTTGAACCGTAATGAGAGCGGGAGGTTTGGCGCCTTAAAATCTGATTCAACCCACCATTTCTTTAGAAATGCCTGTACCAAGTCAGGGTCATTGCGGTTTTCACAGTTTTCCGGTTGTTGACTGATTTTGTCTGTTTATATAATTATGAGTTTTGACTTTCCCTTTGTAAGATTGTTCGGAGTTCGGTAATTTTGTTATTACCTTTATTTACTATAACCATGCCCAATGTCACTGCTGGTGGAATTTTTTTTTCCCCCGAGGTCATTGCAACTTGGTAGCTTTACTTAAGCAATTATGAATAACGAAATTAACGACAACATACCGGCTAGGACGTCACCCGGGTTAACAAGGTCCTCATTTGCTACTACACGGAACAGGGTAGCAAATGATATATGCGTTCCACGGAATATCCTACGGGATACCCCCGATTTGTCTTACGTTCAGCCAGAGGGTAATTATTATTTCAAAACTTCAGATTCGTATCAAATTTTAAAATCTTGTTCTATTAATATTTCGGACTGTCTGAAATCTCCAGGTACTTGTGACTCTTCTCCATGCATTACTACTTGCAAAATAAAAACTGACAAAAATAATACTTGTAAAACATGCGTCATGCTAATAACTTCTCCTGAATTTACAAGTAATTTAACTGGAAAAACGTACTACACCAAATCGTTTGAACCTCTGGACTGTTCTACTAAAAATGTTATTTACGGTATAGAATGTACACTCTGTGGACTTTTGTATGTTGGTGAAACTCGTCAAACATTGCGAAGTAGGATGAGCCAACATCGATATGATGCAAAAGATCCCAAATACAGGATTTTGTATAATCATTTCAATCAACCGGGTCATGACCGCTGTTTGACGATGAAAGTTCGAATCATCGAGAAGATTTACCATCATACAAACAGTCCTATTCTTAGTACACCTTACCGCACCGATAGAGAGTTGTTCTGGATAAAAGAATTAGGCACTGCAATGCCTTACGGTTGCAATGATAACATCAAAGGAGTGGGAAATGTGTCAAGTCCTGGATGCAACGAAATCAACGTGATGAGCCTTTTTAATACTATTCCAAGAACTAAACGTAGCCATGGTCATAAAAGATTTCAACATCCTAATGTTAAAAAGTCCTCTAAACCAAGAACGTTACAAGATACTTTTAATGATTTACTTTCTAATATACAGAAACCTCTTGGAATTCATCATATTCGTACAATCTTATTTTCACTACCTGTAAACTACCTCAAAGATCTTAAGGATTTTGGACTTGACAAAGGAGGCGTAGATCCTTTTTCACCTAAGTACAGATTGTCTAGTATTATATGTGACGTGGCGTCCTTTCGTCTTTTTAAACCAGTTCGATCTGAACCTCTTCATGATAACAACAGAAAATTCCTCCATATTCCGTTTGCTAACAAAGGAATCGATGCTATTAACATCAGCAACATTCTTAATAGAAAAGAGGTCGTAAAAGAAATTCCACCATATTTCAAAAATCAATCTGTTCCCATTGTCTCCTATAGCTACACTAACAGCATTGGCCGTAAAATTTTCAACTACAAAGAAGCATTGCAAGATATTAACATAGAAGAGTACCTTAAGAACCCTCTGACTTGTGACTGCTCCCACTCTCCTTTTCAATACAACCCATCTGGACATGTAATCACTGGTGATCTGAATATCATTCAACATGAGAGTCTCCGAAAAGTGATTTCTCATGGTCCTAAATTCAGAGAACCTCAACACATCAATTGGAAACATAATTTCAAGATAATTATGGATGCTGTTGAAGATTATGCCAGAAGGTGGATAAAGAGAGAAGTAGACCAAGATCCTGAGTTAGAGTCCTTGTCAGACTGGGTTAGAACAATTAGGTCTCTAGTACAAGGTCGGATTCACAAACTCAAAAATTGTGTTAATAGTCGACCTAAGTCTGTATTTAAAGACCAAGAAGCTGTTAAGTGTCTTTCCTCTCTTCATGACAAATATGTTATCGTTCCTGCTGACAAGGCTTCCAACAATATCGTGTTTGTATGTAAAGCATATTACTTCGAATGCCTAATCAAGGAATTAGGCATAAATAGCAACACCTCTAGTAATATCACATACAAACCAACTTCGTTCGACAAAGATGAAATCCTAGCTAACCACAGATCATTCATGACCTCTTTAAACATTCCCTCTGGTAAAGAGTCTGAGGATTTACCCTACTTATATTGGATACCTAAACTCCATAAGACACCATACAAAGAAAGGTACATAGCGGGATCATCAACTTGTTCGACGAAAGAATTGTCTATTCACCTGACAAAGATTCTGTCTGCAGTAAAAGAGGGACAACAGAAATATTGTGAAACTGTTTACTCGCGTAGTGGCATAAATCACATGTGGATTTTGAAAAACTCTAAAGATCTTTTGGATAACCTGAGATCAAGATCTTTCTCTCAGGTATCCTCCATCAAAACATTTAATTTTTCAACTCTATATACCACCCTACCGCATGACAAATTAAAAACCCGCTTAAAAGAAACAATTCATAAAGCTTTTAGTCATAGAAACTATGGCTAAAAATTTGTTGTGTTAGGCTACAATTCCACATATTTTTCAAACAAAATTCATAAAGGTAAAACATGCTACTCCGAGGAACAAGTGATCAGTATGCTGGAGTTCCTCATCGATAACATATTTGTCTCCTTTGGAGGGACACTGTTTCAGCAGGTCGTCGGCATACCAATGGGTACGAATTGTGCCCCTCTTCTAGCCGATTTATTTTTATACTCATATGAGTCGGAGTTTCTTCAAAAGCTTGTAAAAGATAAGAAGATTCATGAGGCTAGAGCCTTTAATTTCACATACAGGTATATTGATGACGTTTTATCTATCAATAATTCTAGATTTGCAGAATTTCTTCCATTGATATATCCTCCAGAGCTGGAAGTTAAAGAGACCACCGATACAGCTTCGTCCGCATCATTTTTGGACTTATACCTCGAATTTGACGACAGTGGTCAACTCAGTACTAAAATTTATGATAAGCGGGACGACTTCAATTTTAAAATCATAAATTTTCCAAACATGTGCAGCAATATACCAGCTTCTCCTGCATATGGTGTTTACATCTCGCAATTGATTCGCTATGCAAGGGCCAGTAGCAATTATTCTGATTTCCTGAAACGTCATCTTCATCTGAGAAACAGGCTACTGGACCAGGGCTATAAAAAGATTCGCCTTATTCGATCTCTTAAAAAGTTTATATTCCGATACCAATATCTTGTCGAAATATATTCCGTCTCTGCAGAAAAAATTATAAGCGATGCATTTTCATATAGTGAAAATGTATAAAGATAAAGAAGTCGCAAATGTCAAGAATTTTTTTGTCAATGTGTGACGTAAAAGTATTTTTGACATTTACGTCACCGAATATGGTACTGCTTTGACAACTATTTTACCTATTTTGTTCCTGTATTTAAATACTGTTACAGTGACAGCCGGAACCTTTGAACCGTAATGAGAGCGGGAGGTTTGGCGCCTTAAAATCTGATTCAACCCACCATTTCTTTAGAAATGCCTGTACCAAGTCGGGGTCATTGCGGTTTTCACAGTTTTACGGTTGTTGACTGATTTTGTCTGTTTATATAATTATGAGTTTTGACTTTCCCTTTGTAAGATTGTTCGGAGTTCGGTAATTTTGTTATTACCTTTATTTAAATAATGAAACCTACTTTATCTTCCTAAAATGTTTTGACTGCATCATTTAAATTAAGTTAATCCCTTTGGTTATTACCAATTTGACCAAGCACGTTCTAGATTATCTCCCCTTTTCGTAGATAAAAATGTACATATCTATTTTTAGAGCGCATGATGCATTTCTGGAAGTACCTTCACCGGATTCGGTCCAAGTCAAAAGATTGGAAAGCCAAATAATTTAAGTCTTAAGAAGGAAGTTAACCAACAGGCCTGAACAGAATAGCCAGAATCGGCTAAGGTCACGTCTGCCTGAGGGAGGAGAATTTTAGTTTTAATATCTTCATTCTTTAACAAATACAGAATGGACGAATACAATTAAGTCAAAAGACAAACAAAATACCATGCTGTCAAAACATTTCCAAAATCCAATAAAAATGGTAGAAACAGAAGCAAAATCAATATCCCTAACACACATACAGACTGGACGAAGTCAGCCCCTAACACACATGCAGACTGGACGAAGTCAGTCCCTAACACACATACAGACTGGACGAAGTCAGTCCCTAACACACATACAGACTGGACGAAGTCAGTCCCTACCACACATACAGACTGGACGAAGTCAGTCCCTAACACACATACAGACTGGACGAAGTCGGTCCCTAACACACATACAGACTGGACGAAGTCAGTCCCTAGCACACGTACAGACTGAACGAAGTCAGTCCCAAACACACGTACAGACTGGACGAAGTCAGTCCCTAACACACGTACAGACTGGACGAAGTCATTCCCTAACACACGTACAGACTGGACGAAGTCAGCCCCTAAAACACATACAGACTGGACGAAGTCAGTCCCTAACACACATACAGACTGGACGAAGTCAGTCCCTAACACACATACAGACTGGACGAAGTCAGTCCCTAACACACATACAGACTGGACGAAGTCAGTCCCTAACACACATACAGACTGGACGAAGTCAGTCCCTAACACACATACAGACTGGACGAAGTCAGTCCCTAACACACATACAGACTGGACGAAGTCAGTCCCTAATACACATACAGACTGGACGAAGTCAGTCGCTAACACACATACAGACTGGACGAAATCAGTCCCTAACACACGTACAGACTGGACGAAGTCAGTCCCTAACACACGTACAGACTGGACGAAGTCATTCCCTAACACGTACAGACTGGACGAAGTCAGTCCCTAACACACGTACAGACTGGACGAAGTCAGTCCCTAACACACATACAGACTGGACGAAGTCAGTCCCTAACACACATACAGACTGGACGAAGTCAGTCACTAACACACATACAGACTGGACGAAGTCAGTCCCTAACACACGTACAGACTAGACGAAGTCAGTCCCTAACACACGTACAGACTGGACGAAGTCATTCCCTAACACGTACAGACTGGACGAAGTCAGTCCCTAACACACGTACAGACTGGACGAAGTCAGTCCCTAACACACATACAGACTGGACGAAGTCAGTCCCTAACACACATACAGACTGGACGAAGTCAGTCACTAACACACATACAGACTGGACGAAGTCAGTCCCTAACACACGTACAGACTGGACGAAGTCAGTCCCTAACACACATACAGACTGGACGAAGTCAGTTTATTGTCTTGACATTTTCAAAAAGAACGGAATAAATCAAAAAAGGAAACATCCCTTTGACTTCCTGTTACAATACAATTAGACAAACTATGTAGGCGAGTTATCTATGCACCAAACAACAACACTGTAATCTTCTCCGTATGATTAATAAATGGATGAAAATTGATTTTTAGAAAAAATTATATTTACAACTAAAGACATATTTCATTATTTTGTAATTTATATAGTAAAACATGTATATATCAAGAGGAGAGGGCTGTGATCCCATTAACTGGTTTAACTCCAACACATTTTGTGTCTTCCCCAAGACAGATCTGGATTTCCAACGTCATATGTCGTGGTATATTTTGTGTTCAAAGTTCATTGAGTTATGATGGGAGGTGATTGTTCATTTTGTTGATATTGGTGGAATTGATGACCATCAGTTTAAAATTTCTTTTCATAATATAATGGTTTTAGCCAGGATAGTAAGTGCTATGTATATGTGTGTCAGGGGTATCGATTTTGCCTTTGTTTCTACGACTTTCCGGTTGAAATTTGGAATTGTTCTTACTTTCATTTCATTGTTGCCAAATCTGAAAATCTGAAGAGATGTTCGATCAAAGAAACATTTCGAATAAAAGAAATTAAGAAGATTTTACCTCTGTTCCTACGATTTCCCGCACCACATCGGTGGTGTAATAGTTAGAGCGTGCTCGCCTCAAGTGCGTTAGAACGTGGGTTCGAGTCCAGGTCGGGTCAAACCATAGATTATAAAATTGATATTTGTTGCTTCTCCGCTAAGCACGTAGCATTAAGGAGAAAGAGCAAAGACTGGTTGGCTCGGAATCAGTATAATGTGTCCGAGTGGAGCGACATGTCTACCCGTGGACTGTTGTTTCAGTGAACTAGCACTATTAAAAAAAATCCAACTCAGCGTGTTGGTCTAGTACAAAGCGGACTTCTTCATCATCTCATTGAAAATTAACTTGTTCTCGCCATGATATAGCTGAAAAATTGCTGACTTGGCGTTAAACAACAATCAGTCACTCTACGATTTTTCTATTAGATTTTAGAACTCCTTCTGATGGTGTTTTTATTTGCTGTTTTTTTCATTTTATTTCAACAAATGAACATGCAACAAACGCCTTATCCTGACCCATTTCCCAATTGGATTTATTATTACGGATTTGTGCAAATGTAACTGAGATTTAATTAGAATCTCACAGAACCATGGTTTTATATCCTTATTTCCTGTTGATTGCTATTAAACTATTCATTGAATTTTGGAATGTAAATTACAAGATATACTTAATTCTTGGTATCAAAGCCTATCTCTAGGGAAACGTATAAAAATAAAAACTCCAATAATCCTAGCATTGCCGCTACAAAATTGCTGAAATAGAAAATATTAAATTAAAGTCGAATTATTACAAAAAGTAATTCAGAACTTGATTGTTGTAACACAATGTGAGAGTCAACAACAATAACAGCAGTAAAATCGGGAGCTCTCTACCGTAAACTTTTTATTTATTATTCTGACTACTAATAGTATGATAAATTGTTAAGATACAAATTTAATCACTCAAGGATTTGATGAACAACAAGCGAGAGTGAAGAATCGGGGTCATGATATTTATATTATGGTGGATATTGGATATTTTTAAAAGTCATAATCATGAATTGATTGCTCCCTGGGATATTTCCATACCACCTCTGATGGCAAATATGGTTGCCATGTAAATCTGTGTATCGCTGTGTTATATCTTGGATTGATAAATTTACATTTTCAAAATAATGAAATTAATATTAAAACTAATTTTCTCACTCTTTATTAACAGTTAAACTTTTCAGATTTTAGTGTTTTGCGTTATGGTTTCTGCGACTTTTCCATTGAATTTTGAATTGTTCTGGCGGTGTTGTATTGTGTTTTCTCCATTTTATTGTCTTAAGAGTTGTTTGATCGACTTTGGCATTTTGAGTCAAAGAAATTAAGAAAATTTAGCCTTTGTTTTTACAATTTTTCTATTAGATTTTTGAACTCATTCAGACGATGTTGGTATTTGTTGTGTGTTTTTTTCATTTTATTTCAACAAATGAACATGCAACAAACGCCTTACCCTGACCCATTTCCCATTAGTATTCGTTAATACGGAATTCTTGACAACAAGATTTGTCCAAATGAAGATGAGATCTAATTAGAACCCAACGGAATCATGGTTTGAAAACCTTATTTCCTGTTCATTGTTATTAAACTATTGATTGGAATTTCGAATGTAATTTACGAGATACACTTAATTCTTGGTATCAAAGCCTATTTCTAGGGAAACGTATAAAAATAAAAACTCTAATAATCCCATCATTGTCCCCAACTAAATTCCTGAAATACAAAATATTATATTAAAGTCGAATTATTACGAAATGTAATTCAGAATTTGATTGTTGTAACACAATGTGAGACTGAACAACACTAAAAGCAGTAAAATCTGGGAGCTCTTTACCGTAAAAATAGCATTCTGACTACTAATAGTATGATAAATTGCGAAGATACAAATTTAATCACTCAAACATGCGACGAACAACAAACGAGAGTAAAGAATCGGGTTTATGATATTTATATTGTGATGGATATTGGGTGTTTTTAAATCACCATTTATAAATTGATAGATCCCTGTGGTATTACCATGTCTCAATGTTTCGTATAGCTGGTTGCCATGTAAACTGTTGCCATAGGGATGACTGTTATATATATATACTTGCTTTAGAAATGGAGTTCCCAAATAATGTAATTTTTCTTTATGTAAACTGCGATTCTCATCTTTTAGGCAAAGATAAACATCCATTTTAGCTATCCTACTCCTTTGGTTTTATAGCTATCAAACACGTTTTAAATTATTTGTCTTTTCTATTATTGGGACAGTTACTACAATAAAACCCGGCGGTGCTAAGACTAGTTATAGGGCTCACACATCTCGTCTTAGTGAAATGAAGCGGCCATCCACGTGCTGCGTACATATTAGTAAAAAACGATCTGCACATATAAATATGCGAGCAGCGTATTGTGAAAAGAACACTGATTGCTAATCTTGAATTCTATATATAATATTGACATAAGTATCATATTAGTTCTATAAAAGAGAGATGATAACCTATGCATAAATTAATATCTGTATTAGATAATACACAATACCATCAAAATACATATAATAGGGAGACAATGGTCACCATTGAGCCAACATTCAATTGTCAATACCAATTCTTGTCATTTGTACACATGTGACAGAATGCTTTTCAACCAAAGGGAAACGTTTTATAAGATACATATAAATAAAAACGTTGATATTTAATTTAGTTCAGTTTCACACCTATAAGGATTATTTAAGCAAACAAGTTTTCATCGTTTTGGGGCCCATTAAATTACCTTATCCCCGCCACTTCTTATTTAAATGTCTGTTACAAGACAGGAAATTGAGCGGTCATGTATTTGAGTGCTAGGGGCATCGGTTTTTGCCTCTTTCTACCATTTTGTTCCACCAGTCTGGTATTTTTTCGTTTTTTATTTTATTTCACTAGACAATGATATTTGTTTCATATCTGAAGATATCGGTGACTTAAATCGTTATCGGAAATGAAATGACTCTTCGTGATTAACTAGTTGGATAGCTAACACGTACTGATTATGTAACATTCCGTGTGATCAAAGTAATTTAAATAGTGTGCTACAAAGGGGAAGGTCAAAGCTTAAGAACCAACTAGAAACATTTATCACATGCTGTGTATTTAATTATTATGATCCGCTGATTTCCGTTATAATTGTTAAAATCTCTTTTTAATTATTACTTATACGTGATGGTCCATGTCGATGTTTAAACATTTGTATAATGCATTGATTGACTGTTATTTAATTAGCAGTATTTTTGCCTTATTCATAAAACGAAAATGTTTTCTAATTCATATAGCTTCAACATTCTACTGTCGACATAGTGCCTTCTTAATCATTACGGAATAGCTGTGTACAGATGACTACGGATATGTTCTGTTTGATGGTCAACAATTCCACCATTATCAACAAAACGAACAATTACCTATCACTTTAAATAATTGAATAGAAAAAAATAAATGTCGATAAAATTTGAGGCCTTGACGTATGACAAGCACACACATGTGGCGGGATATATTGATTGCCGGAAGTGATAGTGGTGATTGATTGTATTACATTGATGTATGTCACATCCTTATTCCGGGTCACGTATTTGATTCGTCCAGCTCTAATACAGAACAATCCTATCGAATGAATTCTATCCCAAAGTATTCCAACTAGGATATATTTCAATACCCACATATTCCAACTGAATTGTATCAGGGTTAGGGTTATGGCTTTTAATGCCACTTTCAACATTATTCCAGTTATATGGTGGCGGTTGGAATTGTATCATGTCATTTCAATTTCTAAATGTTCCGCGCAATACAACCTTATTTTACATATAAAATAAGCTTTCGAAGTAGCAAGAATTAAGTGGTGTATACTTTAGTATGTTCATTAACGCCTATGTTCAATTCGTCATTATCATTTAAATCACGAATCACGCGACAGTAGAAATGAATGTACGTAATTACGAATAGGACAGAATTATCTAATTATCTAGTTAGGAAACAAATAGCTATCAAATTAACATTGTTTGTATAGATGGTATTGCTGGGCTATTCACAGTCTTACATTTACATTATATCACCATGGTAGTGATGCTAAACGCTTTAGAGAAAATTGAAGGTGCAATCAATAATGGACAATCCAGAAAAACTGGCAACGTTGGGTACACAAGAAATAGAACGAAGACAAGCAAAGCAAAAAACACAGCAAAGAAACCTAACACGATGAGCAACATGAACATCACCAACATCCGGGGTTGAACCCAGGAGCGTGCGTGAACATCACCAACATCCGGGGTTGAACCCAGGAGCGTGCGAAGGACAATCAATTCATGTCTCTTATAAGACACATGCCATGGTACTTATATGGTAGTCTAATTTTCACTATGAACGAATCTTTTCACTCTGAACGTATCTGAAGGTAATTCCAGTAACGCGCTCTGCTTACTAAATTGGATATCTTCGTTTTTATTATTCATAACGTCGTTTCCAAAACATTTGTTTTCAATTGCCTAAGGAAATTAGCAGTTCAAAAAGGGAATGTAATGTTTCAGCTATGACGACAGTAAATTATCGTCAACGTTGAAAAAACCACATTTATCATAAACGATTTGAAGCAATTTAAAACATTTAATTGAGATAGATCGGTTTGCAATGATCAAAACGAGGTCTCATTTATTTTAATATAATTTTGGCACATACATTGCTGCTGCAGTAATTGCATCACAGTAACATTAGTGGTACACTAGAGACACACAGCTTGCAGCATTATCAATGACTGAACTGTATGCACTTAATCGCTAGATTCATTTTTATGTCAATTATTTCAACTCTGTCTGAAATCCAATCTAATTAAAATTAACTGTTTGCTGTATCTCTATTTTTGTCTTTGGCTATGTACTAAAATCTAACGAAATCCCGTTTGGGTTCATGTCATATAGCTTTGACCGTTTAGTCGTATGTATGACAGTTAACTATGTTGACAACAGCTCGTTTAGTGTGTACTCGGCTTTACAATGTATGCTCATCTCTGATTGGTCGGTTCAAGAAGAGTTTGAAGAAACCAAAGGGGTAATTAGAATCCGTATATCGAAGAAGAACAGACAACACAATGGCCAAAAGAAAAAGTACAAAAGGACAAACAACGATCTACAAAACATACATATAAAACTAAAGATCGAGTAACACGAACCCCACTATAAGCCTGGGGTGAACTCAGGTGCTCCGGAAGGGTAGGCAGTTCCTGCTCCACAAGTTACACCCGTCGTGTTAATCTAGTTACAAACCCGGTGTTAAGTCCTGAATAAGGAAAGGACCGGAAAGTATTTACGACAAGTGGAACATATCCGTGGTCATTTGTGACACCGATATTCCATAACGGTCAACCAAGTCATGGTGGCGACCGTAAAACTTTCGAAGTGATGACTTCAACTTATCTAAGAGGAACCATTGGTTCAGTAGCTTCCTTGTTAGCAGCAATCCTGATAGGAACCACAATCTCTGGAATATCGTATCAACTGAGAGATATATACTCCATATGCAGGTGCTGCTGGAATGTTGCTACATATGAATGGAAATTTCGCAATGGGAAAATGGAAATGATATCTTTTCTCGTAAAGGTTCGTTCTTATCTAATTAAAATTAACTGTTTGGTGTATCTATATTATTTTTCTTCGGCTATGTACTAAAACCTAACGAAATCCTGCTTGGGGTCATGACATTCAGCTTTGACCGTTCAATCTTATGCAAAACAGTTGGACAAAGAGTCACGTAGCGTATACTCGGTTTTAAAATGACGTGTCCCTATACGGGATGTCGTTATATTGTAGTGTACTGCCAAAGAAAAAAAGATACAACTATTAATTAATTTAATTCCAAAATATAATAGAAAAATCATAGAAACACAGCCAAATTCTTAATCCCCTAATTTACATATTAAATGACAGCTTGGTAAAAAGTACCGGCTTTAGAAATAGAGGTAAATTTGATACCTCTATTTTACGTATCACATATCACGTATCACGTATCACATGATACCTTAATAAAAACAAGCGAGTTCAACTGTTTTATGGGCTAAGAATTTATTTGTGATTTTTTCAACATTAATTGTATCCATATTACATACACATGCACTATAGTTTGGTTTAGTTTATGGTGTTTAACGCCACTTTCAACACCATTTCAGTTAGTTCGTGACGGTCAGTCTTATTGGTGGAGGAAACGAGAGTACCAGGAGAAAACCACCGACCTGTCGCCAGTCACTGACAAACTTTATCACATAATGTTGTATCGAACACACTTTGCAATTTGAACGGGGTTCGAACTTACACCTTTGGTGATGATAGGCACTGATTGCACATGTAGCTGTAAATCCAACTACCATACGATCACGACCACGACGGTCTCCACATCCCGACTTATTAACCCTATATAACCTTATTCATTCACTTTTATATTTTTCATAGAAACATTCTAAATCATGCTATAAATCATATTATTGGTAACTTAAGTTCACAGTAAGTGACACATAGTTATTATTTGGATGTTTACTGATTCTATATCGTGAATTGATGTGAATTGTTGACTATTTTGTTTCTACTTCTTGTTTTCTATTTTTAGACTAGTTTCCTTGCATAGTATATACTATTTTGTCAAATGTGATACACTGCATGCTAATATAACTGACTTTAACAGAAAAAGGAAAACCATCTTTTCTTAGTGTAGGTGTCTAGAGATTTGTGTACTTCCTCGAGGGCAATGATTCTGTTTTTATTGTTTCATAGGCATTATACAATTATATAAATTTACATTAAAGCAAACATTTATATCTTTATGTGTTGACTACATGTATATTATGACATGTACCATACATAACCCTCGATAAGAAGAGTTTGAAGATACCAAAGACGTTGTAATGGCTATTGTCTGAACTACTATGCTTGACGGAAAAAAAGAAGTATAGAAATGTTATGTTAAAATATCTCTTCACAAATGATCACGGATATAATCTGTGGTTTTTTTTCCGTTATCATTACCCCATCATTTCCTCATTCATGACTTTCGATTTTGAGCGTAACCGGTGAATGTTGCTCCAGAAACGCGTCGTGTGCATAACATTTGTTATCTAAATTTCCATTATCAATGGTTTGTAACAATGGGTTAGTGGAAATACTTACCCTTCCAGAGCACTTGAGTCCAGCCTCGGTTTTCTTGTGGGATTCGTGTTGCTCTATGATTAGTTTTTTATGTGGTGTTTTGTAAATCATTGCCGTCCGTTTTCTTTTAGCCATCGCAATGTCTGTCCTTCAATTTACAGTCTCTGGTTACCGCTTTGGTATCTTCAAATCTTTCATAGTATCTAAACTTTATAAATATGGAATAGAAATATCTATAAATTATTTTTCACATCCAAAACAAAAATGTAGAAAATGCACCCTTCTCAATACTTTAATAAACAAGTTGGCATGATCCTTATCCCTGAACTCCCTGATGTAAGTACACAGATAATAATCTTATACGTACCATTGTAAGACAATATAAATACCTAGGTACAATACCTGCCAATCTCACGGTTTCATATCATTTAAAAGATTTTTGTTGTTTTCCAATCTCATTTATTGTACCTTTAAGAGAATGTTTCATCGGCAAAATTTTTCTTACCAGCTATGAACATTACGATTTCCAAATTTGTGAAAATCTTTATGATTTCGTGTTAAGCATAATGTTCTCATTGAATATTAACAATAACTTTTGCATACTACATATCTGGGAAAGAAAATGAAAAACAAAAATACCACAATGTCGGAACAATTCAAAAATATCACACTGTCTGAACAATTCAAAAATATCACACTGTCTGAACAATTCAAAAATATCACACTGTCTGAACAATTCAAAAATATCATACTGTCTGAACAGTTCTAAAATATCACACTGTCTGAACAATTCAAATATATCACACTGTCTGAACAATTCAAAAATATCACACTGTCTGAACAGTTCTAAAATATCACACTGTCTGAACAATTCAAAAATATCACACTGTCTGAACAGTTCTAAAATACCACACTGTCTGAACAATTCAAAAAATATCACACTGTCTGAACAATTCAAAAATATCACACTGTCGGAACAATTCAAAAGTATCACACTGTCTGAACAATTCAAAAATATCACACTGTCTGAACAATTCAAAAATATCACACTGTCTGAACAATTCAAAAATATCACACTGTCGGAACAATTAAAAAAAAACACACTGTCTGAACAATTCAAAAATATCACACTGTCTGAACAATTCAAAAATATCACACTGTCTGAACAATTCAAAAATATCACACTGTCTGAACAATTCAAAAATACCAGACTGTCGGAACAATTCAAAAATATCACACTGTCTGAACAATTCAAAAATATCACACTGTCGGAACAATTCAAAAATACCACACTGTCGGAACAATTCAAAAATACCACACTGTCGGAACAATTCAAAAATATCACACTGTCGGAACAATTCAAAAATACCACACTGTCTGAACAATTCAAAAATATCACACTGTCGGAACAATTCAAAAATACCACACTGTCGGAACAATTCAAAAATATCACACTGTCGGAACAATTCAAAAATATCACACTGTCTGAACAATTCAAAAATATCACACTGTCGGAACAATTCAAAAATATCACACTGTCGCAACAATTCAAAAATATCACACTGTCTGAAAAATTCAAAAATATCACACTGTCTGAACAATTCAGAAATATCACACTGTCTGAACAATTCAAAAATATCACACTGTCTGAACAATTCCAATATCAAATATCAAAATCGTAGAAAGAGGCAGCTTCGATAACCCATAACACGCAAATACACTTTCTTGGCTTGGTACAGGCACTTCTTTAAAAAGTGGCGGGATTAAGCTAGTTTTATGGACACAAACCCCCCCCCCCCCCTCTTAGCAAAATAATGCGGTCATGCAACTGCTTTCCACAATGTATCATGTATCATTCAAACTTTAGAATTGGATTACTTATAAGAAAATATATTTGTAACACGAGGAAAACATAATAACCTGAGCGTGAGGTTTCCTTATCTTATGACCATGAGACGTACCTGATGAATGTTATTCCAGATAAGTGTCGTGTCGTACGAAAGGAAGGAATTAGAAATACGTATTGACATCCCCTGTCCAGTGAATTTTCTCCTTACAAATTATGTTCAATGATCTGTCATAACCCGACTTCCTGTTTTTTAATAGCTACATATTTGAAGCCTTTCTGCATATGAAAATATGTATTCCATTATCAAACGTGATAAAGCCGTTTGCTGTCCACTCACATCCTTACTCGCTCATCAATATATTATTGTTATATCTGTAGAAATAAAATTGTCATTACGCTTAAGTCTTTGACATGTAATTATTTGTATCATTTTGTTTTGTGACAGCTAATGTTAATCTCCCTCAAGAACAGAAAAACAAGTTTGGAGATACCGAAGGAGTAATCAGAAGCTGTAAATCGAAAGGACAGACAATGGGCCAAAAGGACAAACAACTATCTACAGAACATGCCTCTGAAAACGAACGATTGAGCAAAGCGAATCCCACTAAAAACCGGGGGTGAACTGAGATGATCTGGAAGGGTTAGCTGCTCCACATGTGACACTGTCGTTTGGTCTACTTACTCCCAAAAGTATTTGATTTTCCAATCGTTTGACTCTGAACATATATGATGAAGATTATTCTAGAAACGCATCGTGTGCACTAATTTGATATCTACGTTTTTATTTGACCGTAAATAAAAGAATTCATACGACAACATAACAAACCAATTATTACTAACAATGTTTTATCCACACTGTTAATATTCATATATTTATAATCCCTTTTTGACCATCTTGCACTGAATATGCGACAGGGGGCGTAGCTCTTTCTTAAACATGAAAACTAACGTCATCTTAGTTGATAATGGTTCATGAGAATTCGAAACTCGTTGCATGGTTATGAGAAATATTGCATTTATTTAAAACTGGAATTTTATTAGTTTTACAAGAATTAGAATTACTTTGGCATAAAAAAACATTTAGTTAAGGTCATCCAGCAGGTTACTGAATCATGTGATTTAAAGGGAGCTTTATATCCCTTTATATCTGATTACCCCTTTGGTACCTTCAATTGGCCATTGTGTTGTCTATTCTTAGTCGATATTCGGATTCTGATTACCCCTTTGGTACCTTCAAAATCTTCTTATAGTAGTTATTAATCTGAAACCAGTTTATATTCTAGTTTACCTAATTTGAATGCAACAGTGGATATTGAAGAATTGATTCTGATCAAATAATGCGATTACATTTGTAAAACACGTCATATACTAGTACTGGTTTTTTTTCAAATTAGGAAATAATGCCATATCTAAATGTAAAAATATGTTTTCATACACTGCCATCTATTTTTATCAACTGTACTTGGAAGCTGAAGTTTGCAAAGGGGTATGCAACTCTATTTGAACTGGTAAACCAGGAAATTAGTTTTCTGTGTGCTTGACAGCTACATTTGTATTTATAAAAGTGAACGAATGTAATTTAGAAAAGCAATGTAACTAATCTTACATGAACTCTCACTCAGTTACAAAGTATTTCCGCTAACACTGTTGTACTTTCGGGACTACCATATTATGGTACGTGCTGTACTACATGTAGCTTACAGGTACTTTTGCTTTAATATAAAACAGGAAATGCCAAAAACAAATTTCAAAATTTCATGACGTTTACCTGATCTCATTTCCGGTGTTAACCAAGCTAGGTATTTATCAGCAATGTCATTATTTACACCAATCACTGGGCTTCCTTTGTAATGCGTCATTATGTGTTTGTACTTATTCATTAATCTAACATGGCGTTCTTCTTTCGATTTGTAAACAATCGAGCGATTTATCGATTGGGTATAATCTCATTAGCACATGCGCCGGTGCATGTGACTGACTTTCCCGTCGTAAATGTACATGTCAACAATTATCGTCTGCTCGAATTTGGCAGCATAAATTGTGTGCTACATTGTCCGCAAACGTAAATATAAATTACCGTCTCCCAATCAAGGTATAATACCATATTTGTACTCTTAGACATATCAGAATCAAAATAATTCTTGGAAGCCAGAATGTGTTTTGAGTTTTAGCATGGGTTGGCGGATATTAGTAAATTTTATCCCTCTCCTCCGGCTCGGGATAAAATACTAATATCCGCCAACCCATGTTAAAACTCAAAACACATTCTGGCTTCCATGAATTATTTCTTAATTAATTGAACAGACAGAATGACAGACTTCGCAAGAAGTAAAATAAAAAACAAAGTATATCCCACGCTTTCGGAACAGTTCTAAAATCTAATAGACAACTCTTAGAAATAGCGACAAAATATATACCCTTAATATAAACATGACCGTTTACTTTCCTGGCACAGGCACTTGCATAATGCCAACATATAACTGGGCGAGCCGTTGTTGTAATGAGAGCCGCGTCGTATTCTTGAACACATGTCAGTTGTCATATGAATGGTGTTAAGTCTATTAAAGAGCGCCTATGGCCTTAGTATCTGTTTATTTGCGTCTGAAAAGCAACAAACAATAGTACACTTTGCTTTACTAATGAATTTACAGAATATCGGCTTGATAACGAACAACAGGAAATGAAATGAAAAATCCTGCACTGAAATGTTGGTTAATGATGGATTCAAAATATAGTCTTAAATATTATTTTCTATTACATTTGTTAGAGTAGAATAAGTTGAACTGAAAATGCCCTGATCTTGTTTAAGATGTCTCATTTGTCAAAGTACAAAGCATTGAGAATATGATTGCTTAACAAGCCTTGATTATTGAGAAAGAACCGGCACGAAATAAAATAATTAGATTATAACAGAAAAAGTGAAGCTTCAGATTTTATTCTTTGGGGATTTTATCGAATTTTTATATTTCTTTTTTTTTATAAGATACGTTTGAAGACACCAAAGGGGTAATTAGAAGTGATACGTCTAAGAACAGACAATACAATGGCCCAAAGAAAAAGGACAAGCAGTGATCTACATAATACTACAAAGAAATATAAAGATCGGGCAACATGAACTATAAAATGAATAATTATGTTTGCTATAGTAAGAAGTAAATTGTGTTAAACTCTAATATGTGTGGTTATATTAGACATTTTAATATGATGCCCTACTTTCGCTTGGTAAACAAACCAGCGATGTATTATCTCTTTAATTCTCATTGGCACACGCGCTGTCCACACATTTAAGCTAAGTGATAATATCACACAAAAACATATTTTCATTGTTGTTAACGTTGTTCAGACATCTATATCCACTGAAAATAATCAAAGAGTTTGAAGAAACAAAGGGGCAAATTAATAAATATGCGATGTCTGATTAAAACGTGCAAACAATAGTATTGTTACGACTGTTCCATCAATAAGACATTCCCGTCGTAAAAGCACACGTTGTTGGGTTATCATCTGCTCGACTTTGGCAGGATGAAAGATAGAACAACGGACCTCCGTCACATAAATTGTCAATCGGCAAACCTCGGGTGAGTCCGCTTCGCTTCCTCAATACCTCGGCTGTAATACGGTATTCGATATGCGTCTACGCGTCACATTTCTTCGCCGTAAGACCGTATCACTACAATCAACATTGCGCACCGCGAATAAGTTCTGAAATGGCGACAATAAATGAGTGTATAGAGTTTGCTTTGAAAAATATTGGTCTTTGATGAAGGTACGGAATCAGCCGACATTGCGACGAAAGAAAATATATTAGTATTGGACGAATATTCGAAAGTGAAATTATTTTAATACCTCCTTCATTGAAGATTTCTGAAAGTAGTTCCAATGGAAACTATCGTAATACGGACGAGATTTGATGAAGGTACGAATCAGCCGAAGTTGCGACGAGTGATAAATTGTGTGCTACTTTGCTCGCAAGCGTAATCATTAATTACAGCTTTCCTCATCAAAGTGTACTTCCGTATTTGTACTGTTAGACATATCAGAATGGAAATAATTCATGTAAGCCATATTGTGCTTTGATGTTTTACATGGGTTGACAGGATATTATTAGATTTTATTCCCCGATTCCGCTCGGGATAAAATCCTAATATCCTGTCAACCCATGTTAAAGCTGAAAACACAGAATGGCTTCCATGAATTATTTCTTAAATAATTAAATAATAGATTAATCAAATTTGTTTTTCAGCCTCATCGGGTCTCTTATCGATTATAGATATGGTTACTGCTACCCAACGAAGAATAAATATATTATGTATAAAGATCAAGATTAGTCATGGACTCTGCGTTCTATGTATAAAGATCAAGATTAGACATGGACTCCGCGTTCTATGTATAAAGATCAAGATTAGACATGGACTCCGCGTTCTATGTATAAAGATCAAGATTAGACATGGACTCCGCGTTCTATGTATAAAGATCAAGATTAGATATGGACTCCATGTTCTATGTATAAAGATCAAGATTAGACATGGACTCCATGTTCTATGTATAAAGATCAAGATTAGACATGGACTCCGCGTTCTATGTATAAAGATCAAGATTAGACATGGACTCCACGTTCTATGTATAAAGATCAAGATTAGACATGAACTCCGCGTTCCTCACAACAGTGCTGCTCACTCCGTTATATGGTAATGTTGGCATTTTCCTCCCATGTGGAAAATACTTACATGACCGCATCATTTCATTAAGTTGGGACCTTCAACTAGTTTAACCCCTAACCCTTTTCATTGAAGTTCATGTAATAAACCGAGAGCGTGAGAAGTCTTGTTTAGGGGTATTGATTTGTCGCTGTTTCTGTAATTTTCCCGATTTGAGTTTTGGAACTATTCTGACTGTTATTGTTTGTTTTCCATGTTATGACTTGCATGTCATTGACAAATTAATTATATTTTGGGTAGTGACGTGGCACACTCCACAAAGGTTATCCAATATAATCCACGGTCATGTTTTCCTTATTTAATCTGACAACACCCCCATAGCGTTGACATTCCTTTTGCGCCACCATGGAACGCACTGGGCAGCTCTTTGGGTTGAACCCTGGGACCGTTTCAAGTATCTAGGGCATGCAAATACAATTATCCCACAAGCCTATAGAATTTGGTCATATTATCAATAGGATGTAATTTGTATAATTAAACATTGATTTTGTGTAGTTTTCAGTGTTGATGTTGACTTGGCGTGTGCGTGGGGTTGTTTTTTTGTTGTTGGTTTGGATATTTTTTTTATTTTTTCATTTTTGTCTTCGATCTGAGTCTTTTACCCAATATTGCACTTAGCTTTGGATTGTTCATTCTTGATTGGCGGTTCAGTTTTCTCTAACGTTTATTTCCAAATGCAATATATATCATTACGTTGTATCTAAAGTACATATGGTCATGTGATCCAGAAGATTACAATCGTGACTCTTAGACAGATACAAGATATAATATTGTTTAGTAATCTAAATAAATATTGCATTTAATATCCATTTACTCTGGCTTCATCGTCTAACCCATTTTACTCCCTCCCCATAACACAATTTATATAACAGTATCATTTGTATGACATTAGGCAATTTTAGCTTTTATAGATTCTTCATTTGTTTAGAAAATAGAAAGCGAAAAAATTTAATATGGCAACGAACAAATTGAGAAGAAAGTAGATGTTTTGTAGATAGAAGTGGAAGAAATGATCAAATTTTGTCTGTGTAAATATTTCTGTTATTGCTCTTAAAAACAGTCATGGTCGAATTTAACTTCATTTCAATGTCCGTCTTCTGATGTCAATAACGTAACCTGTTTATACCACGACAATGAGAATTTAATCAGATTCGTCAAATCAATGACGTCTACAGAAAAGATACTATCACTTTCATGTAAATTATAACTGTATTTAATAAAGCAACATTTTTTTTATCCCATTTCAAAATTAAATTAAGTATTTCAATCTTTCACCAATGTCACTGATATCATTATCAAAACATAAAAATATCTTTAAAAAACCAAGCTTAGATTTAATCTAAGACTATCTTCGGTTTTTGGTCGCGGTTCATCTTGCTCTGAATCTCATTTGCGTGGTGTTTTGTACATCGCTGATTGTCCTTTTGCTCTTGGTCTTTTGTATTGTATTGTATTGTATTGTATTGTCTGTCCTTCTTTGATCTACGTTTTCTTATTACCCCATTGATATCTTGAAATCATTTCCCCCGGAAGTTGACAGAAGATACTTGGTATATAATTTTATATCTGTGTAAGATAGAAATGGATCATGTTTCACCCCCGGCCTCCTCTTGTTTCAAACGTTTGCTTCTGTCTTGTGTTTTTTTATAGATCTTTGTCATTTTGTCTGTTGACCTATGTGTTGTCTCTTCTTACTTGATTTACGGCTTATGATCAACTCTTGTGTATCTTTATACTTTTCTGACTGATTTCTGTGTTGTGAATTTTGCTTTGTTCGTCTTCGTTCTATGTCTTTTGCCCAATCTGTTTCGTTATCCATTCTTTGATTGCCTATTCGGTTTTCTCCAACGTTTCTGCCCTCAGAATAAAAACCTTACCCATTCATATATTCGTAATACATATCCATACGCATTCATATATTTGTAATGCGAAAGCCATACGCATTCGCACTTTGTTCATTATTTGTGATTCATTCATATATACACAAAAAGGCCATGATTCAGATAGCAAATTGAGCAAGTGAAGATGCAGTTTGCAAGAACAGTATTGTGTATCTAAGCAGGGAGCTTGCAGAAATGTGATTCATTAATCTATTTTGATAGCTTATAAAACCCCAACCATTGATATATAATCCAGTCGATTATTTGGAAACTGAAAAAGTTGGCCAATTCCAGCAGCACATCGCACATCTGTAAAGAGGAATAAAATGAAAACAAAATACCACACAGTTCTAAAACCGAATAGAAATATCGTAGAAAGAGACAAAATCGTTACCCCTAACGCACAAATACATGACGTCTAACACACAAATACATGACCTCTAACACACAAATACATGACCTCTAACACACAAATACATGACGTCTAACACACAAATACATGACGTCTAACACACAAATACAGGTTAAACGAGATATATGAATCCGAACCTTCACTCTTACTGAAGTGGTGCGGTCACGTAAGTGTTTTCCACATTTGATTAAAATGTCAACCGTCACATATAGCCGGGCCAACAGCGTCATTATAAAGAACGCTATAATTATTTATACCTAATAAATCCCCACCCATGTTTTGAAGTGGAAAAACTACGACCCAATAATATATTTGAAAGCTGAAAAAGTCTACCCATTCCAGCAGCACGTCTGTATATATCTGTAGAACGGAAGTGACGTCGTATGATTAGCATACCCTGTTTTTGTTCGTGTAGTGAAAACGTAAATATCTAAATTATTGAGCACGGTGCGTTTCTGGAATAACCTTCATCAATGTAAAAATATTGTAAAGCCAAACCCATGTAATTTACACCTTTGTGAGCAGGAAAAATAAAGAGCCTATGCAGGATAGCCAAATTTGGCTAAGGACAACTAAGCATGAGGGAGGAGAACCTTGATTTAAATAATAATAATAATTTAGGAACTGTAAATTTCAGAAATATTATCTAATAGACCATATCAGTGCCGAAACACTGACTACTGGGCGGATGATACCCTCGGGGACTAATAGTCTATCAGCAGATGTATCGACCTAGTGATAGTAATAAAGAGTAGATATCAAATTTAGTGCGGTTACAATTGATGTGTTTACAGGATGTATGTTATGTTAACGCAGTTCAGCCAGTTATTTGTGGAGGTTGAGATTTCACACTTACATGACCGCATCATTTTACTAAGAGAGGACAGCCATCTTTATTGAATTGTCTGTACCAAGTGAGCGGTAATGTATATGCGTATTGCGGGTAACCATTTTCCTGTTTCTATCATTTTCGATTGGATTTTAGAACTGTTCCGACAGTGTTGTATTTTTTTTATTTTATTGTATTATTGGCGGAAAATATTAGCCGATAATAGTTATCTCTTAATAACGTTGATAATTGAAAAAAAAATGGGGTACGTGGAAAATCATGACCTTGTTGTTTAAGACGACAACAATTGTTTAATTATAACAGTGATGACATCTATGTTAAAGGAAAATAAAATCCAAATAAAAATGGGTAATAAATGTGTAGACAACGGACATAAGCTAAACATCGAAATGATGGCTTGCGTCACGAGTGTATTCCGCCCGACTATTTTCAATTCTCCTCTTTTCTGTTGGAAACGTGTCAAGCGCCTACAACAAAAACATGCCTTAGTTATTCAGATTAATAATATAGGGTTATTGCATAAATATTGGTGAAAATTGTCCCGAGCAGAATATCATATTGCACGAGCTTGCGACTGCAATATGATATGTTGCGAGGGACAATATTCACCAATATTCATGCAATAACCCTTTTATCATATAATAGTACATATGTTATGCCTAAAGCATCTTTTATATAAATATTGTGTATTTTATTATATTTAAGTGGAATATTGAACTACTTCAAATATTCATATTTGAACTAGGAGGGCCCGGGTGGCTCAATGAGTTAGGTAGTTGGATTACCTAACAACTCATACAATCCTATCACCAATACGGCGTGGATTTGTAAATAACAAAAAAGGGTGCACTCGACTCGCATTCGCAAGTGATAAAGCTTACCCATGGTCGGTGGTTCTCTCAAGATACTCCGGCTTCTTCCACCACTAAAACTGGTCGCCATGATATAGCTGAAATATTGCTGAAAGTGGCGTTAAGCACCAAAAATCAATCATATTTGAACTAGTGCAATATACATTTTATCAGTATTGTTTATCAGCGTGTGCAAATACAAGGATATATTGCACGATTATTTTCCATTGAAATTAATAGGAAAATATTTATTACTATATAATAATACATGATATAGTTACAGAGGCTGCAACAGAAGTATACATATCTATTGTACTGTGTTTCTTGCATAACTTTAATCAGGTACGCTCAAAGTGAAAGGATTGGAAATTTAATTTTGGTGAACAAGAACATTTGTTAGGCTTATTTAAATGACCCCATTTTACCGTTCAAAGTCTGAATTGATTAAATAATGTGGCCATGATGTTAAAAGTTTGAAGATATCAAAAGACAGACAATACAATGAACAAAAGAAAAAGGACAATAGAACAAATAATAATTTACCAAACGCTACACCGCAAAATAAACATTGATCAACATGTATTATATGATTATTACTATTATTATTATTATTATAGGGAACTAGATTATGTCTAGCTTGCTAAAACGGTCAACAAAGAATATTTTGAACAGTTCCAAACTTCAATCGAAAAATGGTAGAAACAGGCAAGATGGATACCGCTAACACACATGTATTACCGCTCACTTGGTACAGGCACTTCAATAAAGCTGGCTTTGTTATGTTAGTTGTATGGGCTTAAGTATCCACTCTTAGTAGCATGATGTGGTCATGTAAGTGTTTGCTCAACCTTCACAACTAACTGGCTGACCTGCGTTAACATAGCATACATCATGTAAACACCTTAATTGTAACCGCACCAAATTTGATATCTACGTTTTTATTACTATCGCTGGGTCGATATCACCTGCAGGGGGATTAATAGTTCCCGAGGGTATCATCCGCCCAGTATTCAGTTCTTATATTTCAAATAAGGGTAATAACAAAATTACCGAACTCCGAACAATCTTACAAAGGGAAAGTCAAAACCCATAAGTATATAAACAGACAAAATCAGTCAACAACCGGAAAACTGAAAACCGTAATGACCCTGACTTGATACAGGCATTTCTAAAGAAATGGTGGGTTGAATCAGATTTTAAAGCGCCAAACCTCCCCCTTTCATTACGGCTCAAAGTTTCCGGCTGTCACTATAACAGTATTTATAACAATACTTGAACAAAACAGGTAAAACAGTTGTCAAAGTCTGAACTGATTAAATAATGTGGCCATGATGTTAAAAGTTTGAAGATATCAAATGACAGACAATACAATGAACAAAAGAAAATGGACAAAAGAACAAATAATAATTTACCAAACGCTACACCGCAAAATAAACATTGATCAACATGCATTATATGATTATTATTATTATTATTATTATTATTATTATAGGGAACTAGATTATGTCTAGCTTGCTAAAACGGTCAACAAAGAATATTTTGAACAGTTCCAAACTTCAATCGAAAAATGGTAGAAACAGGCAAGATGGATACCGCTAACACACATGTATTACCGCTCACTTGGTACAGGCACTTCAATAAAGCTGGCTTTGTTATGTTAGTTGTATGGACTTAGGTATCCACTCTTAGTAGCATGATGTGGTCATGTAAGTGTTTGCTCAACCTTCACAACTAACTGGCTGACCTGCGTTAACATAGCATACATCATGTAAACACGTTAATTGTAACCGCACCAAATTTGATATCTACGTTTTTATTACTATCGCTGGGTCGATATCACCTGCAGGGGGAATAATAGTTCCCGAGGGTATCATCCGCCCAGTAGTCAGTTCTTATATTTCAAATAAGGGTAATAACAAAATTACCGAACTCCGAACAATCTTACAAAGGGAAAGTCAAAACTCATAAGTATATAAACAGACATATGGTCATGTGATCCAGAAGATTACAATCGTGACTCTTAGACAGATACAAGATATAATATTGTTTAGTAATCTAAATAAATATTGCATTTAATATCCATTTACTCTGGCTTCATCGTCTAACCCATTTTACTCCCTCCCCATAACACAATTTATATAACAGTATCATTTGTATGACATTAGGCAATTTTAGCTTTTATAGATTCTTCATTTGTTTAAAAAATAGAAAGCGAAAAAATTTAATATGGCAACGAACAAATTGAGAAGAAAGTAGATGTTTTGTAGATAGAAGTGGAAGAAATGATCAAATTTTGTCTGTGTAAATATTTCTGTTATTGCTCTTAAAAACAGTCATGGCTGAATTTAACTTCATTTCAATGTCTGTCTTCTGATGTCAATAACGTAACCTGTTTATACCACGACAATGAGAATTTAATCAGATTCGTCAAATCAATGACGTCTACAGAAAAGATATTATCACTTTCATGTAAATTATAACTGTATTTAATAAAGCAACATTTTTTTTTATCCCATTTCAAAATTAAATTAAGTATTTCAATGTTTCACCAATGTCACTGATATCATTATCAAAACATAAAAATATCTTTAAAAAACCAAGCTTAGATTTAATCTAAGACTATCTTCGGTTTTTGGTCGCGGTTCATCTTGCTCTAAATCTCATTTGCGTGGTGTTTTGTACATCGCTGATTGTCCTTTTGCTCTTGGTCTTTTGTATTGTATTGTATTGTATTGTATTGTCTGTCCTTCTTTGATCTACGTTTTCTTATTACCCCATTGATATCTTGAAATCATTTCCCCCGGAAGTTGACAGAAGATACTTGGTATATAATTTTATATCTGTGTAAGATAGAAATGGATCATGTTTCACCCCCGGCCTCCTCTTGTTTCAAACGTTTGCTTCTGTCTTGTGTTTTTTTTTATAGATCTTTGTCATTTTGTCTGTTGACCTATGTGTTGTCTCTTCTTACTTGATTTACGGCTTATGATCAACTCTTGTGTATCTTTATACTTTTCTAACTGATTTCTGTGTTGTGAATTTTGCTTTGTTCGTCTTCGTTCTATGTCTTTTGCCCAATCTGTTTCGTTATCCATTCTTTGATTGCCTATTCGGTTTTCTCCAACGTTTCTGCCCTCAGAATAAAAACCTTACCCATTCATATATTCGTAATACATATCCATACGCATTCATATATTTGTAATGCGAAAGCCATACGCATACGCACTTTGTTCAGTATTTATGATCCATTCATATATACACAAAAAGGCCATGATTCAGATAGCAAATTGAGCAGGTGAAGATGCAGTTTGCAAGAACAGTATTGTGTATCTAAGCAGGGAGCTTGCAGAAATGTGATTCATTAATCTATTTTGATAGCTTATAAAACCCAACCATTGATATATAATCCAGTCGATTATTTGGAAACTGAAAAAGTTGGCCAATTCCAGCAGCACATCGCACATCTGTAAAGAGGAATAAAATGAAAACAAAATACCACACAGTTCTAAAACTGAATAGAAATATCGTAGAAAGAGGCAAAATCGTTACCCCTAACGCACAAATACATGACCACTAACACACAAATACATGACGTCTAACACACAAATACATGACCTCTAACACACAAATGCATGACCTCTAACACACAAATACATGACCTCTAACACACAAATACATGACCTCTAACACACAAATACATGACCTCTAACACACAAATACATGACCACTAACACACAAATACATGACGTCTAAAACACAAATACATGACCTCTAACACACAAATACATGACCTCTAACACACAAATACATGACGTCTAACACACAAATACATGACGTCTAACACACAAATACATGACCTCTAACACACAAATACATGACCTCTAACACACAAATACATGACGTCTAACACACAAATACATGACCTCTAACACACAAATACATGACCTCTAACACACAAATACATGACCTCTAACACACAAATACATGACCTCTAACACACAAATACATGACGTCTAACACACAAATACATGACCTCTAACACACAAATACAGGTTAAACGAGATATATGAATCCGAACCTTCACTCTTACTGAAGTGGTGCGGTCACGTAAGTGTTTACCACATTTGATTAAAATGTCAACCGTCACATATAGCCGGGCCAACAGCGTCATTATAAAGAACGCTATTATTATTTATACCTAATAAATCCCCACCCATGTTTTGAAGTGGAAAAACTACGACCCAATAATATATTTGAAAGCTGAAAAAGTCTACCCATTCCAGCAGCACGTCTGTATATATCTGTAGAACGGAAGTGACGTCGTATGATTAGCTTACCCTGTTTTTGTTCGTGTAGTGAAAACGTAAATATCTAAATTATTGAGCACGGTGCGTTTCTGGAATAACCTTCATCAATGTAAAAATATTGTAAAGCCAAACCCATGTAATTTACACCTTTGTGAGCAGGAAAAATAAAGAGCCTATGCAGGATAGCCAAAGTTGGCTAAGGACAACTAAGCATGAGGGAGGAGAACCTTGATTTAAATAATAATAATAATTTAGGAACTGTAAATTTCAGAAATATTATCTAATAGACCATATCAGTGCCGAAACACTGACTACTGGGCGGATGATACCCTCGGGGACTAATAGTCTATCAGCAGATGTATCGACCTAGTGATAGTAATAAAGAGTAGATATCAAATTTAGTGCGGTTACAATTGATGTGTTTACAGGATGTATGTTATGTTAACGCAGTTCAGCCAGTTATTTGTGGAGGTTGAGATTTCACACTTACATGACCGCATCATTTTACTAAGAGAGGACAGCCATCTTTATTGAATTGTCTGTACCAAGTGAGCGGTAATGTATATGTGTATTGCGGGTATCCATTTTGCCTGTTTCTATCATTTTCGATTGGATTTTAGAACTGTTCCGACAGTGTGGTATTTTTTTTATTTTATTGTATTATTGGCGGAAAATATTAGCCGATAATAGTTATCTCTTAATAACGTTGATAATTGGAAAAAAAAATGTGGTACGTGGAAAATCATGACCTTGTTGTTTAAGACGACAACAATTGTTTAATTATAACAGTGATGACATCTATGTTAAAGGAAAATAAAATCCAAATAAAAATGGGTAATAAATGTGTAGACAACGAATATAAGCTAAACATCGAAATGATGGCTTGCGTCACGAGTGTATTCCGCCCGACTACTTTCAATTCTCCTCTTTTCTGTTGGAAACGTGTCAAGCGCCTACAACAAAAACATGCCTTAGTTATTCAGATTAATAATATAGGGTTATTGCATAAATATTGGTGAAAATTGTCCCGAGCAGAATATCATATTGCACGAGCTTGCGAGTGCAATATGATATATTGCGAGGGACAATATTCACCAATATTCATGCAATAACCCTTTTATCATATAATAGTACATATGTTATGCCTAAAGCATCTTTTATATAAATATTGTGTATTTTATTATATTTAAGTGGAATATTGAACTACTTCAAATATTCATATTTGAACTAGGAGGGCCCGGGTGGCTCAATGAGTTAGGTAGTTGGATTACCTAACAACTCATACAATCCTATCACCAATACGGCGTGGATTTGTAAATAACAAAAAAGGGTGCACTCGACTCGCATTCGCAAGTGATAAAGCTTACCCATGGTCGGTGGTTCTCTCAAGATACTTCGGCTTCTTCCACCACTAAAACTGGTCGCCATGATATAGCTGAAATATTGCTGAAAGTGGCGTTAAGCACCAAAAATCAATCATATTTGAACTAGTGCAATATACATTTTATCAGTATTGTTTATCAGCGTGTGCAAATACAAGGATATATTGCACGATTATTTTCCATTGAAATTAATAGGAAAATATTTATTACTATATAATAATACATGATATAGTTACAGAGGCTGCAATAGAAGTATACATATCTATTGTTCTGTGTTTCTTGCATAACTTTAATCAGGTACGCTCAAAGTGAAAGGATTGGAAATTTAATTTTGGTGAACAAGAACATTTGTTAGGCTTATTTAAATGACCCCATTTTACCGTTCAAAGTCTGAACTGATTAAATAATGTGGCCATTATGTTAAAAGTTTGAAGATATCAAAGGACAGACAATACAATGAACAAAAGAAAAAGGACAATAGAACAAATAATAATTTACCAGACGCTAAACCGCAAAATAAACATTTACAGTTCCTGCTTAATAATATTTATTAAAGCTAAGGTCAGTCTCCCTGGTCTTAGGTAACCATAGTTTTTTTTTCTATCCTGTTAAGGCGCTTAGGTTTACCTACTACAAAAGAATTTTAAATCATGAAGGTTTCCAATTTTTTGACTTTGAGCGTACCCGATGAATGTTAGTTTTTCCAGAAACGTGTCGTGTATACTAGGAGAAGTTTGAAGGTACCACAAGGACATTCATACAACACAATGGCCAAACGAAAAAGTACAAACAACGATCCGAAAAACACTACACAGAAAACAAAGATTGACCAACACGAACCTCATTATAAACAGGGGGTGAACTCAGGTGCTCCGGAAGGGTACGCAGTTCCTGCTCCACAAACCCGGTAATAAGTCATGGATGAGGAAATGATCGGGAAGCCCTTACAACAGGTGGTACATATCTGTGGTTATTTGTGATACAGATATTCCGTAATGGTTACCCAAATCATGGTGGCGACCGTAACACCAAAGTGACATAAAGGTAAGAAGCAGACGTACCTGTATCTGTGGTATCCTTTATTTCTAGCTCAATGCGATAGATCCGATCAACAAAAACACCAAACTTCAAATTATATAGTGAAAGGAACAAATTAGATATCTACATTTTTATTATGAGAGCATTTTGTGATTGATTACTTGATTGATTGGTGTTTATCTTCAACTTGAACAGGATTTAAAGTGTATCGTGGCGCGAACATATACAATTATTTTTCATAGCTAGAAGACCCATAGAAAACTACCTTTTTGTGCATATGACAATATATATACGTCTGAAAAGTAAACCAAACAGTGTTAGAATTAGATTTTTGAGCTGTCAAATTTTTGTTCTTCCCTCGACGGGATTTGAGCTCACACCATGGATACACTGCAGCACCAATCGCTTAGCCTTATGTCCAGCGCCCTAGACCACACGATCACATCCGCTCCATAAAAATGGAGCTTCAATAATCGAAGTGTTACCTCGTTTCGTAAGGAAAATCTAGAAATAGACATAAGACATGTGTCTAAGCGTGTGTAGATGGTACATATATACTTAATATTATAATTTGACAGCAATCTAACTCAACAATTATATATAAACGTCTAAAATGCAGCACAACAACATCAAACAAGATGTTAAAATATAACAAAAATAACTATAAGTATACAAAAAGACTATAATTATGATCAAATTGACGGATATTACGCTTGACCGACAAGCTTCATTAGCGTCTGTAATCTGATCTGAGGATCAGATTGTCACGTGACCATCAATTATCGTGATGTAAAAATCATAATCTTAAACTTTATAAAATCATAATCTTGAACTTTATATTATTCAGATATATATGTACACTAATTTATAAACAATATGAAAACAATGAGAAAAAGGTAATGATGAAATTTACCAACTTGCTAAGGACCAGGCACTGGTTAAAAAACAAAAGATTTAGGCCTTTTTGTTTATGCCCTCCGGATGTAAAAAGAGAGTTTTTTTAACTTTTTAACCAGTGCCTGGTCCTTAGCTAATTGGTAAATTTCATCATTACCTTTTTCTCATTGTTTTCATATTGTTTATAAATTAGTGTATATATATATTTGAATAATATAAAGTTCAAGATTATGATTATTACGTCACGATAACTGATGGTCACGTGACGATCTGATCCTCAGATTACAGACGCTGATGAAGCTTGTCGGTGAAGCGAAATATCCGTCAATTTGATTATAATTATAGTCTTTTTGTAGACTTATAGTTATTTTTGTTATATCTTAACATCTTTTTTGATGTTGTTGTGCTGCATTTTAGACGTTTATTTATCATTTTTGTTTGCTTACACAGAATCGTTAACACTTGTTTCCGATCCGACATCCCGTAGGTTCATACGTTGGCTACTTTTTCAGACGTTTATATATAAACAAGGTAACACTACGACTATTGAAGCTCCTTTTTTAGGGAGTGGATGTAGTCGAGTGGTCTAGGGCGCTGGACGTAAGGCTAAGCGAATGGTGCTGCAGTGTATCAATGGTGTGGGTTCATATCCCGTCGAGGGAAGAACAAAAATTTGACAGCTCTAAAATCTAATTCTAACACTGTTTGGTTTAATTTTCAGACGTATATATATATATAGATATATATATGATAGACTCAGATCAGCGTCCACTGAAAACATTATTTCAAATCACGGTCCAGTTTTAGGATATTCTGAAATCGGCGTCCTTTCCAAACTCTCATATCGCATGACCCATAACCTTTCATTTTGTTACCATGCGGATATGACAACAAAAGGGTTAGGTTTAAGGTTAGGGTTAAGGTTAGGGCCAGGGAGAAGGTTAGGGTTAAGGTTAAGGTTAGGGGTAGGGTCCGCTAAAATAGAAGTACTCCTAAACACAGTAGGATTTTATCTACAGTAACTATAAAATACATAGGCATTTTTGTCATCAATAACCCGTCATCTGGAATCTGGTCTTGTCCCTTCTCCATCATTGCTTCAAAAACATTCACTAACGGATGTGACGTCATTGGGCGTCGATTTGAGAAAGTGAAAAACGATCATATATTTGAGAATTGGACGCCGATTTGAGGATTGGACGTCGATTAGAGGCTGGACATCTATCTGAGTCTTACATATATATGTATAATGATGAATTAAAAGGACAGACTCATATCCTATCATCTAGAAAGAATGCTATAAATTATTATTTATATTTTAGTATATAAGAATCACGTCTATTAGAAATTTCAAATATTGCGTCGTTTGCTACATTTGTATATACATTGGATAATGTGTTTACGTGGTCGAATGTCTGACGAATATCAGCACCATCTACGCAGTCTCTTAGTTTATAATTGGAATTACACGAATACATTCCGGTCGTTGCTCATTATTTTACAAATAACTAAAATATAAGTCTTCAATTACCAATAAGACATATGATGAAGACCACTTCTTCCCTGTGATTTGTACTCTTAACAGTACAAGCAGGAAGTCTTGACAACTAAGGAGTCTCTTTAGTGCAATTTGCTAAGCAACATAAATAGTTATGGAATGAACATATATGCCCATTTATATACAGTGTAACGGCGTGCACAAATGTGTAAGGACTCGTACAAATGTTATTTCCTCAATATATTTCTTTGGTACGAAACATACAAAGGAACGTAGTGAACAAAATGCTTCTAATTTCATAATTTATTTCTTCTTGTAAAGAGATGTCTGGATATCCTAATTGACATATCTTTTAAAATTAAAGCAAAAACAAAATCAACTGGTTATTTTGTAATGCTTAACATTCGTTTTTGTGCATTGGATGTTTCGTATCTGATCTGTCCTCTTCCTCTGAACATTCCTCTGATGTAGGTACTGTATTACCGTCTTACATGTAACAGGTAAAACAGGTGTTTCCTTTATATTTTCTTAAAACTTGACATGTACACTATGTGTTACAAATAACCACGTACCGTTTGTCGTAATAACAATCAGGTTCATTTCCTCATTCATGATTTATCACCGTGTTTTTAGCAAGAGTGCCACGACGGGTATCACATGTGGACCAGGAACTGCTTACAATTCCGAAGTACCATAGTTCATCCATGGTTTTCAGTGGGGTGCATGATGCTCGGTCTTCAGTTTTCGTTTGTAGATGGTTGTTTGTTTTGGCCATTGCATTGTCTGTTCTTTGATTTACGGCTTCTGATTACCTTTTTGATATCTACAAACGTGTTAGAAACAGGTGCACATGGAATACTGGAAGTCCCAAACTTGTCATGTAAACGCACCTCTACATATGAATGCGGAAGTACATATATTTATTGAACAAAAGATGAATATAGTGTTCTGATTGGTCGTATGTTCAGTATGAGTACATACGTACTCTAAAGTACTATTAATCTAAACTGTCTGCATCAGAAAGCAATTAGCATCACAAAATTGGGGGGATCGCAATAATAGGAGCAATTTATATGAATAACACATACGCTAAAACTATATTGCAATTATAGTATTATTTTTTTTTACAAATCACGCATTTTGAGAACTACTATTGAAAAATAATAATTCAGTTAATCAATCAAAAATAAAGCAACGACGGCAACAATAAATGGGGAAATAGTAAATTAAGTTATTTAAACATTATTTTTCTTCCCAAGCAGAAAACAAATGGTAGTAAAAACATATACATGGATAAATATAACTAATAAACCATTGCAGTGTCTAAACACGACTCTCGATGATTAATGGATCACGAGCATAGGTATTAATCCAGTGATCAAAACATAAACATGTAGATATCTAACTTGGTGAGAACGACGAGTTTCTGGGGAAACACCTTCAGCCGGTCCAAAAGATCATAACTTAAAATCTGGCGGAACAAGAAGATCAAAGGGCCTGAACATGATAGCCAAAAACCGGCTAAGTCAAAGGGCCTGAACAAGATAGCCAGACCGGCTAAGTCAAAGGGCCTGAACATGATAGCCAAGAACCGGCTAAGTCAAAGGGCCTGAACATGATAGCCAAGAACCGGCTAAGTCAAAGGGCCTGAACAAGATAGCCAGACCGGCTAAGTCAAAGGGCCTGAACATGATAGCCAAGAACCGGCTAAGTCAAAGGGCCTGAACATGATAGCCAAGAACCGGCTAAGTCAAAGGGCCTGAACATGATAGCCAAGAACCGGCTAAGTCAAAGGGCCTGAACATGATAGCCAAGAACAGGCTGTCAAAGGGCCTGAACATGATAGCCAAGAACCGGCTAAGTCAAAGGGCCTGAACATGATAGCCAAGAACCGGTTAAGTCAAAGGGCCTGAACATGATAGCCAAGAACCTGCTAAGTCAAAGGGCCTGAACATGATAGCCAAGAACCGGCTAAGTCAAAGGGCCTGAACATGATAGCCAAGAACCTGCTAAGTCAAAGGGCCTGAACATGATAACCAAGAACCGGATAAGTCAAAGGGCATAAACATGATAGCCAAGATCCGGTTAAGTTTACTTATATGATTATGTTGAAATGATAATTATACTATTTATGCTTAATGTAGATTAAAACATGCGATGTATGGCAAAACTTGTTTAATTGTTTGCCCAGTTTATTGTTAAGCTTTGAAATGTATAAAATCCAGAGAGCAATTCTAGTCAGCAACACGTTTCCGTTTGTTTATTTGTTTGATTGCTTGATGGTGATTAACGCCACTTTCAACAATAATTCAGTTATATTGTGGCGGTCAGTTTTATTGGTTGAGGAAACCGGAGGAACCGGAGAAAGCCACCGACCTATCACATAATGCTGTGCACCTTGCCCTTATCGAGATTCGATCTCACCACATCAGTGGTGTCCAGCCACAAGTGACAGTACTCATAGATTGAATATCAACTTTGTGTGCGCTGCAATTCGTGTAGAAACTTTGTATATATTAATAGAGGGGCCGTTCTGGTAGCGAGTGTATGGTAGTTGGGTGTACTACTACATGGGCAATCATTTCCATCACCAATACACTTGTGAGTTCGAATCCCGGTCATCACGAGGCGTACTCGATACAATAGTATGTGATAATTTTTGTCAATGACTTGCGGCAGGTCGGTGGTTTTCATAGAGAACACTACCAATAAAACTGACCGCCACGATATAACTGAAATAGTTCTGAAAGTGGCGTTAAACATGATAAGCCTCTTCATATTAATAGAATAACACCTGTGCACGGTCTTTTATCTAAGGAGTATATAATTTAGTACATATATAATGTAATAGTAAAACCAAATGTACTTCTGGGAATTGGTGCAGGTTCCCATGGCTTTACCCACAGAGCTGCCCAGTTGGCGGATATGAGATGTCTTACTTAACAATTATCAGATATCTATGGCTAATTTCAACAATATTTTAGTCAAATAATTACGGCCCGTTTTATTAGATGAGAATAACATGAGTATGTGGCAAAAAATCTTCCTTCGACCTACGGCAGAGCCAATACAAACTGTATCACATGCAGAAACAAAAACCAAGACATATGTGGATATATATCTCAATTGATTCGATATTCCAGAGCTTGGGGTTCATATCAGCATTTCCTTGATAGAGGTATGCCGCTAATAAGGAAGCTACTGAACCAAGGGTTCCTATTGGTTAAGTTGAAGTCACCTCGTCTAAAACTTTTACGGTCGCCACCGTGACTTGGTTTACCGTTACGGAACATCTGTGTAACAAATTACCACGGATAACTTCCACTTTTCATAAGCACTTTCCGGTCCTTTCATCATTCATGACTTTTCACCGAATTTGTACCTAGAGTAACACTACGGGTGCCACTAGTGAAGAATGAAGTACTCACCCTTCCGGAGCACTTGAGTTCATCCCCCCCCCCGGTTTTTAGTTGGGTTCGTGTTGCTCAATCTTTAGTTTTCTGTGCAGTGCTTTGTTGATCATTGTTTGTCCTGTTTCGCTTGCCTATAGTGTTGTATGTTCTTCTTCGATTTATGACTTCTGATTACCCCTTTGGTATTTTCGAACATTCTCAATAAATACGTTGTACGTTATACTATACAATCAATAAAAAGACGCCTTATAAAAAGCACATTGCGACACTCATGGATTACTGGATAAATAAAACTGAAAATTATATTTTGTTTTGGCATGTATAACACGGTTCTTGACATATCGTGGGGTAAGTGTAATGGTGCTTGTCCGTCACGTCATCGTCTGAATCAGGAAACTATATCTGACAGACAGGAAATGGCAGACCAATCACCATCAATAAGTACCACTCGAAACATACATTTATTGACAGCTAAGTTATATATCAAATACGTTTCTTCAATAGTGTCAGACAAGAGGTATTTAACGAAATAACATTTATTTAAAACGGAGAGAGAAGACATGTCTGGGTGTTTAATTTGACATGTATAATAAACCTATATTCGATATCTGTGTTTTAAAAAAATATTAAGAAAGTTCAAGGATATTTTATGCGCTTGTTTGCAAGCTTAAAGATATATTTTTACATGTTTCATCTTAAAGGTTTAAGCCAAGAAAAGTTTTGATGATTCCATTCAAACCTTTATTATATTTATTACTCGTTATCACGACTTATAACCGGGTTTGTAACTAGATTAACATGACGGGTGCCACTAGTGGACCAAGAACTACTACCCTTCCGGAGCACCTCAGTTCACCCCCGGTTTTTAGTGAGGTTCGTGTTACTCGATCTTTAGTTTTATATGTATGTTTTGTAGATCGTTGTTTGTCCTTTTGTACTTTTTCTTTTGATCATTGTGTTGTCTGTTCTTCTTCGATATGCGGATTCTTATTGCCCCTTTGGTATCATCAAACTCTTCTTAAGCAGTTATGGTCAACTATTCCACCAATATCAACACAATGAACAATCAACTCCCACCTCAAATCATTGAACATAAAAAAGGCCACGACAAATGATATTGGGACAAAAAAGAAGCGCGGTTATGTTTTAATCATTAAATTTTATTAAGCAAAATTAATAACAACAAACATGAACGTAATGAAAAAATAATCGCGTGAAAGCATTACTAAAAATATGTCAGATTTCAAATTGAAATGTATTAAAAGCTTGATGATACTAAAGAAGTAATCAGAGACCATCAATCGCAGAAGGACAGGCAGTACAATGGCCAAATGAAATATGACAATAGGACAAACAATTATCTACAAAACACTACACAGAAAACTGAAGATTGCGCAACAAGAACCGTACTAAAAACCGACGGTGAACTCGAGTGCTCCGGAAGGGTTAGCAGTTCCTGCTCCACTAATAATAACCGTCATGTAACTTTTAAACGACACGAACATGATCAAATATGGAAATACAAAAATGTTCACAAACAAAACATGAATTTTTTTTTTATTGATTATTGTACTTACAATGGTCAAAAATACTCATCTGAACAAACAAAAAACATAACACATTGACACATCAGTTTTATTCATTATAACTCGCTGCCCGATTTATACATCTATCAGTATTTTTGTTAGAATTTATGCTATTACACTCACTTGCTATTAAACCATATTTAAAGAAAATATATATTGACTGATTTAATCTAGATGTCTGCCACGAGATCAGGAAACTGCATTTGCTTAAGCGATAATAACAGATCAATTTATCATTAATAATTAGATACTTCAAGCTGTCTCACTCGGATGTAATGATACAATCTACTGAATTGTCAAGCATCATCAAATTCCACATATTGAGTTGTTATACAAACGTAGATATTGACTTTAGAGCCCCAGATTGGAAAGCCAAATATATTTAAATGTTTTTCTAGGCAAATAAACCAAAAGGCCTACACAGAATATCTTAAATTGTTAAATTATGTCTGTTCTGAAAGCTCTTGCTGGTGAATATATTTTATGTCGGCTTATCAAATAGATCAAAAGGTGATTTTTATCTAGATTTAGCAACTAACAATGAAAAACTAAAAATACCACACTGTGGAAAATCCAATAGAAAAATCGTAGGAGAAGACCAAATCGATATCCCACAAATGCATGACCTCTCAATTTCTTGACTTGGTACAGGCACTTCAATAAAAGTGGCGGGGTTAAATTAATTTATTGACCCAAACATCCCCTCTTAGTCAAATGGATATGTAATAGTTATCTTTAATGTCGGCGTATTAAGCAGGTCAAAATGTTATTTTCATCTAATTTGAGTTCAATTGTGCCATTGCAATAGGAAATCATTTTGTGACAGAATATTTAACTGTCTATTTACACTGAACAAACACTTGATACTAGACTTTAGTATTGGGAACAGATGAAGTAGTAATCCGCTATAGATAAGCAATACAAGTCTGACGTAGTCATCAAGTGAAGAGCCAAATGACACAAAGGTAGACTCAGTAAAGGTTGAGGAAAATATATAATTCAAAACCCGAAGCAAGATCAGTTGATCCTGAAAGATGAGAAAAATCGGAAGAGATCAACGGAGTAATCATAGACCGTATTTCGAAGAAGGACATACAATACAATGGCTACAACAAAACGGACAAAGGGACAAACAATGATCTACAAAACTTCCCATCGCTCATATTAGCTGGGTATAGGTCACATTAAATAAAACGGGTTCTCCTCCCTCAAGAATATGCTACCTTCGCCAGATTTGATTAGCATGTTTATGCCCTTTTGCTTACTAGCTCCCAGAGATGTTAAGATTATTGTCTTTCCAATCTTTTGACTTAGAGCGTATCTAATGACTGTTGAAGAATACTCCAGAACCGCATGCGCACTAAATAAGATAACTACGTTTTTGTTAGTACATAGACATTACTTATAGGATATGAGTTATTTTCATATTTGAAGAACATCCTGTGACTTGGAAGTGTAAAACAGCAATAAAAGTTATGTTCATATACTTAAATATGTATTTAAGAGTAAAATTGGATAGTTTCTCGTGTTCGTTTACCTCCATGTCCTTTCCTATTAATTAACATGTTTATATGTTATCTTATTCGGTTATTTAATTTAAATTGTTATTATTTAAATATATTAGGGAGTTGATGAATATGGTTGACAGTCGACCACTCCTACAACATTGCTGCGAATTCGAAACTGCGGCTGTAAAGTAGATGCCTTTCCCCAAACACAAGGTATTCATATACATGTATACGTCCTACAGAACAGGAACTTCTTATTATTGTAATATAATATCGATCTTTTCCTACTACATAGTGTATAACTTGATTTTCAATCACCTAAGCAGTCCTGGGTAACTGACCTAGGGTCGCTGTAATATAATATCGGTCGTTTCCTACTACATAGCGTATAATAAACAAACTTGATTTTCAATAACCTAAGCAGTCCTGGGGCGCTTAGGCTTGCAAACTCATTTCATTAATATAATCACGTAGCTAATATCGTAAATTAATATATCTGTCAATTTCAGCTTGTTGTTCGATATAAAGATGAACGAAATCCAATCTAAGGTCCTTGGTTAATATGCAAAATATATTTACGTAGTGACGTTATATTTCTACAGGAAGCTGCACCATTGTTCGATTATCCTTTACTTCCACCTTGATTCACAAGATGGTGTTTACAGAACTTGTCCATCTTGTACTTGATATCATAGTAGCAATAACAATTCATAGAAGCAGATATACAAAAAACACTGTTTCTGTGGATTATAAGATGTATATGCATGAGAAGAAGATTAACACGGTGGGTGTCACTAGCAGAACAGGATACTGCTACCCTTCCGGAGCACCTACGTTCACCCCCGGTTTTTAGTGGGGTTCGTGTTACTCGATCTTTAGTTTTATGTGTATGTTTTGTAGATCGTTGTTTGTCCTTTTGTCCTTTTTCGTTTGGCCATTGTGTTGTCTGTTCTTCGATATACGGATTCTGATTACTCCTTTGGTATCTTCAGATCCTGCTTATCTGTCTCAAAGTAGCTGACAAATACAAGAAAAGGTCTAATATTCCAAAGGACTAATCAGACGTCGTAAAACGATAAAGGGCAATCATTACAAAGGACAAAATGAAAAACAGTGATCTATAAAACACTACCACGGAACACTAAAGATTAAAAAACACGAATTCTCACTAATATGGACTTTTGATTATCCTTGTGTATTTAATAGGAATCTCCAGAATATTAACAATACATCGTAGACACAAGAAAGTTGAAATCAACTATGATTGTTCTCATGCAACCCTGATGAATCAATTTTAATGTTTTGTCTTTTACGACCATGCTACTGTCTTGATCACGGCCGTAACTACTTTGAGGCAAATGCCTCATACCGAAATTGACGATTTGCTTGTTTTTGTTTTTTTTTTAATTTTTTTTTTATACAGAGATTTTATTTAAAAATATAATTCTATATTCCGATAGAAACTATATCCACTGAATGAATTCGTTTAATGTCTACGGTTACCATTTGAGTGAGTGAGTGGTTGTTGTTTAACGCCAATTCAGCAATTTTTCAGCTATATCATGGTGAGAACAAGTTAATTTGTTAATAATGATGAGGTCCGCTTTGTACTAGACCAACACGCTTAGTTGTATTTGTATAGTGCTAGCTCACTGAAACAACAGTCCGCGGGTAGACATATAGCTCCACTCGGACACATTATTCTGATTCCGAACCAACTAGTCTTTGCTCTTTCTCCTTAATGCTGCGTGCTTAGCGGAAATCAACACATACCAGTTTTATAGTTTTTGGCTTGACCCGAACGGGGCTCGAACCTACGATCTACCGTACTCGAGGCGAGCACGCTAACCATTACGCCACCGATGCGGTTGTTAACGTTTGAAGTCTACCGACATCGTTGCGATGAAAGACATTACTGACTTTAAAGACATCAGACATCAAACAGGTTTATCGAACACCAGATGATTTAAGGCATACAGCATCCTTTTCACACGTTTCAATCTTAGCCCGGTTCTTACCCTGATGCAATGTACAATGTCATTTAGCGTCACGATAGCACTCAAGTCATGTCTCTAACAAACTGGCTGAAGACGGGTTCGTTAAAAAGAAAGTCAGGAGTGGTAAGCATAACTTTAAAGTTACAAAACTTTAGAGGAATCTCGGTGTCTTATGTTGTTTGGTCCATAGAAATGTCTTTGACGGGAAAGTAGTCCAATTTATTTCTAAGTTCAAAATTTCGATGGTGTTTACGCTATATAAGCTGAAGCTGCTAAGTTCAGTGGCGGATCCAGAATTTTCAAAAAAGGGGGGTAGCCGGACTCGATTTTTTTTTTAAACTTTCCCTATATTTTGCAATTTGACAAAAAAAAAGAAGGTTTTTGGTTCCTAAAGGGGGGCGGAGCCCCTTGTCCCATCCCTGGATCCTCCCCTGAATTATGTTATATAACTAAATAAATGGATTAATTTATGGAATATTTTAAAATATACATATTCGTTATACAAAAATCATTTCTATACAGTTTAGGAAAATATCTTTAGTCTATAATTTACATTGAGAAAAATAAATGTGGTATTTGTTTGATTTTTTTTTCAAATCCTTTCAATGTTTTGTAGACAATTCTGATGTTCCATCTACAAAAGAAAGCCGGTATATATATATTCTGTGAATGAGACAGTTGTGTATCTTTAGACACACTTAAAAGACATGAAATCGTCTTAAAGATATGTCTAACGACACAAAAATCGTCTCAAGTCACTGACATTCTTAAATTGCGCTGCAGTGGCGCATTTAATTGAATGTTTTTACATCAATTGGTCTCCATCATTACAGAAAGTGGCAGTTAATAGTTTATTTCTCTGGTATGATTGTTGGGTTAATTAGCCTCTTATAGCGCAATCAAAGAGGCTCATGAGACCAGAAAGTGCAGAAAGTGAATAGAAAATGACACTGTTTTTACTTTTTTTTTTCACTCAACCCAGGATCGTATAGAATTCTTCTTAAAAGAGACATTAATGCAATTGCTTTTAATTCTTCTGGTGTTAGTTTAGTGCATTTCATGTGTACATGGATTTCGAAATACTCCCTCTTGCATGGTAAAGTAGAAAATACGAAAATTAAATCATAAAAAGCTATGATTACTGAAATAGGAAAAAGATGCGGCTAAAATCGAGAATTTTGCCTCTTTCAAGTCGGAGCTTCTGGGGGCCTTTGGCGGCCCCAGACCCCTCGCCCAATTTTTTTCGCGATTGTGTTTGCCTCATTTAAAAAAGAGTCTAGTTACGGCCATGTTGATACGGTGTCCGTCTATAAATTTACACGTGGACTTCACTTGTGATCATTCATGTTGTACATGTATGTGCTCTTGATAAAAAGCATGTGCCATATTCTGAGAATTTCGCGAAATCGCTATGCACTGCAGGCTTTTCACTGTAACGTGAATTTAATTGATAATAAAATTTATATATTTCACTTTTTCAGAATTTCAGTTGTTTTTTTCATTTTCTATATACATCATGTGTTTTATACAGAGTCCAGGTAACCTCTGGTTTATGAACTCAAACTACTTACACAATGGTCAGAAAATACCAGAGGCTAAATGTACATCGAATGTAAAAAACCAGAGGCTAAATGTACATGGCTAAATGTACACTGTCGTGTCTAAATATTCAAAGTTATCCAATATATTCGTATAAAGCATATTTTCTGGAAAAAAATATCAAGAATTTGTTTGTTTTTGTTAAATTTAAATGAAGAAAAAAAACATAAAAGTAGAATATTGCACAGTATCATCCAGTAATTATAAAATTAATTTTTCTCTTTTATTTAATAAACATTTCAATCTAATTAAAATTAGATATTTGTTGTATCTTTTTTGGGGGGATACACTAGCGTACCGCCAAAAAGAAAAAGCAAGCAAAAGGATACAACAAACATATAATTTTAATTAGATTGTAAGTATGTAAGCATTTATCACAATGTTAAAAGTCTGACATCACAGTTTGCTATATATATTTGTAGTAAATGGTGACATCCAAAATTATAATTTGTGTTTAACTTATTAATAATTTAAAACCATGAATGGGTTTCACAAACCTTAATTAAATTTAAGCTTCAATTAAAATTCAATGGAGATTCGTGCAACTCAGTCCAGATCTGTAAAATTATTTTAATAACTAAATGAAAAAAATCTAAAAAAACTTTCCATTTTAATGTATATGTAAGCTTCATGAAAATCCAACACGAAACGAACTCTTGAGAATTTTTTTATCTAAATGAATAGATAGACACAAATAAAAAGGAAATGAAAGGCGTTTTTTATTGTTGTTCTACAATTTACAGTCACAGTACGGTCTTCCTCAATGAGCATTACTCGTATCTTAAAATGGGTGTGAAACTACCACTAGCCTGCAATTCAGCAATACTCCTTACTTCTGTCAATAAACGCTACCTTCTTCCATTAAAGTGCAGGGCTGCAGCAACAGCATCTTCACACCTATGTGCATCTTTATCATTTTGATGTTAATAGGTATTAAATTCCACTGCGGTTTTGTTCTAATTATGTATTGGTTACTACGATCCCACCGGGTTGTCACGAAAACATGAGAATTCTTTAATCAACACTATAAGATGACCTGTTGTTTACTTTTCTTAAAGCGAATCATATAATATCACATATTTTTAGTTGTCATATGTTGCTTTGACAACGATGGTTGTCAGGCGCGTAGCAACCCGTACGCAAAAACGCAGTTGCGTACACATCGAAATTTTTGACAAAAATGAAAACATGGTAAATCTATGACATAAGGTAGAATAAAACTAAATTATTAAACTAAATCAAATTCAAACAAATACAAACATGTTAATAATTACTTAATGTACCTATATTCAATTCCGGACACTATGCTTATCATTTACGGAATCAGCATAGAACGGTGTGTGTTATATAAGTGCAATGCCGATCGATGGTCGTGCACGTGTTTTAGGAATGGAGCTTGGGGTGGGGGATTTGTTGTTAAGGTATGATTTTTTTAAATTTTGCTTGAACAAACAAACTAATCGTATTTCTTTTTAAAGGAAAACCACAACGCACACCCAAAAACAAAGAGCACGTGGGATCGTTAACGTTATTGGAAGCATATTGATATTAGTTTACTTTTAGTAAACTTTTAAAATCTTCTGGTAACCTGAATACGTATCATATGGAACGAACCGGAATAAGAAAAAAAGTATTGGTTTAACGCGGATGGAATTTGCATTTTCCAGTCTGTACAGCCGGTGCACATCGACATCGTTTCGAATTGATTGAGATTACAGTTAATCATGTTTATACATTATCATACCATTGACAGAGAGTATAAATTATTTCTATTCGAGAAATGTTCCTTTGAAATAAAATTTGCGTAAAATTAGTGAAGACTAGCTAATAATTTGTTCAGGGTAATCTCGAATTCTACAAGGAGAGCAAAGGCTAAATGGTTTCTTGAACACACTTGGATGAAATATTCAAAAACTCAAGATAGTGTCTACTGTGCACCGTGTAGATTCTTTGGCCCATATGTAAATTGTATTCGATTCCAAATCAAGCTTAACCCACTACACATTTGACAAAATAAAATTTCTAAGTCAACTACATAAAAGTTGACTTGTTGCTCATGAAAATTGGGTTTCCGTGGGATCATTTTTAGTGCCAGGAAATTGCAAGAATGCAGGATTTTGCACCATTTACCCCAGCCTTAAGCGGCCCCCAGACCCTCCACCAGACTTTTAAATAGATTTAAGTACACTTCATTTTGGGGTAGCTACGCCCCTGGTTGTCATGCTTTTTTGGACAATAATGTGGTATGTTTGCAGTGGTAATGTTTTGCTGGGACACTGTATTTCAGTGGTAATGTTTTGCTGGGACATTGTATTTCCCAGATACAGGGTTATCAACAAGAACTCAAAATACGGGTCAAGTAAAACTAATAGAAATACATGAGATCATTTGGAAAAGCCGACTCACTTTGGACGTTATCTATGTCGTAGATGACCTCGGATATGTTCCATCTATGAATTTTCTGACATTTAACTTTCATTTGCACATCAGTTCCACTTTCCATCACAAGGTCTACAACTTTTTATTACAGTTAAAACCCTATAAGAAGACCACCCTACATAAATGGAAATAGGATCTGTTATATGGTTAAAATCTTGCAGTTGTTAGATGAATCCAATACATAACTCATCATATTGTATATGGAGTATATATCTCTCCGTTGAGTAGATATTCAATAGCATGCTAACAAGTATGCTACAGAACCTAGAGTTTCTATTTTTGTTCCTAAGTTGATGTCATCACTTCGAAAGTTTTACAGTCGCCACCAAAAGGGTGCACTCGACTCGCAGCCGTAAGTGATAAAGTTCACCAGTTGTTTGCCCATGGTCGGTGGTTCTCTCCTGATACTCTGGGTTCCTCCACCACTAAAACTGGTCGCTATGATATAGCTGAAATATTGCTGAAAGTGGCGTTAGTCACAATAAATCAAATCAAATCAATCACAGTCGCCACCATGTCTTCGTTGACCGTTATCTATGTCGTAGATGACCACTGATATGTTCCGTTTGTCGTAGTCACCAACACGCCCTTTACACATTCATGACTTATCATCAAATGGAAAACAAAATTACCACGTGACACTGTTGGAAAATCGGAGAAAGAGGCACAATCGATTCCCCCAACACATATTTTGAATTATTCAATGAAAGGACATATGTAGGACAAACGAAATTTTTCTTGAGAAGTCCCACCATAAAGTCTTCGTGAAGAGGAGCATGGATGGTAGCGATAGGAATACCGACTAACTGCTTTTCAAACACATCCAACAAACATAGGAAATAAAAATATTCTTCTGCATTCAAATACAATAATAGGTGGAATAACTGGATTTTCTGTTCCGATTGTGAACACGCCGACGTGAACTCGTGACTCGAAGTATTACTAAGACATATCGCAATAGAAAACATGTTATGACAAGTCGTCATTTCACGATGTGAAACAAGGACATCAATGCGTGAGTGGAAACTTGTAATGCAATGAAATAAAAACAAAATAATTGGTAAAATGTAATGTGGACATGAATACGTTATCAGCATGAATTGCTCACAGTGGTATTATTTGTGTACTACGTCATACGGAATGTGTTCTGACGTCATGCAGAAGTTGGTCTTACTTCGATATATGTACCATTGTTTTTCATTGTTGACTGTTCTAATCTTGACTCTCTCAACAAATGTTATTACAACAGTTTTTAACATCGTCATTGCAAACTTTTTAGCGGGACACATTCTATGTCCTGTAAAGAATGGAAGATACTGATACAAATCTTTACCACTACCGTCTATAAATCTTTCCGGTATAAATTTGTCAGGTAATTCCCAGTATAGGGGATTCCTGTGGAGGGAAAATAAATCAATATCGATCAATGTTCCTACAGGAATTACATGTCCGTCAAGTGTGAAACTCTGTGTTACTCTCCATCTTAACAATTCTGGTGGGTACATACGGCAGACATTCACAAACAAACATGTTAAGATCTCGAAAACTTTCCAATTGTAAATTTTCCACCGAATACCTACCATTGTGTTTCATTTGTAATTATTTCATTACGTATTCTATCTTGCCATGTTGTATTATCTGCTAAGCATTTTATAACCCAAAAGAAAGTTGTTCTAATTACTTTCAGCATGGTAAGGTGTGTAAAAAATAAGGACGTAAAGTCTTTTTACGACATAGTGTGATTTCCCATCATTTCAAGTCGAATAATCTGGTCAATTATAGATGTAGAATGATCTATATTTTTCCTATTTCTTGAATTCAAAATCTTATTTCTATGTATTGCTAAGACTTTCGAGTGTACTTGTTCTATACGTTTTCGATTTCGGAAAGCCTCTAATGTTTGACAAGCAGTCTGCCAATAGTCTAATAGATTTGTATAGTCTGGCTTTATGTGGTTGCCCTCTTCATATCCTAGAATATTAACAAGACTTTTCTTAAATTCAATCGTTGTCTCTCCCATCCACAGTTTCATAGGTAGATTATACTCTATTCCTGATAAACATGATCTTGTATCCATCGTTTTTACTTCCTGGTCTGAAATGTCTAAATTCTGTAATGACGACATGCACACTTCTCTGCAAATTTTGATAAAATGTTGTTGCGAATGCAATGCATAATATTTATGAATTAGTTGCTTGTATGCCTTTAAATCGGGTCCGATTGGTTTGCTATCTATACAGTTATCTCCCATGTACGTCAGCCAAGCAATATGAAACCGTTCTGTCGCTTTGACAGAATTGTGTATAACATGTCGAATGAGATGTGGATCATAACAGGATATCCGGTAACGCAAGAGTCCTTCCCTCCACAGGAATCCCCTATAATGGGAATTACCTGACAAATTTATGCCGGAAAGATTTATAGACGGTAGTGGTAAAGATTTGTATCAGTATCTTCCATTCTTTACAGGACATAGAATGTGTCCCGCTAAAAGGTTTGCAATGACGATGTTAAAAACTGTTGTAATAACTTTTGTTGAGAGAGTCAAGATCAAAACAGTCAGGAACCAAGTTATGAATGGTACATATATCGAGGTCACGCCACATTTTGTATGACGTCACTCCACATTTTATATGACATCACATCACATTCGGTATATAGTTTATTATTAACGAATTATCGTCCCATAAGAGCATATACAATCAATACGATGAAATAAAAGCAATCAATTACAAATGGTATATGCAAAAACAATAAATGACAATATGATTATTAATTTTGATTATGTTTACCATCATTTATTGAGCAGAATCAATGTCTCTGAACAATCAAAGGGAAATAACTCAAATTCTAAAGAGAGTCAAAAGAAATTCCATATCTGATGAGGTAAATAAAAATCATTTTAGGGAATTAACCAAATACAAAAATACAGTCATTGACACAACCCTCCCTAAGTTTATTAATTTATTTTCTGCAAAAGCAAATTTATGAGGTAGAACCACCAGATGACAGATTTCCTTTCTCTTAAAACAATTAAATATAAATAGAGATGTGAGTCTTAAAATATGACGTCACACCACATTTTATATGACATCACATCACATTCGGTATGACGTCACACCACAATTCGTATGACGCAAGACACGATTAAAAACATTGATGAATACTGTGAGAGTAAGCATTACGTTTCTTATGTATCTTTTCTATATTATATGTTTACCAATAATTTTGTGCTTTTTATTTGAATGCATTATAACCTTCGGGTAACATCCTGGGTGTTATTTGAAGAAATTATAAGCCTCGGTTTACACAAAGATGTCCTTAACCCTCATTGTGAAATGATTACTACATGTCTGTTCACTTATGTTCTAGATCTTAAGAGTTTGAAGAATCAGAAACCGTAAAAACGACAAAGGGTCAAACAACGATCTACAAAACACAACACATAAAATTAAAAATCGAGCAAAACGAACCCCACTAAAATCGGGAGGGGGGAGGGGGGTGAACTCAGGTGCTCTGGAAGGGTAAGCATGCCTACTCCACTTGTGGTATCCATCATGTTACACTCGTTACAAATCTGGTGACAAGTCCTGAATAAGGAAATGATCGGATTGTGATTACGACAAATGGAACATATCGATGGTCATTTGTGACACAGATACTCTGTAACGATAACCAAGTCATGGTGGTGACCGTAAAACTTTCGAAGTGATAACTTCAGCTTAACCACTAGGAACCCTTGGTTAAATTGCTTTCTTGTTATCAGCAATCCTCTATCAAGGAAATCCCCATAGGCACCACAAACTCTGGAATATTGGGTCAACTGAGAGATATTATACTCCATATTCAGGTGATGCCGAAATGTTGCTACATATAAATATATGTTGGTAATATTTGAGTGATGATGTCACATCGGCATGTTCACCATGAACTGAAAGCTTATGTATTTATTGTGTTTGAACGTAGAATAAAGGTATTATTTGCTATGCTTGGTGGATGTGTGTTTTCAAAATTACAATTGGCATTCCTATGGCTACCAACTTTGCTCTTCTTTGCGCAGACGTATTCCTTTGAAGTATACTTCATGTTGAGCTTCCGAAGAAACACGAAATAAATCTAGTCCGATCATTCAATTTCACTTTCCCTTCATAAATGGTGTCTTTTCACCGAATAATTAAAAATGTGACGATACAGATGATCACATCTATTCCACCCATACCTTATATTATCTATTGACAGTTGTTTATTAAAGTATTTATTAATAAAACTAATGTTCCCATTCCTCAGACAAAGGGGACCTTCTCCGATTTTGGCTATCCTGACTAGACCCTTTGGTTTTCATGCTCCCTGTGAACTTTTATTATTTGGCTTTCCAATTTTTTTAACTATGAGTGTATCTGAAGAAGGTTATTCCAGTATCGAGTAGTGCGTACTAAATTATATATACTCCATAGTTTAATAGATATGCAAAAAACGTACATTGTATCCCGATCCCCGGCGTAGACAAATAAGGGTAATAACAAAATTACCGAACTCCGAGCAATCTTACAAAGGGAAAGTCAAAACTCATAAGTATATGAACAGACAAAATCAGTCAACAACCGGAAAACTGTGAAAACCATAATGACCCTGACTTGGTACAGGCATTTCTAAAGAAATGGTGGGTTGAATCAGATTTTAAAGCGCCAAACCTCCCCCTTTCATTACGGCTCAAAGTCTCCGGCTGTCACTATAACAGTATTTATAACAATACTTGAACAAAACAGGTAAAACAGTTGTCATAACAGCACCAAACTCAGTGAAGTGAATGTCAAAAACATTTTTACGTCACACATTGATAAAAAAAAATATTTTTGACATTTTTGTTTTTGACCACTTATCTTTATACATTTTCACTATATGAAAATCCATCGTTTATAATCTTTTCTGCAGAGACGGAATATATTTCGACAAGATCTTGGTATCGGAATATAAACTTTTTAAGAGATCGAATAAGGCGAATCTTTTTATAGCCCTGGTCCAGTAGCCTGTTTCTCAGATGAAGATGACGTTTCAGGAAATCAGAATAATTGCTACTGGCCCTTGCATAACGAATCAATTGCGAGAAGTAAACACCATATGCAGGAGAAGCTGGTATATTGCTGCACATATTTGGAAAATTTATGATTTTAAAATTGAAGTCGTCCCGTTTATCATATATTTTAGTACTGATTTGACCACTGTCGTCAAATTCGAGGTATAAGTCCAAAAATGATGCGGACGAAGCAGTATATGTGGTCTCTTTAACTTCCAGCCATTGTCATTGTCATTATACATCAGCTATATCCCCATAGCATTTAGCTAAATGACATGCTGCCATTGATACAGATGCCGTTGTGTATGCAGCATATTTGCCCGAACGTCAGGTTGGGAAACCACGTTACAAATCGGAATTCAAATCAATACAAGCTAACAGCAACCGTCTCAAGTTAGATATTGGCCATTAAATTTTTTCAAACCTGGATAAAGAAATCGGTAATATCTAAAATTCCTCCCTATTTTAAAGATCAGTCTCGTATATATATACCACACCTATAGCAGCCGAAATATTTAACGGCAAAGGTGTGTTGCAAGATCTCAACATTGACGATTTCAAGTCTAAATATCCTGATTTTACCTGTGCAAGTTCCCCATTCATATGTATGTTATAACTGGTGATTTTAAAATTATCAACAACACTTCTCTACGGCATGTGTTTGCCAAAAGGCCGAACTAGTGTGAGCATAAATTTATGCATAAATTGGAAACAAAATTCGGATAGGTTTCGTTGAATATTGTACCAGATAATCGCGAAAACGTGCAAAATAGAATTAAAAAAAAAACTCAATGCGCAACTTCAATCTTTATAGACCCAAATGTTGTCATGTTGGAAAACAGAATAGTTACACTATTTTAAACTTTACAGCATTATTTATATCATTATAGTTATTAAAGTTATATGATCTGATTGTAAGTAAGTAAGTATGTAAGTAAGTAAGTAAGTATGTAAGTAAGTAAGTAAGTCATTTTATTGAAATAAAGACCAAACAGTGATCTATCATCAATCAATGAACAATAAAATAAGATATATATAAACAATTCAATAAACAGACATAACCAAATACAATGACATACAAGAGTATATTTAAGAAATAATTCATGGAAGCCATATGGTATATTGTTTTTACCACGGGTAGGCCTTTATGTTACGAAGTCTTACCCCGAGCCGACATAAAGACCTACCCGTAGTAAAAACAATATATACATATGGCTTCCATGAATTATTTCGATTCTAATAATTGGTAAAATATCGTTATAAATTGTCGATGACGTCATAAATTACAATGGGTGCAGATATATATTATTTTTACCACGGGTTTGGACTCAAAGCGTTTGCTTAAGAACCCTCTGACTTGTGACTGCTCCCACTCTCCTTTTCAATACAACCCATCTGGACATGTAATCACTGGTGATCTGAATATCATTCAACATGAGAGTCTCCGAAAGGTGATTTCTCATGGTCCTAAATTCAGAGAACCTCAACACATCAATTGGAAACATAATTTCAAGATAATTATGGATGCTGTTGAAGATTATGCCAGAAGGTGGATAAAGAGAGAAGTAGACCAAGATCCTGAGTTAGAGTCCTTGTCAGACTGGGTTAGAACAATTAGGTCTCTAGTACAAGGTCGGATTCACAAACTCAAAAATTGTGTTAATAGTCGACCTAAGTCTGTATTTAAAGACCAAGAAGCTGTTAAGTGTCTTTCCTCTCTTCATGACAAATATGTTATCGTTCCTGCGGACAAGGCTTCTAACAATATCGTGTTTGTATGTAAATCATATTACTTCGAATGCCTAATCAAGGAATTAGGTATAAATAGTAACACCTCTAGTAATACCACATACAAACCAACTTCGTTCGACAAAGATGAAATCCTAGCTAACCACAGATCATTCATGACCTCTTTAAACATTCCCTCTGGTAAAAAGTCTGAGGATTTACCCTATTTATATTGGATACCTAAACTCCATAAGACACCATACAAAGAAAGGTACATAGCGGGATCATCAACTTGTTCGACGAAAGAATTGTCTATTCACCTAACAAAGATTCTGTCTGCAGTAAAAGAGGGACAACAGAAATATTGTGAAACTGTTTACTCGCGTAGTGGCATAAATCACATGTGGATTTTGAAAAACTCTAAAGATCTTTTGGATAACCTGAAATCAAGATCTTTCTCTCAGGTATCCTCCATCAAAACTTTTGATTTTTCAACTCTATATACCACCCTACCGCATGACAAATTAAAAACCCGCTTAAAAGAAACAATTCATAAAGCTTTTAGTCATAGAAACTATGGCTCAAAATTTGTTGTGTTAGGCTACAATTCCACATATTTTTCAAACAAAATTCATAAAGGTAAAACATGCTACTCCGAGGAACAAGTGATCAGTGTGCTGGAGTTCCTCATCGATAACATATTTGTCTCCTTTGGAGGGACACTGTTTCAGCAGGTCGTCGGCATACCAATGGGTACGAATTGGCCCCTCTTCTAGCCGATTTATTTTTATACTCATATGAGTCGGAGTTTCTTCAAAAGCTTGTAAAAGATAAGAAGATTCATGAGGCTAGAGCCTTTAATTTCACATACAGGTATATTGATGACGTTTTATCTATCAATAATTCTAGATTTGCAGAATTTCTTCCATTGATATATCCTCCAGAGCTGGAAGTTAAAGAGACCACCGATACAGCTTCGTCCGCATCATTTTTGGACTTATACCTCGAATTTGACGACAGTGGTCAACTCAGTACTAAAATTTATGATAAGCGGGACGACTTCAATTTTAAAATCATAAATTTTCCAAATATGTGCAGCAATATACCAGCTTCTCCTGCATATGGTGTTTACATCTCGCAATTGATTCGCTATGCAAGGGGCAGTAGCAATTATTCTGATTTCCTGAAACGTCATCTTCATCTGAGAAACAGGCTACTGGACCAGGGCTATAAAAAGATTCGCCTTATTCGATCTCTTAAAAAGTTTATATTCCGATACCAATATCTTGTCGAAATATATTCCGTCTCTGCAGAAAAAATTATAAGCGATGCATTTTCATATAGTGAAAATGTATAAAGATAAAGAGTCAAATATGTCAAGAATTTTTTTTGTCAATGTGTGACGTAAAAATATTTTTGACATTTACGTCACCGAATATGGTACTGCTTTGACAACTATTTTACCTATTTTGTTCCTGTATTTAAATACTGTTACAGTGACAGCCGGAACCTTTGAACCGTAATGAGAGCGGGAGGTTTGGCGCCTTAAAATCTGATTCAACCCACCATTTCTTTAGAAATGCCTGTACCAAGTCAGGGTCATTACGGTTTTCACAGTTTTCCGGTTGTTGACTGATTTTGTCTGTTTATATAATTATGAGTTTTGACTTTCCCTTTGTAAGATTGTTCGGAGTTCGGTAATTTTGTTATTACCTTTATTTGAAGGACATGACAAACAAACAATGATATCCCGGCTGAGGAGAACTGACAGAGTTATCTATCTTTGAATATATATATATATATATTCTAATTAATATATTAAATACAAATATAGTAAAATACCTGTAGAAAAGAAAATTATCTAGTAATTTATAAGTTTTGCTTCATTGACTGATTTACTAGATACATATTACTTACACCTAATATAACCACTTTACATATATCTAAATCATGACTAGTTAATAAAAACATAAACTTTTCTACATCTGACATAGTTGTAAATGAAGGTACAATATCAGAAATATTTCTAAATAAAGTAACACGCTCATGAATAAGTTTATCACAATTCATGAGGAAATGAAATTCATCCTCCACATCCATATGGCACAATTGACAAATCCTCTGTTCTACTGGTAATTTCAGATAACGACCTTTTTCAATATTTAAATTACAATTACTTACACGAATTTTTATAAAATTTGAAAGACTTTTCTTATCAACGTCTGCATAAAGATATTGTTCTCTTTTGAAGTCTGTTTTAATGTTACGATATGTTCTCAACATATTTCCCCCAATCACTATTATCATTGAACAGTAATTTGTGCCAAAAATCAAAATATCTGTTTTGAAGTTTATCAATTATTGCAGACAAAGTTCTAAGCTTTGGAAAAGTTGATTGGTTATCTCATATGTGTCCAAAACCTATCACTTCTTAAAAAAACTTTTGAGTTTAATAAATAACCCATCTTTGATTAGCAGGTTATCACTGTATGAGTGAAATATCAAATTATTATCATTTACATTTAATATACATTGTATGTAGCCAATATCCTACACTGAATTTGAGTGCATTCAGAGAAATTGGATATAATCCCAGCTCTCCCAAAATAGCAATATTGGTTGCGGATTTATGAACACCAAGTACATATTTTGAATATTTAACCTGTATTCTATTAGGCACAAATTTTTCATAGTTACATTCAAAATTCGTAATGTCTCTACTTTTAATTAACTGAGGTAGAGACCATACTTTACTACAATATAATAGAATATGATTCACACAAGCTTCAAACCGTTTCATGTGTATAGGTATATTACTTTTGTTAGAATACAGACTTTTACGTATGCAAAACATTGCCTTACAAGCATTTTTAGACAAATAATTTATAGCATCTGAAAATGTACCTGAAGGCTTAAATAGTATTCCTAAGTACTTATACTCATTTGTAAGACTTATTGGTTCATCATCATATAAGAAGGAAAAACCTTTTAGGATTCTTCCTGATTTATTAAAAACAATTACTTTTGTTTTACCAATATTTACCTTAAGATTCCATTTATCACAATAAGTTTTTAATATATCTAAAGATTTGTGTAAACCTTTAGCTGATTCTGACAATAAAATAATGTCATCTGCATAGAGTAGACAAGATATAGGCTTTAATTTTGTAAAGTAAAAAATAGTGTAACTATTCTGTTTTCCAACATGACAACATTTGTGTTGTTGATTTGTTGATTTTGTTTGTCCATCTTGTCTTCGTCACGTATTACTGCAGTCTATTTTTAGTTTGCATATTGTTAAACTGTTGTTGAGTAATTTTTCCCAACTTCCACGATTTGTTAAATCTATCACTTTTTTAAACACTGTGTCAGTATTTAGCATGGTATGTCCAGAGAGTAATCGAAGGTATTCAAACATATTAGATGTACCTCAAGTTAGAACTACAAGGTATGGCAAAAAATCATTCACGTTTGCAGCTGCAACTCTGTGGAACGACCTTCCGAACCATTTCAGAACTGAAAACAGTTTCAACCACTTTAAAAGTTTGATTCAGTCCTGGAATGGCTCAGTATGTCGTTGTTCTGCATGCAGATAACATATTCAGCTTTCTGTTTTATTTCTAGTGCTTTTTCCAAGTTTTAATGCTGCTTAGTTATTTTATGTTTGCTTGATATTGCTTCAGCATGTTTTAGAATGTCTTTTATTTTTGTGCTTTTTATGTTGCATTTGCTAACTGTATGTGCTTTATATGTGTGTTTATGTGATTATGTTAATATGTGTATGTATCTTGTGCTACTATGTATATTCGGTAAAAAGCTCCTGAGAGCTTGTGTTTATTGTTTACAAAAACCGAATTCAAATAAAGTTTTCTTATCTTCTTATCTTATCTTATCTAACGGAATTCCAACACTTTTTATGAATGCAAATATTCTCGTTTCCTCTCCCGACATCCAAATTTCCCCTGACTTGAAAAAGGAAAACAATACAGAAAATGAATTTGTTTGATGATTTACCGGAACCAAGTAACTGTTTAATTATTTTATTTTGAATGATACATTCCCGATAAAGCAAAATGCAAACTTTTTTACTTTAATGACATATCCTGGGTAGTCTGACCACGGCACAGGGGCTAAATTTACCCCACTATTTTTTTTTTTTTACTGTGACGTGTCATGTAAATGCAGGGTTGGCCACAGGGGCTTGTTACGATTCCCCCCTCCCCTAGTACTCTTAAAAACCACAAGGGAGGAATCTAAAATGTCAAATTTTCATACAACACTTTTTCAAAATAGTTTTGTATTGGTGTCTTGACCTCATTCGCCATAAATTCATAATATTGGTACCCAATTGAAGCTTAATAAATATATTTTTGATATTTCGATTCCTTTTTGTCATCATCTTTACCTATCTGCAACATATAGTGAAAATGTATAAAGACAAGGTGTCAACAAAAATGTCAAAAATATTTTTTTATCAATGTGTGACGTAAAAGTTTCTTTGACATTTACTTCGCTGAGCTTGGTGCTGCTTTGACAACTGTTTTACCTGTTTTGTTCAAGTATTGTTATAAATACTGTTATAGTGACAGCCGGAAACTTTGAGCCGTAATGAAAGGGGGTGGGGTTTGGCACTTTAAAATCTTGATTCAACCCACCATTTCTTTAGAAATGCCTGTACCAAGTCAGGGTCATTACGGTTTTCACAGTTTTCCGGTTGTTGACTGATTTTGTCTGTTTATATAATTATGAGTTTTGACTTTCCCTTTGTAAGATTGCTCCGAGTTCGGTAATTTTGTTATTACCCTTATTTACAGAATTTGCAATATCCTAAGCCATTCTCCATCATGTTTACATGTCAGTACGAGGTCGATTTCCTACGTGCGATTTGATTGGTCGTTTATTTTTAGGGTCAGGATTGCAAAGAATGTTGATTTGCAAGTAGTTTTGTAGTTAATGAATGAAAAAGGAGAAATAACTCTTTTGACTTCTGAAAATATTAAACCATATTTTCTATTTATTATTTTTAGGGTCAGGTTTGCAAATCAACACATTCTTTGCAATCCTGACCCTAAAAATAAACGACCAATCAAATCGCACGTAGGAAATCGACCTCGTACTGACATGTAAACATGATGGAGAATGGTTTAGGATATTGCAAGTTCTGTGAAGCATTGCTTTAAAGTTGCAGATAGGTAAAGATGATGACAAAAAGGAATCGAAATATCAAAAATATATTTATTAAGCTTCAATTGGGTACCAATATTATGGCGAATGAGGTCAAGACACCAATACAAAACTATTTTGAAAAAGTGTTGTATGAAAATTTGACATTTTAGATTCCTCCCTTGTGGTTTTTTAGAGTCTTCGAGGGGGAAAAAATTGTAACAAGCCCCTGTGGGTTGGCCGGGAAATACCAGTGGTGAGAATTCCCAGTGGTAATTATCGGGAAATACCGTCCTGAGAAATATTCTAAATTTGAGCTTAAGTGGGAAATACTGGGAAATATGATTTTTAGATGTGATTAATTTCTTCAAAGTTGCTAAAAACTTAACATTTTAACACACAGTGTTGAAAATTACATTAGTTTAATAAATATGGGTATACAGACTAGGTGTAGGACCATTAAGAAGGACTTCAGGCAACTTTTGAAATTGTAATCTTCATATAAACATAATATTTATACAAAAGACTTTTATTTAAAACATGTTAAAACTGTCACCACAATTTTATATCTACACTTTTCAGTTCAACCATACAGTTTCAGAGTTCACCAATCTATTTCATATTTCCCCCTTAACATTCTGTAGCAAAAAACAAGCTTTCCTGCTTTAACAAGACCAAGTCTATTTCTTAATTTTGACTGAATCATGCCAAAGTTTGAGAAGATTCTCTCAATAGCAGCCGAACATGATGGCATTTCTAACGATAGCTGATTGTTTTGCCAGGTTGTATACATGTAATCTAATATCCTAAGGGCATTTCCTTTATGCTATAGTATAATAATGACTAACTTTTTTAATTTGTTTTTACAAACTAATTAACACATCTTCAATAACCTTTAGAAATCAATCAGTCCAGTTTGTAAAAACAAACAATAAACATGTCAAAAGCAGGTCAGAATATGGTTTTAATCACTAAGCAAAGGAGGTACAAAGTGAGGATTACAAGTAAAGAATAATTTTCTTAATATTTCTATCAAAATCAATATTTTTTTTTAAAAAATATCAATTTTCCAATATCAATTTTATATATCTGTACATTAACACTATCCATTAATTTTTTTTTTTTCTGTAAGACCAATATAGTTATATTTGTATTCATTAAAGATTTTTTTTTTATCTGCAATTTTGGCCATACATGCAAAACATACATATGTACATGTAAATATCAATTTAGAAGATTCCTGTACCATTATATTTGCAAATTAAGAATCAATCTTATTTCCCAGTATTTCCCGGTAAATACCAGTATTTCCCGCCGTCCTGGGAAATATGAGTATTTCCCGCTTTTTTGCCAACCCTGTGTAATGTATTACTCACTTAAAAATCACAATGGAGGACACCTTATCGCTTGTATGGATCTTTTAAATAATACCTTTTGCAATGATTTGTCACATAGTTGATCCTTTGGGCACCTTAATACACATCCATGATCCAACAATTGATCCAAACATTGAAAAGTTAATAAAGCCAAAGACAACATCATCCGGATTCCTGGACACAAAATGTCCGGAAACTGTCGGCACCTTTATTATTACTAGGATAACAACTAGAAGGATAAGATAGCTTTGAAATGACTAGAATTCACTCCCTGCTTTGTACATATTTTTAAACTTATTTTCTTATTGTACTTCCCCCCCCCCCCCCCCCCCCCCCCTGTCTTCTTCCTTTTTCGCATCGCAAGTTCAATGGCATAATCTTCAAACTGTTGAAGTAGGTCATTATTTGGTAGTAGAACAAGAGAGAGAAGAATGGCAGTCAGAAAATTTAGCAGGAGACGCTATCCTTGTATAAAAGGCATCGAAATTTCAGAACATTTTGTTTCAGTGAGCTAGCACTATAAAAACACAACAAAGTGTGTTGGTCTAGTACAAAGCGGACCTCATCACATGATGAATGCCATAGTTGTTGTATGATTGCCTGGATTGTGGTACATTTTGTGCATCATTGGTTCGAGCCCAGGGCTGGTGAAACCAACGTACATATGTATATGTCATTAATGATCCATTAAGATTTTATTAGTCGAGTCTAGGCATTTTCAATGGTATGAAAAATATTTTTTAAAAATAACGATGAAAAGCTAGTTGGCACATGGGTTTACCAGTTACTGCCTAAATATTTTCAGGAACAGTCACAACTGTCTTGTTTCTGAAGTGAGAATGGAATACATTTTAGGTGGAATGAAAGGAAACATCACTGGTTTTTCTAGACAACAGTAATCATATTTTTAAACATTTAATTGTCATGTTTAACATGAAATTTACAATATTTTCAGGTAAAGAGAATAAATCACTGTATGATGATCTTCCTGTCCAGTCTCAGATACCTAACAAAGTAAACAAGTCTTCTAATGGATCACAGAAAAGAAATGCCGAATCAGCAAGTTTACCTTCTCCAAAGGGAGATAATTCTTCTAAAATTAAATTTTCTGGTAAGTACATCACATTAAAATGTTTGGTTAATGATCATTTAAAAACTGCTAGTTATGCAAAAGAAAGGTTAAACAACAATTCTACCATTATTAACAAAAAGAACAATGAACTCGCGCATCATTGAGCCTCATCGGTGGTGTAATGGTTTAATACCATGATTGCCTTGAGTGCGGTAGATCATGGGTTCTTTCCTTCCCAACTCTCCATACTTTTACAATGACTGTCGAAAGTCATTGTCTCCTTCATTTCTGTATAATTTTTGTTGAAATACATGTACATGTATATGCTACTGGACATTGATCAATCAGTCTGCATGTTTTTCAAATTAAATACTGTGAAATCACTTTTATTCGTGGGGGGGGGGTACCAATTTTCATGGTTTTCGTGGGTATATAGGCTGATCCACGGAATTAAGAATCCAACGAACAATGAAGCTTTAAAAGCAGCTTGACATTGATATATAGCCATATACTGTCCTCGAGTGACCTCGACTTTCTTGACCAGCTGCATAGGGGACAGTTGACAATTTTAATGACGAAATAAGTACGAACATAGCTTTTAATGGGTTATAATTCACATGAAAATGTTTGTAAATAATTTGAGATTGAATGCATGTGTAAAAATGACAGAAATGTTTATTTGTGAAAAGATTTTAACAACTTCAGGTAATAAAATTTACTTTAAAACCATACACTAACTATGCAATTCTCTATTAAATTATAACACCCTTCAATTAACATATTTGATCACCTTTCTTTAAATAATTAAATTAAGTAAAAGTTAACTGTACATTTTCCCCAGGGTCAGGATTGATCTTGTGACACGACTACGAGTGGTTTCAGTCAAAGATAAAAGATAATAAAAGGTTGAACATTTTGAAGTAATTTTACAAGTACAATCTGTCATTGGAATCAAGATAATCTTGAATCAGAATGTCCACTTTATGAACACGATAGAACTTCTATGTTTAACTATATTAATAACGTTGTTCCCATCTCTATAGAATAATATTATATACTCTTTGGATGAAACAAAATTAGTGAAGAATTGAATACTTTATTGTTTAAATCATTGCATAGATTTATTTGGCAAACTTGTAGATTTAATAATTAATTATCCCCAACCTTGTATTATCTCAACACAATTTATTAGTTTTACCCCCCCCCCCCCCTTTTTTTCCCCCTTTATTTTCTTCTGTTAAATAATAAAACAATATTTAATATTCATACTTAGTTTGACATAATTTAGCTTAGTTTACTAATTATAATTGATATAGCCTGTACATTTGCTGTCATTTGATTTGTTTTGTTTATGCTATTAATACATTTGTATGGAGAGGGACGTAAAAACTTGTTCCCAATCCAATTGTATATAAATTGACAATAAAATCATTATAAAGAAAAAATGAGAAAAAACAAACTTTATTGTTCTTGTTTTAGTTGTGAAAAACAAAAATTGAAAATAAAATGGAGATTAAATATTTGTAAGACATAAAACAAATTTAATATATATTGATGGAAATTGCTAATGTATGTGTGCTGCACATGCTCATATAATAATTTCAGATGATTTTTTTTAATTTTCAAGCTTGACAGAAAAAAAACACTGATTTGCACTGATCTATGATTATGAAATTCAAAAGCTGATTTTGTACCGATTTTAAGTTGATATATATGTAAAAAAAAAAAAAAAAAATGAGAAAATGAACATGTTCCACTTCCAATTACATAATTCTAAGGCTCATTTGTTTAATGTATTGAAGATTTCACAAAGTTTTGATACACAATGAAACTTATTATGTTGAAAAATATAAAATCAACAAATTTTATTTTGTTACAAACACAAAATCCACGAACTTGTAATTTTTAACCAAACCACGAAAATTGATACCCACAAAGAAAAGTACTTTCACAGTAATATAAAATAAATATCCAGGATATCTGGTATTAAACAAAACAAAAATTTCAGTTTGATATAAGACTCTTTCATCTCTATATTCAGCTCAATACAAATTAAAAGGATATTACAAAGAAAGGCAAGGAGAGAGAGAAGAAATGCAAGATGCCCATGTTATAATGGATGACTACACTAAAGAATTCTCAAACTTAGACCCCAGTGTGTAAGTAAAGGAATATTATATATATTTATCCTGCAATCGTGTGATTTTGAGTACTAATACAGGAGTCAAATAAAACTTCAGTGTATTTAGTTATGAACGTAAGCATTTCTGGTACCTGGTTAATGTAGAATGGACTGTAAGAAATGGTAACAGTATAAGTATTGGATGTGAACGACATCTGTTTCTGCTCTTTTTAGCATTATTTGGCAGTTGTTTTTGTTTGTTTGACTTTTTGACACTGCATGATAAGCACAATATACAGTACACATATACATTGTCGCTATATATACAATTTATTTGCACTCGTTAAGAAACGGGTCAAATGCTCGCTTTTCTATGATGGCCTAAATTATTTTTGTCGTTTCAGATACCGTTTAGCTTTCTTTGCCATGTATGATGGCCTCAATTATTTTTGTCTTTCAGATACCGTTTCACTTTCTTTGCCGTGTATAATGGCCTAAATTATTTTTGTCTTTCAGATACCGTTTAGCTTTCTTTGCAGTGTATGATGGCCATGGTGGATCAAGGGCTTCTAGGTTTGCATCAGAGAATTTGCACAAAAATCTCAGAGATAAGTTCCCAAAGGGTAATGTTGAACTCCCAAAATACAGCTCAATTATTTATGTGCTAACAATGTTGCAGATTTTATCAAATTGGGAGGGGGCATAGTGGTCATGATCATATGGTAGTTGGATTAACAACTACCTGTGTCTATCACCAATTAGGTTGTGAGTTTGAATCCAGATCATCACGAAGTGTAGTCGATACAACATTATGTGATGAAATTTGTCAGTGCCTTGTGGTAGGTCAGTTGTTTTCTCTGGGTACTTTGGTTTCCTCCACCAATAAAACTGACTGCCACAATAGAGCTGAAATATTTTTGAAAGTGGCGTTAAAGACCAGTGGTCGATTTCACAAAAAGTTGTAAGTCTAAGATCAGTCGTAAGTGTGAATTTCAACCAATCAAAAGCTTGGAAATCACACTTACGATAACACTTACGATTAATCTTAGACTTACGACTTTTTGTGAAATCGACCCCAGAACCCTAACCCTCAAATTGGGATTAGTGTATTCATTTTCAATATATATGCCATTGCTGAATTATAAATAAAACCGTAGATAAGTAATTTAGTAGTTTTAGTGTTTCCCAATGTAAATTGAAGTTGAGTAGACATTCGGTCCAGTAAAGGAGTATGAATTACTGGACCCATCATCAAGGTTTTGCAGGACATTCACATACTCCACAGATGAGGTGCTCAGATTCCTACTGTGCAAGACAAGTTTCTGACATAACCTTAATCACATACGCTCAAGTTGAAAGACATCAAAATTATAAATGATTATGAAAAGAAAGTTTAAACAGTGATGGTCGACAATTCCACCAATATCAACAAAAGGGTTAACTACCTCTTATCACAAGCCATTGAACATAAGAAAAGACCACTACATATTGCATTAGATATCCAGTTTGTGGTTTGGGACAGGTACAACAATCTGGCAAAGTTAAGCTGGGGTTAATGGGATACCATTTTGCAGAATTATAACTGAATTATAGTAAGAGAAATGTTTAACAAATTATATCAGATTAAAATTTTGTTGGTTTGGGTTGTAACAAATGATTTGTAACTGTTAGTATAGAAACATAGCTATAGATAGCCGGTGTTTACAGACATTTTATTTGTAAGTTCTCTAATTTTGTGACTTCAATGGAAACAAGATTATTATTTTAACTGAGGTTATGAAAAGACAGTGTAAAACATTGATGGTCAGCAATACCATCAATATCAACAAAATGAACTATCACCTCTCATCTTAACTCACTGAACACAAAAAAAGACCACAACATATGACATTGGAAATCTACATCCTGAATTGGGAGGGGGCCATCATGGTCATGATTGCATGGTAGTTAGATTTACAACTACCAATGCAATCAGTGCCTATCACCACTAATCTTGTGAGTTCGAATCCCACTCATGGCGAGGTGTACTTGATACACCATTATGTGATAAAGTTTGTCAGTGACTTGCAGCAGTTCAGTGGTTTTCTCTGGGTACTCCAGTTTCCTACACCAGTAAAACTAACCGCCATGCTATAGCTGAAATATTGTTGAAAGTTTTGTTAAACACCATAACCCTAACTCTCTGTTCTGAATTGGGACAGGCACAAAAATACATGTTAAAAATTGTATTAAGATCAAAATTGTTAATTCTTGAGCATCAACATACAGCAATTTGGCAAAATTTAAAGAAGCAGTTGTTATTGTTACTATTAAATATTATAAAAAAATTAATACAATTTGGTATGAGTTTATCAATGGGTTAACTCAGGCTTTCACTCATCACAAACCCTTACATAAAGTTGTTCAGACTTCATTCAGTTTGTGAGGAACATGGCTGAGTTTTCACATTGATAAACTTCTGCAAAATCATAAATAATCCTTTGTGTTCTTCTGAATTTAAAATGATACATTTGTGTATTACAGGTGATATTCAGACTGTTGAAAAAGATATAAAGAAAATACTTATAGACTCCTTTAAAAAAACAGACGAGGATTTCCTGAAGGAAGCTACAAAAATGTTCGAATTCTGTTATGTCTATGTCTTAATAAGGGGAAAAACTAACAAAATAAAGTTAAAAAACAAACAATGTCAACTGCCAAAAAAGAAAACTGCTACAAAAGGGAAAAGGGGGGTGGGGCATCCACTGGACGTGGAAACTCCACAAGGACAGGATGTAAATGATTTCCTCCTGCATGATTGCCTTTTGTTTTGAGAATGACACACTTTCCTCAAGTAAAAAAAGTCAATTAGCAGCAGCTAATCAGGAAGTCTGTTAGAGGTCATCGATGAGCCGTCATCTCACGTTGTACTTGTGGCTCCTAATGAGGAAGTCTGTTAGAGGTCATCGGGGAGCCGTTCATATCACGTTGTACTTGTGGTAACCAGAACATCCATGGAATCCTTTATCACATTTACCAACATGGTTTATTTCTGTAAAGTTGCTGTAGTCATGGTCACAGGTGATAGTTGAAATACAGCTCACTAGACATTAAACAACAATAAATCAATCTTTTTTAAATACATTCAATTGTTGTAATGGTTAGTGCTCTTCTTGGATCTTACAGATCATTCGTCAGGACAAAGCAATGACTATGAAATTAGTATTTGCTGCTTCTCAGCTAAGCACAAAGAATTAAATATTTAGAGCAAACATTTATTCACATGGAGTCAGGATAATGTGTTTGAGTTTGAACCACATTTAAACTATTATTAAAATGAGCTATTGTGATATATCATGGGTTCGAGCCACGGTCAGGTAAGACTAAAAACTCTGCAATTGCTATTTGCGGCTTCTTCACTAATCACACAACATTAAGAAGTAAGGGCAAAGATTGGTTGGTGCGGAATCAGGTATCTAGCCATAGACAGTTGTTTCAGTGAGCTAGTACTGTAAAAATCCAACATAATGTATTGGTCCAGTACAAGGCAGACATCATGATCATCTCATTGAAATTAAACTGGTTCTCGCCATAGTATAGCTGAAAAATAGCTTATTTAGCTTTAAACAACAATCAATCACTTATTCACTCACTCAATGACCTAGCACTGTCAAAATTTAACTAATTGTGTTGGTCATTTAATCAAAAAGTAGCTTTTATTGGTCATGATAAAGCTGACAAATTTCTCACTTGGTTTTAAACAGCAATCACTCACTCAATGCGGTTGTTTCGAATCATGTCAATTCCGACCACGTTCCGTCTTTTTCGTGTCTTGACGTCTGAAAGGCTTGGCAGACGACTTACGGTGTTTACGCTATTACTGTGACAACGTCAGCATTTCATAGTCGTAGATGCGGTAGCTTATAAGTAATTATAATATGGAGACGCCAAGGACCAAAAAGGCAGATCTTTTTCCTTTCATGATGCTGACAGCAGCAAATAAAGAAAGAAAACAAATTTAATTTTAGTTGTCTCTGTATTGAAATCTTTGATACAAATAAAATAATTTAATTGATATCTGTCTTTTACAGAAACTGTTAAGATTTTTTTAAGCTGAGGACCGAACCTTTAAACGGCACATATCGATTGGAGTTTTTGTTGTATACATTGACACTGGAAGTCTAGTGCATTACATTCCATCAAAATCACGTGATCTGGTGGACGAAAATAACAAAATTTTGACGGAATGGAAATTATTCGAAACAACCATATTGCTGTAGTACAAATACCGAAAAATTAGTCAGTATGAATCATCAGTAAAAATTTTGAGATTTAAATATTCTGTCAAATTTCTATAAAAACATAAAAATGGTGAATTTACATGACATAAACTTATAATGTTTTTATGCTACACATATACCATTTCTATCAAGTTTTGATCTATAGATATTTATATTATTGTAGTAAACCAGCCTGGAAGGATGGTACCACAGCTACTGTTATTGTGGCTATTAATGATTTATTGTACATAGCTAGTCTAGGAGATAGTCAGGTATTTTATATTTTTGTACAGAGTACAGACAGAGAACAAAAGTCTTTTAAAAAAGGGATTGTTCGCATATTTGGTATCTTATTAAATTGTTGTAGTTGCTTAAGTCAGCAAATTTCCTTTGATTAAAAAGTATGACTTGATACATTTGTATGATGTACTTATTAAATGGTGAAGTTAGCAAAAAAATGCATGTAGATCACCATTTATTTCCTATGTATAGTTATGCATCGAATTGTCTCCCCTCTTTTTTTGGAGACATTGTTTTCATCCCATCTGTCAATCATCAAAGTTTATACTAGCAACTCCTACTACATTTTTGATGGGATCTCCATAAATTTGTTTGTTTTCTTCTTACAATATGGAGATTCACATATCATTATGGGATTTTAAAGGGGGCATTTTTGTTGAAGATTTCCTTTTTCACATAGAATATTTCATCAGAAAAGAATATTTCATCAGAAAGTTTGTACTCGCAACTCTTCCGACAATTTTAGAAAGGAATTTCTCAAAGTTTTGCATGCTTCTTTATAACCGTTAGTTTTTAAGTCAAAAATACAGTAGGAATATTGAATCTCTAAATATGATTTGCTGCATTGTTGTTTTTTTTTGTTTTAATATTTTTTATTTTTTCTCTCAAGAATTTCATCCTGTCTTTTCCATGTGGGATGCAAAGCACTTTGAAATTATTTTAGTTTGACTTGTATAGCAATATAAAGACTTGGAATAATAGTTGTTATGTCAAATATAAGGGGAGACATTTTTTTGTATCAAAAAATACTTTAAATTTACCATTTATTTGTTTATTGTTACAGGCTTTCCTTTGTCGGTATAAAGAGGAAACAAATAAATACTCAGCAATACATCTCACAACAGTACACAATCCTACCATATATGAAGAGAGAATGAGAATACAGAAAGCTGGTGGCCATGTACAGTAAGTGTCGGCAATTATTAGCTCTACTCTATTTAGACATACCTCCCACCATGGAAGGCAGATGATTTTGAATTTATGAAAACCTTTATATATTAGTTATTAAAGTAATTCACCATTAGAAGTGTTTTGTAGTGCCTTCCCTTGGGATGTATCACTAGTGTATGTTTAATTAATTGGAAACCGCATCGGTGATGTAATGGTTAGCATGCTCGCCTCGGTAGATTGTGAGTTCCAGACATGATCGAGTCCAACGAAAGACTATGAAATTGGTATTTGTTGCTTCTCCTCTAAACACACAGCTTTAAAGAGTAAGAGCAAAGACTGGTTGGCTCAGAATCAGGATAATGTGTCTGAGTGGAGCAACATGTCTACCCGCAGACTGTTGTTTCAGTGAGCTAACACTTCCAACTTTTTACGATATCAAAATAATTTTGAAATTGCTTATAAGTCATTGTCAAATTTTGTGTCCTACAGTTTTAAACAATGTTGTCATATTTAACACCAAACACGGTTTCTAATGAAGAACAGAGTAAAAAAAAACTCACTATTTGCAATATTATTTTTCAATTCCATAATGTGTTTTACTGGTATTAGCTATATGTAGCAGAGAAAGCACAATCCATGTAAGAAAAGTTTAAAGATACCAAGGAGTATTAGTGTAATCAGAAGCTGTAACTTGAAGGAGGGCAGATAATGTAATGGTCAAAAGAAAAACGACAAAAAGACAAACAATCGTTTACAAAACACTTCACAGAACACTAAACACAGAGCAACATGAAAAAGGGTAAGCAGTTATATAAAAATTGGGTACATTTCTCCTTATTTTATGTTCTATTTTCCCATTGTTTTCTTATTTAAGGGAAGGAAGAGTGATGGGGTCTTTAGAAGTATCTAGGTCTATAGGAGATGGACCATATAAAAACCATGGAGTATCATGTATACCTGATGTAAAGAAATGTCAACTTACAGATCATGATAGGTAGGTGTAATTCTGTATGGCTTTAAGGTCATAAAGCTGGTGTTTGTACTCATACTCGAAAAACATCCAATCAGAACGTTTTATCCAATGAATACAGTGTTTTGATTGGACAGTTTTGGGATTAGGGGCTAGGGTGCTGGTGTTTAACGTCACTTTCAACGATATTTCAGTTATATCGTGGCGGTCAGTTTTATTGGTGGAGGAAACTAGAGTATCCGGAGAAAACCGAAGACCAGCCTCAAGTCACTGACAAACTTAATTGCATAATGTTTGACATGACCAGGATTCGAACTCACAACTTTAGTGATGATAGGCAATGATTGCATAGGGAGTTGTAAATCCAGCTACCCTACGATCATGACAATTTTGGAGTAAAAGGACAAAATTTGTAATCAAAAGTTTTATGAACATGAGCCAAGAATTCCAACATGATCTTTACAGTATTTTTTTATGGTGTTGTGTTGTCAGTCCAAATGGTATTTTATTGTACTGTCCCTCTTTTAAATTGTATTTCAATTGTACTGGTATTCTTAGATTCTCATTTTCATTTACAAACACTTGACCAATTACCCGTTGTTTTCAAATTTGGTTATTCAGAGGAAAAACACTGTATGACCACAAACTCCTCCCTCTTAAAAAAGGAAAAAAAAAAACTAATAAAAAAAAAAACTAATAATAAATTTAGATTTGTTTTCATTAGTCTTACGTACTTTTATATTACGTACAATAGCATGTAAAAACCGATGCGGTGGCATAATGGTTAGTGTGGTCGCCTCAAGTATGTAGGATCGTGAGTCCAAGCCCCGGTCGGGTGTAACCAAAGACTAGTATAAAATTACTATTTGTTGCTTCTCCGCTAAGCACGCAGCAAAGACTGGTTGGCTCGGAATCAGAATAATGTGTCCGAGTGGAGGGACATGTCTAGCCGCAGACTGTTGTTTCAGTGAGCAAGCACAATAAATATCCAACTCAGCATGTTGGTCTAGTACAAAGCGAAACCTCATCATCATCTCATTGAAAATTAACTTGTTCTCACCATGATATAGCTGAAAAATTGCTGTATTGGCGTTAAACAACAATCACTCATATGTATGTAGCCATCAGGACTTTCTGCACAGTAGTTTTCTCTTTACAGATATATAGTACTAGCATGTGATGGTTTATGGAAGACATTTGAGGCAGCTGACTGTATTAACTTTACAAATAAAATATTAGAGGTATTCAATCGAAATAAAATTAGATCTCTCACTTGCTTCCGTTTACGGATATGTCGCGGTGTGGGAGATCTGAGGAAGCCCTAATTACGGGTCATATGTCAGTGACCTTATGCCATGAATTTATATAATTATATGATAAATACCTTTTTCGGTCAGTCAGATTGCTTGTAGCAGTCAAAGTAGTTTAGTAACATTATCATATTTCGCAATCACCATTTTCATTGGCTGGTACATAAGGTCACTCACATCTGAACCGTAACAAAATTTACTCAGATTCCCACGCTGTGACATATATCAGTAAAGGGGAAGCAAGTAAGAGATCTGATTTTAATCAGATTGAGAGGTATTGTACATGTAATAGGTTTTGATCTTAGAGGTTTTGTAAAGTAGTCCACCTCTGCTGCAATGAAAAAGTGGCCTTATAAAAATGGGGTCTCTCTTGAGGAGGAAAATTTAGTAGTATTTAACTATATCAGTGCATCTAAAATCTGTCCTGATAAGAGAGGTGGTCTTATAAGAAGGGGACTATTGTTGTAGGTTTTGGTCGATTTTGTTGAATTTGTTTTGTTCTACTTGTTAGTAATATTTCAGTGATGGTAAAGCAACCTCATTAACTGATCACACTTTCACAACCTCTTCTCTTTTAAACAAAGGAAGGAAGTTCCATGGATGGTCCTGTACAAAGTTTGTGTGTTTTGTGTCTAATGATCTTCAATTTGTTGGCAGATGTTAAGACTTAAGACTAAGGTCAATTAGTTGATTTTAACACTCTTGTTTATACCTTTTTCGTTTACTTAAGCTCTGTTTTTATCTTATACACAAAAAACACAAAAAATTGTAAAAATATAGAAACTTTTAGTTAAATTTTTGTGTATATATTTATTTTTCTAAATTTGTAAGCGTAGGCATGCGCCGGAAAATAATGTTCGTTGTGTTGAGCGCTATTCCGTAACTAAAGAAGAAAGACTAAAATGATTTGACTTTCTAATCTGTTGACTATGAGCATATATGATGAAGGTTATTCCAGAAACGTTTCGTGCCAATAAATTTGATATCTAAGTATTTACCAAGTAAAACAATTTGTGGCGAAATTACAGTTTTGTTTATTATATGTAATGAATACTAATTAAACTGCCTATGTACATGTACATGTTATCTTTCACCAAGACACTGGTTATCCGATTTAATCCTGCCACATTTTTGTTGCTGTCCCAAGCCAGGACTGGAATTTTCAATGCTATATGTCATAGGTATTTTTTGGTCTGAGTTGAGTTGATATTGGGGGACTTGTTGACCATAACCCCAGAACAAAGTTTAAAATGGTGAAACATTAACAAATTATAATCTTATTTCATATATATTGAATTTTGTATTTAAGGTGGTACCATACACTTCAGGTAAAGTTTGATCTGCTCGTTTAATTTTCTTATTTTTTTGGCAGTGTGTTTGAATATATCCACTGTAATAAATATAAAAATTTTAGCAAATTCCAACCAACAGACTCAGAGCTATAAATTCACTAGCCACATAGCAGCTTTTCTCTCTGTGGTTTTGATCACTGAGATACTTGAAATCTGCATACAAACATCATATGATCAAAACGTTCAACTGATTTTAAAGAGTTATCTCCCTGTAGTGTATGGTACCACCTTAAGCAGTCATGTAGAACTTATTTGTTTCCCGTACATTATACAGTTATTACCCCCATTTGAGATAGACATTTAGATTTGTCAACCCAAGAAAGGTTGTTTTCCCTCGGGCAAGCGCACATGTAAAACAACCTGTCGAGGGTTGACAGATCTGAATGTTTGCCTCAGATGAAGGCTATAATTGTTTTATTATTTCTTTTTCCACAGTAGCAACACATACATTTGTCTTATATGAAACAACATGATTGCTGAAATGGGCTATCATGGCTGTGATCGTATGGTAGTTGGCTTTACAACTACCTATGCAATCAGTGCCTATCACCACTGATGTTGTGAGTTCAAATCTCGATTAGAGCGAGGTGTACAACATTATGATATAAAGTTTGTCAGTTACTTGCGCCAGGTCGGTGGGTTTCTCCGGGTCCTCCGCTTTCCTCCAACAATGAAACTGACTGCCACGATATAACTGAAATATTGTTGAGAAGTGTCGTTAAACACTATCAAATAAACAAACAAACAAAACTGATTGCTGAAAGAAAGAAAAAAGTGCAAACACAGAAAACCAGCCTGACAATCACTTGCACATTTATTTTGAAATGACAGGATAAAATACCATGACATTGTTTGTGTTTTTTCCATCCAATATTTTTACAATGTCTTCATAACTGCACCGTACAAATCATAGTTTATTGCTTCAGCATTGCCCGAGCAAGCGAGACGGCAATTGTTGATGTTTTGCAGACAATTTACGTAGTTGCAGTTGTCTTTCTTGATGGGGAAAATTTGAATGTCTGGAGAGTAACGAGTTTTATTGTAACTTGTTCTTGCCATTATATAGCTGAAAAATTGCTCACCTGGCTTTAAACAACAATTTTGCTTTGCATGGTACCATACACTTCAGGTAAAATTTGATCTGCTCGTTTAATTTTCTTATTTTTTTGGCAGTGTGTTTGAATATATCCACTAATAAATATCAAAATTTTAACAAATTCCAACCAACAGACTCAGAGCTATAAATTCACTAACCACATAGCAGCTTTTCTCTCTGTGGTTTTGATCACCGAGATGCTTGAAATCTGCATACAAACATCATATGATCAAAACGTTCAACTGATTTTAAAGAGTTATCTCCCTGTAGTGTATGGTACCCCTTAAACGAAAATCTAAATTTTTTTTAGATATACATTGAACAGTACCTTATATGTATAAAATGTATGTGAATATACCTACTTTTTATTCAGTTAAGTTTTATATACAGATACATATCATATAAGTTTGTTATTTATAAATTATTATCTGTTAACCTTGACTTTTGTAGGATGACACGATACAAGGAACAGATGTAACAAGTGTAGATGACTTTAGATATGAGACAGCCTGTAGTAGATTAGCTAATGAAGCTGTCTTACGTCTCAGTGCTGACAATGTTACTGTATTACTTATCTCTATAAAACCTAATAAATAATTATTTGAGAACAATGTAATTTTTTAGGCCTCCCCCATACATGCAACTCATTCTCCATTTTAGAAGGAAATTCCTTCAAACTTTGCATGCTTGATTATTGCAGTATGGAGAATCACATATTGTTACAACATTTTGATCTGACCATTTTCAAAGAAGTTTTTTCCCTTTTTCACTATTTTAACATGACGTGTGCCACTAGTGGAGCAGGAACTGTTTACCCTTCCGGGACACCAGAGTTCATCCCTGGTTTTTAGTGGGATTCGTGTTGCTTGATCTTTAGATTTGTGGATCATTGTTTGTCATTTTGTCCTTTTTCTTTTGGCCATTCTTATCAAAATGGGAGTGATGGGGGGAATTATAATATTTTCTATCTTTTGAAACTTCATTATATAATCAAATGTGGCTGGAAAAAATTAGCTGCTGATTACTAATGGTATAACTAGAATATATTTTATGTTCATTTTCATGGATTTTGGCTGGAACCCTGTGTGAAAATAAATAGAATATTGTTCTCAAATTCTAGACTTGATTGTAGTCAAAGTGTGCATTAATTACCAGGTGAGTGATACAGGTTCAGGTGATTTTGTACACATGAATCATAAGCTTTTCATGATCCAGAAACACAACACTAACAGGAAACATGTTTTTTTCATAGGACTTGGATTAATATACATGTACATGGTTTTACAATTTAGCAAGCATTTGTTTGGTCCATAGAACATAACAATTCCTGGATAAAATGTGCATCTGAAGGATAGCATTTTATTCTGTTTTATGATATAGGGTTATGGTGTTTAACACCACTTTCAACAATATTTCAGCTAGAGGTTTGTTTTGGTTTATGGTGTTTAATACCACTTTCAACAGTTTTTCAGTTATAGCGTGGTGGTCGGCTTTATTGGTTGAGAAAACCAGAGTACTCAGAGAAAACCACAGACCTGCCACAAGTCACTGACAAACTTTATCACATAATGTATCAAGTACACCTCGCCATGAGCAGGATTCGAACTCACAACTTTAGTGATGATAGGCACTGATTGCATAGGTAGTTGTAAATCAAACTACCATACGACCCTCATTGTATGGTATAATATATTATAAAGAAAATAAACGTTAAAAACTGAAGGAGAAATCAAGAATGTGCAATCCAGAGACAGAGGCAACATTGAACACAAGACAAACAAAACAAGGAACAAAATGCAGAAAACTAAAAAAAAAGATTAGCAATGTAGACAACACTTAAAAAAATGGGTGTAAACCAGGTGTTCATGAGGATGATTCTGTTTCGCATAAGACTCCCATCGTATTAGTCATGGTCAAGCCCTGTATTGGCTGTAACAGTCTGTTAATGATAGCGGAAAGAAGAAATTATTCAAAAATGAAATGAGCCATAGCAATTAATATTAGTAAAATGAATATTTCGTAATAGAAAACCATGACAACTATAGAATTTTAATAGCATGATTTTGACCTAGGCGCAATGTAGCCTTGTTTCAGTAGTATTAGCGTCAGTAACTGAGCTTTGTCAAAAAAGAAATCACCGTACTGGAGACAAGTCCTAAACTCGAATATATAATGAAGGAGTTGTGAAATGTAAACTCCATACCATACTCTGGTGCTGCTGAAATATTGCTACTAATGAAGAGCAATTTGCCGACTTTTGGAGAAGTTAAGTCATCATGTTTGTTGTAGTTTGTCTTCCTCCATTGACGATTTCAAGGTGACGATCAAGTTGAGAACCAAACTTTTGAGTGTCAGTAGTATCCTTTACTTCAAGCTCATTTGGGTATATGAGATGTATATAATCACTGAATCATGTTCAGTAACAGAACACCATCTATATAGTCATATCTTGTTTGGACTATTTGTATGTCCCGCAAACGATAGTTTTGGGGCATATCTTTTTTCGGTTTGTCCGTTCGTTCGTTTGTCCCGCTTAACGCAACTCCTTAGAGTTTGTAGGTCCGAAAGCTTTCATATTTGGTATATATGCTCCTGAAGGGTGAGTGAGCAATTTGTTGTTTAACGCCAAATGAGCAAATAAACAGCTATATCATGACTAGAACATGTCTGGACAGGACTCATCTTAGTTTGTGTGTTGCGCATTAAATAGATAATTAGTTAATTTAATTATAGTTCAGAGGACTTAAGAAAACATGATCACCTAATTAAATAATAATATAAAGATCAAAAGAAATCAATTAATCATAATTATTTTGAAACTACTTTCAACTGTCATTAAAAAAAATGCAAATATTAAAAGCCAATTAATTAATTATTATTCTTGCATTGGTACGAGTTCGAATTGGTACGAGTTTGCAGTGGTACAAGTTGGAAGTGGTACGAGTTGACGATGGTACGAGTTTGAAAATTTTGGTACGAGTTGACAGTGGTACGAGTTAACTAGTTACCTCAGCTTTGTACTAGACCAACATGCTTAGTTGAATTTGTATAGTACTAGTTAACTGAAACAACAGTCCACATGTGTACATACATATCGCTCCACTGAGACACACTATCCTGGTTCCTAGACAACCATTCTTTGCTCTTGCTCCCTAATACTGTGTACTGAGCGGGGAACCAGCAAAAATATTCTTTTTTACCCGACCGGACTCGAACCCGTTATCTACCACACTCGAGGAGAGCACACTCACTAACCATTACACTACAGATGCGGTACGTTGCTCCTGAAGAGTAAGCAGTACCAGCTTTAACTAGTGATCAGTCGCGTTACCATAACGACAAGTACACCATCAGACATAGAAATCGTGTTGTACACCAGTAGACGTAATTATATAAAAATAGCATAAATAAATAAAACATGAAACTACATGTACATGCTAATATATTGTGTTATGATCTACATAATGTGGACATTTTCATGAACAAGTGTGTGAAATTGTTATTGTAGATAATGTGTTTTTAAAATAGATATAATAAACTAGATATAAAAAAAATGTAGATAATCTAATTTAGTGCGCGCGACTCATTTCTGAAATAACCTTCATCTTGTACTCTCAGTCAAAAATAATGGAAAGTCAAATAATTTAACTGTGTTGAGAGGGAACCAAAGACCCTAAACAGGATATCAAAAATCAAAATCAGCTAATGACTTGGTTAATCGTTGTGGAATATCTGTGTCACAGATGACCACGTGCGGATATTTTCCATTTGTCATCATCAAAATCAGGTACTTTCCTCATTCATGACTTATCACCGGGTTTCTAACAAAAGTAACACGACGAGTGCCACTTGTGGAGTGGGAACTGCTTACTCTTCAACGGAGCACATGAGTTCAACCCCGGTTTTTAGTAGGATACGTGTTGCTCGATCATTAGTTTTCTGTGTAGTGTTTTGTAGATCGTTATTTGTCCTTTGTCTTTTGGCCATTGTATTGTCTGTCCTTCTTCGATTTACTGTTTCTGACTACCTCCGTGGTATCTTCATACTTTTCTTTCTAAAGCATTAGATTACCTGTGCCTGAGGGAAATAAAAAAAAATGAAACTAGTTAATTCTAACATGAGTCAATATGCCACTGTCTAACATAAGAATTCGCTATATATGTGTATAACACAATTGCCATGTCTATATTAATTTACGTAGATTGTCTTCATTTCTCATTCACTGACAAGACTTTTACCTGATTTGACTATATGAGTAGTACCATGGGTGTCATATAAGAAACAGTAATTGTTTACCCTTCATGAGCAGCTGGGTTCGTTGGTCATCTTTTTAGGTTTTTTATGTTTTGTTTAGTTCGTATTCGTTTCATTCTTGATTACTTGTTCGGTTTTCTCTAAAAACGATGTTCGGGTCTTCTCTACCTCCAGTTGTTTGTAGGAGAGCTCATGTATTATCTAGGTCACTTGTGTTGCTCGTCTTTTTAGTTTTCTGTGTTGTATCTTTTGTTTTGTTTGTCTTCGTCCTTTGTCTCGTATATATGACCAATGTTACCAATTTCTCTGGATTGTCCATTCTAAATTACCTCTTCGATTTTCTCTAGCGTTTATTTATATGTGCTTTGAACCAAGGAGTCATGCTATGCTATGCAAGTTAAGCAAATTTTATTTTTCATCTGGTAGTTTTTTTTTTCAATTCTTAGGTGGAGAAATGTGGAGAAACAATGTATGTGCATAAACACAATAAACAGGTAAAAACGGAGACGAGTCGTTAGTTTTTTTTTCAAATTGTTTGCACAAAAATAAAAATACTGAAAAAGAATATTAAAATTTTAAATCTTGAAAATAGTTTGTATTCTAGTGCTACGTAGTTGTATGATCTTTAAAAGCTTGACTTTTTCATGTTACAACAATTTTGATAAATAAGTTAATAAAATGAAAAATACACACTGTTAGAACAGTTCCAAAATCCAATTGAACTATCACAGAAAGAGACAAATTCGATTCCTTAAATTTTGAAATAAACGTCAGAGGAACGCGAAGAGGCAGTCTCGAATGGATAATCCAGAGACATCGGCAACATTGGACACACAAGACAGAAGAAGACAAACAAAAACAAAACAAACATAAACACATACAACACAATGCAGAAAACTACAAAGATGAGCAACACAGACCCCACCAAAAACCGGGATGAACACAGGTGCTTGTGAAGGATTAGCAGTTCCCACCTCTTATAAGACATCTACCGTGTTACTCAAGTGGTGAAACATGTGCAATTATAAATACTACAAATAAACACGCAGATATCTAATTTATTGCACACGACGGAGATGCATGTATGTAGTTCGATTACAGAACATTCTAAATTTATATGTAGTAGGAATCTGGAGTGTAAATAAATGTCACATTAAAGAGGACTTTGTACTTAATCTTTAACTTTATAAAAAATGAGCAGATATAAAATGTAGGGTAATAGGTAACATTGTAAATGTACATGTATAGTGATTTTTTATTTAACGTCAAAATATTGTCATAAATGACAAATTTCATCAGGCATATTTACAAAGCAGAAATATGGTATTTGACACAAATTAATTTTATGAGTGTGTCATAGTGTACTTTCTTCAGTACCCCTTGACATGATGTTGTTTCAAATACACAATTACTAATTGTATTCAGTCATCAAGTTGACTGACCTTTGTATGGTAAAATGTTTCTTAAAGAAGAATCTTACAATTAATAATCTTGATATTTATCAAATATTATTAAATAGAAAGGAATAAGAAGTGTTTGACGATATCAAAGGGCTAATTATAATCCGTATATTGAAGAAGAACAGACATCACAATGGCTAAAAGAAAAAGGACAACGATCTACAAAACATACACATACAACTAAAGATCGAGTAGCACGAACTCCACTCAAAAACCGGGAGTGAACTCAGGTGCTCCGGAAGGGTATCAGTTCTTGCTCCACTAGTGGCACCCGTCGTGTTAATCTTACAATTCTTACAGCTAATAATCTTGATTTTATCAGCTGTATAGCTAAATAGAAAGGCATAAGGTATTTGGGTATCATGTCATAGAATATTGTCTCCACGAGTTATATGACTTTTTTGTAATGATCATGTCTTGGTACTGTGTCTTTGTTTAACAGTATGAATTAGTAAATGTAATGGTGATTGTCCATTTACAATTCCTAGTTATTAATAAAATTAAGGTTCTCCTCCCTCAGGCATAGGTGACCTTAGCTGATTTTGGCTATCTTGTTTAGGCCCTTTGGTTTTATTTCTCCAAAAACTTTAAATTATTTGGCTTTCCATTCTTTCGATTTTGAGCGCGCTAAATTTGATATCTACATTTTTATTAGCTCACCTGGACCATAGGCGTCTTTTACTTTTTTTCCAGAACTGCTGTTATGTGGAAGTCCCTAGTCACTTGGTGTTGAAGAAGAAAAGTTTGAAGATACCAAATGGATAATCAGAAGCCGTATATCGAAGTACAAGACAATACAATGACCAAACGAAAAAGGACAAAACGACAAACAATGATCTACAAAACGCTACACAAATAATCAAAGATTGAGTAACACGAATCCCAATAAAAATGTTGTCATTTTTTGGAGTAATTCGACATCAAAGGGGGTCGCTCTTGAATATGATTAACTGAGACATTGGAACAATTCTATCATCCTGATTAATGAATGGACGTAGCATGTTTTCCAGCGCTACTGCATGCCAAGTTACCAGACTTGTCAGAAATGTTCTCTCGCAAAAGGGGAGGAGTCTTTCAGAAATGTATCCTTAAAAAATAAAAATGCAAGTTGTCTGACTGGCTATTGTATTTCAAGAACTCCTGCATGCGAAGTCATTAATACAAATGAAGACGTAGATATCAAGTTTAGTGCGCATGACGCCTTTCTATGATAACTTTCATCTGGTACGATAAAAAGTTTTAAAAGCCAGTTAATCTAAAAGTATTTGGGGGCAAGAAACCCAAAGGGCCTACAAAGGATAACCAAAAACCAGTTACGGTCACATATACCGGAGGGAGGAGCACCTTAGTTTTAACAATAATTTCATTTTTTAGGAACTGCAAGCTTCAATACTAAGATGTATGGATATGAAAAAAAAAGACAGTCTTACCAAGGCTGCACATGAATGGGCTAAGCGTTTAAAACAAGGTACGTGATGTCATGGCCTCAGTTGTTTGATAGACTGATATTGGAATAAGTATTTAGTGTATGAACTGATGATATTATAGTATATGAAGCGTCTTACACACACTATGTTAGATATAAATAAGATATGCTAAGAAGGCGCCTGTAAATCTCTGAAGATCACCCATAGCCTTAGTCATAGACGTTTTATTTTGATTTATTCATATATACAGTCCGACAAAAGTTAAGCACCACCTGACTTGTTTCAATAATATCTTTTCTAATAATGAACTTATTTCAAATCGGTTTGCTGTTTTCGTTACCTGTACACGCATACTTACCTGTGAAACAGGTTATTGATCGATTTTTATTTATGTGTATATGACAGGGTGTGTAAAGTGCCACGTGTACTTTTCAACATTTGTGTTTGCGAACGAAAGCTGATTGTTTTTGTGTAGTTTTAAGTTTCATTTTCTATTGGCTTGATATGGTGCGGCGAAAATTAACCATATCAGAAAGGTGACAAGCTGTTGGCATGCATAACGGTGGTTTTAGCCATAGAAGGGTGGCAGACCACTTCAGGGTTAACCATTCCATCATTGTACGACTGATGCAGCGTTTTCGTCAAACGGGGAATGTTACTGACCGTCCACGTGTAGGTAGACCTCGCAAAACGACGCCGAGAGAGGACCGGCTCATATCCAGACGGGCGCGACAACGGCCGTTCAGCACAGCTGGTGCACTTCGTGGTAATTTAGCGTTTGGAGGCCACATTAGCACACGCACTGTAATCAGACGCCTCCACCATCAGGGAATGCGAGCGCGACGACCCATAAAACGTCCACAGTTGACATTACGTCATCGCCATGCTCGATTTTACTGGTCACATGATCATTTGGGGTGGACTATTCGCACATGGAGACCGGTCCACTGGTCTGATGAAAGTCGTTTTTTGTTACGCCCTACCGACGGTTGTGCAAGGGTTTGGCGCCCACGAAACACTTCATTTCAGAACAACCACATTTTGGGTACAACTGCTTTTGGGGGTGGGGGTGTAACTGTCTGGGATTGTTTTACCTTTGACTGTAAGTTGGACTTGTACGTTCTTGATGGTAATCTGATAGGCCAAAAATACCGTGACAATGTGCTCGCTCCACGCGTAGTCCCCCATTTCGACAATCATGCGTTGGCTGACAGGCCAATGTTCATGGACGACAACGCTAGGCCACATAGAGCCCGAATTGTACAACATTTCTTACAGCAAGAGGCTGTTCAAACAATTTCATGGCCTGCGATGTCGCCAGACATGAACCCTATAGAGCATGTATGGGACTTTATTGGCCGAAAAATTAACCAACGCAATCCAAAATGTCAAAATATTGACGAATTAAGAACTGCTATCTTACATGAGTGGCAACAGTTCCCCCAATAACGGCTTAAGCGTCTTCTGCGAAGCATGACGAGGCGTGTTACAGAACTTCACAATAAACGCGGTGGATATACTCGTTATTGATTTTTATGCCTTACATATACGCACAATAGATGCATTTAAAAGTTCTTAAAATCTGAAGACTCTGCATTTTAACGCAATGTTAAAAACTTCCATCAAAGACAAACTGGTTTTACGTTTTTCCAGCGCCTGTTTTGAACCCCATTTTTGCCACGTCATAGTCACGTCTTTCAGGATGATAAATACTTCGTAGATTGGTAATTTTAGAGCCCTTGGTGTAGTCTTTTAAGAAATGTAAGAAAAATGGTGATATCTATTTTATTGTTTTAACAGTATTGATGTAAAAAAAAATATCGATAAAAATATAGGGTGGTGCTTAACTTTTGTCGGAGTGTATATTCATTTGGTATTTTGAACTATTTTTTGTTTATATATAGAAATAATTATGTAAAATTCACTTAGACTTCTAAATTCTGCTTGTTGATCATCACTCGCATTTATGAAAGTTTACCAGTGGTTTTATTGGACATCACATCCTCAATTTTGACAGAAGTCTCTGCCTGTCCACGGGGCCCCATAGTCCGAGATTCCTCTGTCGTCCGACGACATTATATATTTTTGCTAGAGCCGTCGGACGTCAGAGCGCAATATATACGGAAAACAGCTGATTTGCCTCACCAGCTCTGGGTCGGCACATTTCCATGTTTTGTGGCTATCGGATTTTATTACCTATCAGAAACCCTTATATAAATCGCTTCACCAATCATTTTTCTATTCATTCATAACCATCTTACCCTCAGAAAGTGGTGTTACACTCCATTACAGCACGATTTTGCCTTAGATCCTATTATTCCGCCATTTTACTTCCATTTTCGAATCTACACACGTGATCTCGCGATACTAACTGAATGATGACAGCAACGCATTGCATGATGGGAGCTAATTAATGCAGCGTGCCAAATTATTTGGAGCATTATTTGCATACGTAAACAACATTCAAATCACATGGAAGACGATACATTTAAGCGTATTCTGCAGGACAAACAGTCCATCTACAGATCAAAGCAGAGCAGAAGGAAATAATACAGAATGTGTTGGAAAGAAAAGATTCAATGGCAGAGTTTTACCAACGGGCTTCGGAAAGGGCATGTGTTACGTTCCCCCTTTTTGTTTTTGGACAAGGTACTACATTTTTTTTTTCTTATGGTTATCTGTAATTCACTAAATTTGCTGTTAAAATCATTACCAATCAATATAATCAACTGTATTAAATTTTATGTTAATTGTTCTGCCTTAACAGGCGCCTATGATTGGCAATAAAAATATTTGTTTGTTTGTTTATATGCAAATCATCTCCCATGATACATTGCGGTAATCGTAGTTTTCTTGTAGTCACGTGACAAATGTTTGAAAAATGGAAGACAAATGTCGAAATCATAGGATCTAAGGCAAAATCGTGCTGTAATGGAGTGTAACACCACTTTCTGAGGGTAAGATGGTTATGAATGAATAGAAAAATGATTGGTGAAGCGATTTATATAAGGGTTTCTGATAGAAAATAAAATCCGATAGCCACGAAACGTGGAAATGTGCTGACCCAGAGTTGGAGAAGCAAATCCGCTGTTTTCCGTATGCATAGCGCTCTGACGTCCGACGGCTCTAGCAAAAATATATAATGTCGTCGGACGACAGAGGAATCTCGGACTAGGGGCCCCAAAGCAGTCTTGTTCCGACTTGCAATATTTCTCTTGGAGGTCCTGTTCTTTGTACCATTGTAATTTACTTTTGAGTGTGAAAATAGAGAGCTTTGAATCTTGAGAAGTACATTTGTTTAATATAAATTGATTGATTGGTGTTTAACGCCACCATTAGCGGTATTTCGTGGCGTTGTTTGATATATAAAATGAACCTTTGGATGTAAATGTTTTAATATTCTTATATAATACAGATTGTTCCAGAATATTCTAGAACTACGTGTATAGATATAAATAATATTTTACCTACTAGAAAATACATCGAGACAGTAAATACCTGAAAATAATTGCTAAATTGTATTAAGGAAAAACTACAAACTGTTAGTACAAGTACATATAGATTTAGGGCAGAAACCTTTGGAACAATTTTCCAAACACCATACAACCATTTTAGGGCGTGCTGCAAATTTTCCTGCCCCTCTACAACGTAAACGTGCAGTTTTCTTCAAAGTTCTTTTGAAAGCGTGCGATTGTTTAATAGCATTCTTAAATATTTTCTTCCTATTTGGAAATATTCGTAACAGTTTGTGGTTCTTTAAACCAATTGCTTTGGGTTTTAAATTAATTGAATTATGGTTTAAATGATTTCTAAGTAAAATTTTCTTATTTAAAGGTTTAGAGATTATGGGATTTCCACGTGGTTGAAGTTTAGTCTTAGTTTTGCTTATCCTTTGCTTCGTGCACGTGCACATGATCGGAGGACAATTTCCGGCATTACAGTTTAGGCTACACCAGCGGTTTGTTCCCCGTACTTTTTCAAATTCTTTGGTAGCATGACATTTCGATTCCACAGTTGTGAAATCTTTGTTCGGGTCATTGAATTTTCTAATAATTGCTGGACTTCGCCATTCGTCATCCACTACAAGTTCACTGAGCATCATAGGACCATTTTCTGCCCCAATATCAGCTTCAACAACTGTGGGTTTTGATGGCGGCCAGTGATTTGACGGAACTCTAGCTGCTTTCTTGTGAGGTAGTTTGAAAACCGGAAGTTGATTTTTCTTTCCCAGTTCCACAATATCATGACCAATCGGATTCCATTGTATTAGAGCGACCCTTGACCCTCGATTGGTCGATATTATTGTTTGTAGTAAGGTCCAAAGTACATTTGTTAATTTATCAAAGACAGGAGACGCTACTTTGTTACTTCCAATCATATTAACTAATTCAGACGGATTTGATAGAAGGTGGAAGTTAGATTTTAATTTTCCAGTATGTGACATTTTAACTGGCGTTCGTTGTATCATTCTTTTTTCGGACGCCGTCACAACAGAAACATCGGAGCATCCATAGAATTCCTCTTGTGGTCCGTGACCTTTCCCACATTTATTTGACCTTTTATTACACCCCCATCTATTTCCTGCAACAAAAAATAATTAAGATGTTAAAATAGCAGAAAATGAGAACAATTTAAAGATTATAACAATGAAAAACAAAACAAAAATATCACACCGTTAGAACTGTCCAAAATCTAATCGGAAAAAGAAGAAACAGAGGGAAGATCAATACATCTAACACATATATATTAAGGGGTCATGTATATGATATACATGATGGCTTAATTTATCGGCTTGGTACAGTCACGTAAATAACGAAACACGTTGTGCGCACTAAATTAGATATCTTTTTTTTTTATTATATTAAAATATCGGTTATATTGAGCAGGATTATGTATGTGACCCTTTAGTATATATCAAGTCTTATTATATCGAAGTTCGGTTATAGCGAAAAGATTATAAGTGGACTAGATTGTAATTATATATTTATTTGTAAAGCTTCTTATAATCATTGTGAATAAAATGAAAAACAAGAAAATACAATACTGCCGGAATATGACCAAAATAAAATAGAAAATAAGATCGTAGAAAGAGACATCATTGATACTACTGAAACACTTATAGTTTAATAATATTCCATTGTACATAATTCTAACATGTCGTCCTTCGTTCTTCCAATCAAAGTATACTACCGCATTTGTACTCTTAGACATATCACAATCGAAATAATTCATGGAAACCAGAATGTGTTTTGAGTTTTAACATGGTTTGGCGGATATTAGTAAATCTTATCCCTCGCCTCTGGCTCGGGATAAACTACTAATATCTGCCAACGCATGTTAAAACTCAAAACACATTCTGGCTTCCATGATTTATTTCTTAAACAATAGGATTGGACAGGTAGTTATACCAACTTATATGAAGGCCTCTCCTTACACACTTACATGACCACCCACAGTCCCGGCTTACTACAGGTATTTCATTAAAAGTTGGCGGAGTTAAGTTAGATTTATGGACCCACTTTTGGGGGAGGGTTCTGTATCTTTTTTTTTTAATTTCTGTCGCCAAATATCATAGAAAAAAATTGACATGAAAGATGCAAAAATAAGTCAATAATGTGACTGTAGTTTGCAAAAATCATTCTTGTTTTTCTTTATTAATTTTTGTTCTGACACGGTGGAAAACATAGACCCTCCCCTAAAAGTTAAATGGTAAAATAAATTTATCTATATATGAAATAAAAAACATAAAATATCACACTGTCGGAACAGTTCAAAAATCCAATAGATAAGCAAAATCGATACCCCTAACACACATATACACAAGATCACTTTCTGCCTTGTTACAGGAACTTCAATAAAAAGAAGTGTCGGGTTTTACATCAACGGTAACTGGTACTGTACTACACGGACATTCACTCTATCATATGTTTAAGATATTCTACGCTACATCTTAACACCACTGACAGATACAGGCCATTTATTATATCAAACATGTGGGACAATGCACGTATATACGTACAACAATGATATAGATAAATTTATGGTTCATGCTTAATTGTGTGTTAAATTATATTCATAAACTATATTTGGCAATAAACAAGAAATTGATGTCAACAATGCTTTATTATCAGCTGAACAAGAATTTAGAAAACGTCAGTTCATTGCGTCCACCCCTTAATAAAAACGTAGATATCTAATTTAGTTCGTACGGCGCGTTTCTGGAATAACCGCCATTAGGTAATCTCAAAGTCAATAGAAGGTAATTTACATATCTTTGGGAGCAAGTAAATAAAAGGTCCTAATCTGGATAGCCAAAAAATCGGCTATGACCACATATGTCCGAAGTAGGAGATTTTTAATAATAATTACAAAAAAATACTTGATTTAGGAAGTGTAAATTTCAAATATAAGATTATCTGGTAAATAATGTCAGTGCCGAAACACAGACTACTTTGCAGATGACTTCCTAGGGGAAGTCGTAAATTAATATTGCGCGTTTTTGTTAATTATTATTATTTTGTCTTTGTTTCTTATTAATTCAGTCATATGGAATTAATTTGCTTAAATTTGCTTTATCGCTATATAAGGATATATACACGTATTTTTATGTCTAATGGTGCATGGCGGGGCAACCTCGTGGTGAAGGTCATAACGTGAGTTCTGACCACATGTCTAGCACCACTTAGGAGAGTTCGTGTCCCGACATCAACCACAAGTGTAAAGATTTCATGACACAATGCCGGTTAGTTTTTCCGGTCAGTTCGTTTTTAACTATCCGAGCTTTCTCTCCCATTAAATTTGTCAGTCATGTTATAGATGAAAAATTGCTGAGAGTGACGATAAATAAAACATGATAAATTAATTATCGTACGCTTGTTTTAATGCTATCTAGAATGTCCAAATGTGTCCTTGTGTGTTATTTCACTTAACGAATTCAACCATGTTTTGTATTACGCTTGACATCACCCTCTACAAAAACTGCATCAGTGGTATGATGGTTAGAGCGTGGTCGACTCGAGTGCGATAGATTGTGGGTCAAAACCCCGGTCGGGTATGTTCTGCTTCTTCGCTACGAACGCAACATTACGGAGTAAGGAGTAGTTCGCTCGGAATCAAGATAATGTGTCTAAACGGAGAAAGTTGTCTATCCGTGGTATGTTGTCTATCCGTGGTATGTTGTCTATCCGTGGTATGTTGTTTCAGTGCACGGTTGACACTTAAGATGAAACTTTAAGTGTCTGATACAAAGCGGACATTGTCATCATCTCTTCGAAAAGTAACTTGTTCTCGCCATGATGTAGATGAATGATTGGTCACTTGGCAGAGGCGTAGGACTGGATCGGAAAGGGAGGGGGCAAGCTTTACGGGTGAACCGGAAAGTGGTGGGAGAGCTTTATGAGAGCACTTGAAAGTAGGGTACAAATTTTCAAAGACTGACAAAAAAGGCTATGTTGCTTTAAGGCATACTTTTATACCTCTTGGTAAACTAAAGTGACCATATTTTGCTTACATACTAGAAACTCTACTTTTTCTCAATTCCTTTCAGACAAAGTGAGTGGGGTGGGGGTCAGGGGATGGCTGCTACGCCCTTGCGTGTCGCTAAGCATTAATCGACCACCTCACGCCTTCAACAACATACTCGTAGTATCAGAAAATGCTTAACCGAACATATTGTCATCACTTCCGACAATTACCTGAAGCCATCAATAATTGTTTGATAGATATTTCTGCATTTCAAAAGTTTTTAAACATGTATTCGATAAATACTTGTGAAGTTTTATTTCTTAACATTGACTTTGGGAATTAGGACTAAGCGACATGTGCTATATGAGATTATACACTGAGTTCCTATTATCTGACTTTTTCCCTTGCTTTAGGGAACGATGATTTAACTTTTATGGGGAGGGGCTATTTTATATCAATAAACTTTGTTGTCAGAGCTTATAGAAAAATAATAAATGACTTGAAAATGCAATAATTAAATGAATTATCTGACCCTGCATTTTTTTCAACGAGAAGTCTTGGTAGAATTTCAAGAAAAAAAGCATCAATTTGTCATGTCAAAAAATAATATATTTTTTATTGGACGTGAAAACAATCTGGCTCGGGGGAAAAGCGTACCCCCATTTCCCCTAAAAGTCAGGGCCCGTATTCATAAAGCCACTTAAGTTAAGATTTTCCTAAGGAAACACTTAAGTTAAGGAAACTCCGCCCATTTTACTTAAGTGGTATTCATAAAACTTCTTCTCTTAAGCATTTCCTAAGAATAACCTTAAGTTAAGGAAACTCCGCCCATCATACTTAAGTGGTATTCATAAACGTCCTTAAACTAAGAAAACACTTAAGATTTCCCTTAACTTTAAGGTAGATGGGTAGGTTCCTTAAGTTTTCCTGAATTGCTATTTATACTGATTGTGAGTTATGAAAGCGATATTGTATGAATAAAAAGATAACAACAAATAAACCATATTAGCAATATTTCATAGGCATTCGAGTTTATCATCAAATCCATATCATATCTTACATGTACATAAAATTCACCATCAAGGTCATTTTCCGGATGAGTAAATATTTTTACAACCGTACCATTTGATGGCACGTGCTTTGCGGGTATATGAAATAGGTATAAATAAAGCTTACTAGTATTGCATTATTACCAATACAAACATGTTCCATGTCGGACGTTTTCGGTTGTTTCATGCTGGGAGAAGAGCTTTACGTAGAGAGCGAGTATTCAGAGACCGTACAAAACCTTTTGATATAGATCTACGATGACTTCGAGTTAATAGACAAATAGAGATTTGACCGACAGTCTATTATGATGATATGTGATATGTTACAGAATGACTTAGAAAGCAGTACATTTAGGAATCGAGCCTATTTTTCTTTTATGTTTTATTTACATGATATTTCCATACAGTCATTAAAATTAGTTTCGTATATAACTGTTGAACGTAAAATCCTCCAAATAGATGAGGGAGGTGCATCCAAATTCAAAAGTGGGAAGTTGAGGAACATTATGATTGTGTGTCTCTGTTAAACATACATGTACCTAAATTTTAAAGAAATATAATTGTCGACAAAGTAATTGTTGACGAAAATTTTGCTCTTAAAACGTCCTTTCTTTTCTCGTATTCCTCCATTAGTATCATCTTCTCTCGATCGGTCCAGTTTGGCTTTCTCTTAGACATGTTTAATAGTTAAAGATTTTGATACGACTTCAGTTTTATTTATATATGTATGTATGTATTGAATTGGTCAAGCAATGCACGTGAAAATAGTGTAAGCGGGAATTGAAATACAATACAAAATATTTATTGACAATGAAATCAATCATCAATGTACAATAATAGCTTAAGAACTGTGTGTCCCCTTTTCATTCATATATTTACATTTACTTAATGGTAAAATACGAGAAGTTCCGTAGTTTCAAATACTTAAGTATTCCTTAGTTAAGGAACCACTTAAGATATTTTATGAATACCACTTAAGTATCTTCCTTTACTAAGGAAATCCTTAGGAAAGTCTAAGGAACACTTAAGTTAAGAAGTTTTATGAATACGGGCCCTGTCCCTTACCTTTGTATTTTTATACTCGTAATTATATTTAGAGTAAATTTTCATATTTGTTTGTAGAAGTACGTTTGTCTTAATTGTGATATTTTATTGCATATAGTGGTGTCCCACACGAATTGTCTATATGAGGTTCATTGCGGGACAGGAACTGCTTACCATTCGCAAGCACCTGATTCAACCCCGGGTTTTCTAGTTTGATCCGTGTTGCTCATCTTATTAGTTCTCTGTGTTGTGTTGTGTTGTGTTTTTTGTTTTGTTTGTCTTCGTCTTGTATCTTGTCTGCCCAATGTTGTCAATATCTCTGGATTGTGCCATTCATGATTGTCCCGTCGGGTTTCTCTAACGTTTATTTACAACTTTGTGCATTACCAGCCATCAGTCACGATACTATCTTACTTACCAGTTCTGTATCTCCACTGTATCACACACTGAGAACATATTAATCCCCTCGGTAATCTCCCTTTAAATAGGACTATACCATTTTGATGGCCACCAACATGGTATCTCCCATCTTTTGATCCCACCACGAAAATTGGATGTTTATCTAAACACTTTTGTGTTACTGGCTTTTTAAAATTGTCGTTCGGACAAATTCGAAATTCGAAATAACCAACATGGTTGGCTGTTATATCAACGGCTAAGTCAATTATTTGACCGCTTTCATATCGTCGAGTTATAATCCCAGAGGCATACTTCCCGCCTGCTTCATTTGGTCGAGGTGTTTGTTGATACGGGTCACCACACACTCCACACCTTCCTCCATACTTTATCCAATGATTCTGAAGAGGAAAAAATATCTTATTCATATTCACAAAAACTTTTTTTCTATGTATGAAGTTCAAAATTATGAAAGGGTTGGTATTTAAGTCACATGTGCCGTGGAAAACACCTGCATGGTAGCTTCATTTCACTAAAAGGGACCATAAACAAGTTTAACGCTCGACTTTCTATTTTACTACGAAGTCCAAATATTGACGCTTCAAACATTGATTCACCGTAATTGGGCTATTGAATGTAACTTTAATTGAAATTACAGTTCAGTGTGGAATGGAGTTTCAACTTTTTTCAGTTTTATCGTGGCACTGACAAACTTTAACACATAATCATGTATCGAGTACATGCGCGGGATTCGAACTCACAACGTTAGTGGTGATAGGCACTTATCGCACATGTAGTTGTAAATCCAACTACCAGACGATCACGACGGCCCTCTCATTTGGAAAAAATAACGTGAAATTTGAAAATGCAAGACTTATAACAAACCCTAGACCAGCTCCTCCCAAACATTTTTTACTTGGATATCCAACAATCTTTCGATCGATCATGTAAAGCCTGGGTTAATACAGTTCAATAGTATTTTAGAAGACGATCGCGACGTTTACTTATTATTTCTGTGAACAAGAAACATAGACTTAGGCAAAGAACCATCACATGGGTTAGGGGTTTGGTCTATGGTGTTTAACGCCACTTTCAATAATATTTCAGGCATATCATGGCGGTCAATTTTATTGGTGGAATTCCCAGAGAAAACCATCGACCTGCCGTAAGTCACTGACAAACTTTATCACATAAAGTTGTATCGAGTACACCTCGCTATTGGCGGGATTCGAACTCACGTTAGTGGCTACAGGCATTGACCACATATGTAGTTGTAAATCCAACTACCATACGATCATTACCACGACAGTCCTTAAATGCATTTAAACATAACGGAGTGTTGAATATCAGAATGACATCACAGTGACCTTGACATTAGTTGTAATCATCTTGGATTTCTCCATGATTTAATCATAGGTTCTTATGAATTGACAGAATTGCATATGACTATTTATGAACAGGTTTGAATTAATTAATTCTCGCGGCGGAATATTACGTGTTGTTTTTAAAGAAATATATTGTCATATGATACGAAGTCAAATTATCACATTCTGTGGCATCAATCGTGGATTTTTAATATAAAAAAAACAAGAATTTAATAAAAGGACGTTCGTTCGTCATTCATGTGCAGTTGGGTCTGATCAGATCAGTAATCTCTGAAAACTAATTGTTAAAATGTCTATGCCCATAGGATTGTTTAAATGTGTATACCAATAGGATTGTTTAAATGTGTATACCAATAGGAAAGTATGTTTAAATATTTCGTATACTGGTGGCCATCTTAGATTATCAATCGACATGAAAAGCAAATACTTGGTAGAGACCCATTACCCATTAAATGATTATTTATTAGTTTTAACTGAGTCAGTGGTATTGTTTCATAGTAGATGGTTTTCTATAGTTTGTACATTTCTACAGCAGTGGAGACCAACTAGAATTTAGGATTAACACAAACACTCTTTAATAAGATAATTCTACGTTAATTATGTCCTCAATTGCAATGCCAAATATCTTCGATTTCCAGTTGACACTAAAAGGCATAATTCATAAAGTCTTGTCAAATGCTTATTCGGTTGAATTAGTGCGTTTCTGATAGAAGATAACGCGAGTTAGCTCGGGAAATATCAATAATTCCGGAAAGTCAATTTCTGCGCAACAAAGCAAAAACAAGTTTATTTTTTATAATTTTCATTGCTATTCTATTTTCGCCTTCATATAAATATATTGATAATAAGTGATTACCGATATAAAATATTTTATTGTGTTTAAAAAAAATGTCATTATCTCAACAAAAATTAGCTACGATTTTGACCAAAAAAATTATGTTTTGGAAATTGGTAAATAGCTTTAAAATATTGAAATAAAGGTAAATATTTCACATTAAACAGCTTATCGTACCACTTTTGAGAGCGAAAATTACCATCGATTTATTACTTCCTTGCAAGCAAATAATTTGACCTCGCTTTCTCCGTATGCAACTGACCTTACTAGTGAGAGGTAAAAACGAATAATTTGTATTTTGTCGCTTATTAACTGCAAACTTGCATGGTTCTTTGTCCGTAATTAACGCCGACTAAAAGCAGATTCACAGAAAATAAGAAATAAGTGCATTATTGTACTGATTTAATGACTATTCGGCAAACTCCGTAAACAATGCCGATAATTAATAAGATGGCGTCCATTTCTTGATCGATCTCAAAACACGAGCAGTTGCACCTTTTTCCCCCGATGCGCGTACATTTCATAACATTTATAAGTTACAGAAACACGTTTTATTAAGGCATCAATGATATCTGATAATTTTTATGGATAACAAAAATTTACGATTTTGGCAGATAATGCCCCTTTAATTATGAATACAAAATAGCGATAAAATAATTAAACATGTTTTTTAAAACTCGAGTACGTTTCTCAGTCCTCTCGTTTAAAAAAGACCCCATCGTTAATCACTTATTCTACTGTAGAAATTGTTTTTCATTCCAAGAAATAATATTGAATATTTTTTCGAGAAATTCATAAATGATATGAGTAATACGAATAAGAAAATAAAACAATTAAGTATTAAAATTATACTTCTTGTGTGTTTTATATTTGTTGCTTAGCAATACAATTAAATTCTAAAAATATGGAAACATATCCCGATTTAGATTTATATAGCTCGTTCAAGTAGTGTCCGTTACTTAAATTATCTCAGACGTTTATTTGTTCAGAAAAACAATAATTTAGATTTCTTACCTGAAAGCCGCCACAGTTGAGTTCGTTATCATTAGGGTTTACTGGTGTTTCGAAGCCTCTCCGCCACATAGTTGACCTGGAGGGTGGCTCCCATAATTTCCCGTGCCCCAACACTGTCTCTATATAAATCATCCATAATAGTAAAACGTGTAGCATTTTTTTCTAAGAATTCAAAAGGTTGTTGATTAAAACTAGAGGTGTCATCTTTGCCTCTCAGCTAAAAGTCCTCAAGAGGTAACTAATAAATAGCGTTAAAATCCGTGTAGTTAATTTTTAACATGATTCAAAAATGATGACACATGGAGGCTGAAAATAAAAAAAAAGTGAGAGCACTATTACTTTTTTTTTTTTGTAATTTAATTTTTTTTTAATATTATTTAGTTGATTTCAAACCTTTTAGCGTTTATTTCTCTCTCTTATAAGTCACATACACGTATAGCGCTACAATTCACCCTGGAGATTATGTTAATTACACAAAACTTGTAAATTAGGGGGAAAAATGGTTATCACAAAATACCATTATGTTAACACAAAAAATGTTTTTAGGTCAATAAAGATATATTCTTCAACGTTCAACGGCCAATTGTCCGTCAAATTAATCTCTACAGAGTACGCCTACAGTCATTCCTCGCTTTAACGTACAACTTGTAATGTCACTGAATGACAACGGTTTTAATGATACATGTATCAGCTATAACACCAAGGGAAAAATATTGTTTAAAAGGTACAAATGTCAGATTATTTACAACAATAATATTTATTCGTCTTGTATTACAAATATTTCTCATATTTATAGTGTGTTTAACTAGTTTGTTAAATTTTCTGGATATTTTTAATCACAACGGTGATTAAATTCCTGCATTAGAATTCCCGCCAATTTTAGTAAGACGGTTATTAACGATGAAAATTAACAAGTGAAAAATATTTTTGACGTTTTGGTTAAAGAAGAAACAGATTATCCTTCTGTCACATAGACAATATTAGTGGAGTGTTTTAAAATATAAAGTGTAGGTTAGTTTAAGCATATTTTTATTTGCTAAAAATAACAAATAGGGATCGGACACAAGTTTTTCTAACTTATGAAGTCTTCTCCCGAATACAATTATTTACAATATGTATCAGCATGCGTAATGGAATGATATAATATGCATAGAGATAAATAAACACAGAATGATTATATACAAAAACATAGGTAGAGACAGTATACGAAAGAAAAGAAAGGTGAATAAATACTTTTGGAGATGTGTGTTGGTTCTTTAGATCATTTAGACAATTGTAAATCTTTTGGAGTCTTTAATATATTTAAAAGCATGTTTAAAGATAGTTGTATTTTCTTGATATGTTAGGAAATCACTTCACTTTGTCAGTAGATTTACATCAATAAGGGTAATAACAAAATTACCGAACTCCGAACAATCTTACAAAGGGAAAGTCAAAACTCATAATTATATAAACAGACAAAATCAGTCAACAACCGGAAAACTGTGAAAACCGTAATGACCCTGACTTGGTACAGGCATTTCTAAAGAAATGGTGGGTTGAATCAGATTTTAAGGCGCCAAACCTCCCGCTCTCATTACGGTTCAAAGGTTCCGGCTGTCACTGTAACAGTATTTAAATACAGGAACAAAATAGGTAAAATAGTTGTCAAAGCAGTACCATATTCGGTGACGTAAATGTCAAAAATATTTTTACGTCACACATTGACAAAAAAAAAATTTGACTTCTTTATCTTTATACATTTTCACTATATGAAAATGCATCGCTTATAATTTTTTCTGCAGAGACGGAATATATTTCGACAAGATATTGGTATCGGAATATAAACTTTATTAATGTTAGAAGGTAGCCAATTAAGATTCCCTATTATCTGTATACATGTATTTATCACAATATAAAAAGAAATGGTGAGAATTTTCACATGGTGCGTCACAGTTACAGGAAGCATTTGATAAAATTCCAACTTTACATAAATCGTAATTCAAGAAGGATGCATTGCAGCGAAGCTGTGTTAAAACTATATTCAGTTTTCTAGGACCATAAGAATAGTGTCTCGGAATTGGCATTAAGATTGAACTGCGGATTGCCTATTTAAATTTAGATAATGTTTCAAGATTACGCACTGAAAGATTAAGGCTATTCCATTACCTTACTGTAGCTGGGACAAAAGAATCTCTGGTTAAAGAAAGTCTACAGAATGGAACAATGATATCGTTGCCATTTCGAAGGGGATAAATAGTCGTACTTTGGATTGTTGGGGGAATAAGATCGAGTAAATAAGGGGATGTGCTACCATTTTGAATATTATAGAATAATTGGAGCTTTCTCCTAGTTCTTCTTTCTTCCAATCTCTCCCAGCCAGTGTCTCTATACAAATACAAATCTGTTATTGTCAATCACGACGCTCAATATTGAGCAGAATAATTAAGTGAATTACATACATTTGATTTCATATTGATTGGTTTGATTGGTTTTACAACAAAGAAAGAAGGACAATATAACAAATGAATAAATACAATAATAAAATCTGACCCTGCATGGTGATCTTACATAATTTCCAGATATTTACTTACACACCATGTATAAGTGTAATATTTTATTAGTATGGGAGAACCACCAGTGACTCATCTTCAGTATAGCTATAGTATACATATAGTATTTTTATGAACAGTATTTCATTAATATTATTAATATTTTTTTTTTTTTTTTTTCTCAATCTATCTTAATTTCTTTTGAGAACTAAATCTCTTTCTTTAAATAAAGAACATAGTAGTGAACTAGTGTTCTTAATTATAAAATTATCTTCTGATGACATTAACCATATTAATTTTGATTTATTTGACAGATTATTGAAATTTGTATTCAAATTTTTAATATTATTAATAATTTGGGTTCTCTTGTTTTCTAAAACAGGACACTGAAGAAGAAAATGGGTTTCATCTTCAACCCCAGTGTTACATAATTTACAAATTCTATCTTCTGTTTTTACTCCTATATACATGTATCTTCCTTTTTCGATTTCTAAATTATGAACACTTACTCTGAACTTAGTAAGTACTCTCCTTTCATCCTTATTTAGTATTAGTAAATATTTTTCTAAGGAAATATTATCTTTAAATAGTCTGTAAGTTCTTAATTTATTACCCCCTGTTTATTATTTCTGTCATCATAAATTTCAGATCTCCATACAAAATTATATTTTTGTTTTAATTTGCTGTAAATTAAAGATTTCAAATCTATTTTCATATTTTTAACTTTTTTAACATCTATATTAATGTACTGCATCAAGCTTTCTATACTACCATACCAGCTATTTATGTTCAATGCTTTTAATGATTTAGAGACCTTTAGGGCCTTGGATAAAAGAACATCTTCAGATTTTAATAAATATTTAAAATACCTGAATATATTTAAAATTACTTCAAGCAATAATGGATATCGTCCCAGCTCCCCTAAAACAGCTATATTTGTTGTTCTCTTGCCTACTCCTAGAGAAAATTTGCAAAATATTAATATGTACATTTTCTTGTTTCATATTTTTACTCAAATTAAACAGAAAGCGCTCTTCTTTATTAATTTTATTGACCACTGATGTTTCCCACACTTCACTCCCATATAATAGCACTGGTTTTACAGGTGTGGTCAAATATGTGTAAAAGTGTTTTTATTTTCGGTTTATATAAATTAAAACTCTTTTTAAATTTAAACAACTAAATAGATATTCTGTGTTGGTAAAGATTGGAAGTTCGGTGCTAATTCTAGCTGCCTCCAACTGTAATCTCTCCAATTTGCACGAATTAGAGACACCACTGTTGTCCCAGACTCAAATATTGGTCGAATGTAAATTAAGTATAATTTTTCTAAATTTTTTCTATTCAATTTATATTTCAATTTACGCAACGCGCATATGTGTTTGGAGACACTTTTTATTAAATTTTCTACATGTTTATTCCATTTTGCTTCCTCACTAAATGTTATCCCCACATGTTTATGGTCTGATGTAAGTGGAATTAATTTTCCATCAAAATAAAAATAAAATTTGTTGAGTTTTCTACATTTTTAAAAAGCATGATTTCAGTTTTGTCTGGGTTGAAAGACATCTACCATCTATTTGACCAGTCACCAAGTTCATGTAGATCATGATTTATTACATATTTTATTTGAGCTTCATCTTGACTTGCATAACCAAGAGAAGTGTCATCAGCAAATAATCGGCTTAAGGAAAGAAGCTTATCACCGATATCATTTATGTAAAATAGAAATAACAGAGGACCAGGAACAGACCCTTGGGGGACCCCAGCAGACACATATGAGGACGATGAATCTCTGTTTACTACTTTTTGGTGTCTACAATATAGATAATTTTCAAACCATTTTAGTAAATTTCCTTTTATTCCATAACAATTCATTTTGTGTATCAAACCTTTGTGCCAAACTTGATCGAAAGTCTTTGAGAAATCACAAAAACGAAGCAGCATAGTTCTTTTTTTTTCAAGAGAGTTTAAGATAGTATTATATAGTTCTATTAATTGGTGGACTGAGGAATGCTTAGGCAAATAACCAGATAGGTACTGGTAGCTAAGTTTGTTTTGCATTAAATTATTGAATACATGTTTGTATATAATCCTTTCCATTACTTTTCCGACACAGCTAATCAGTGATATTGGGCGGTAATTTGAAGGTAAAGAAGTATCACCTTTTTTAAAAATGGCTGTGACATTTGGAAAAATGATATTTACATTGACGAAGAGATTTGCTAAAAATAATTTGTAGTGGGGTGGCTATCTTTTTAGGAGAAATTTTTAACATTTTGTAACTAATTTTGTCAGGTCCAGAAGCTTTGTTTGGATCAATAATTTTTAAAATATCTACAATTTCACTTATAGTTACAAAAACCTCATTTATTACATTATTAGTTTTCATATCAAAGTCTGGAAGAGGCATGTTCTCCTCCTCCAACTTCGATGTAAGGTTAAAGTATTTATTTAACATTTGTCTTCATCTCCATGCACAATATCGTCGAAATTTTCATCATTTATAGAGTTTCTAAGAGGAATACAGTTGCTTCCCTTATTTGATTTGATAAGCATTTTCATAATTTTCCCCAGTATGTTTTTGGATTGGATGAGTTTTCTAAAAGAATGTAATCTAAATTATTTTCAAAATTTTCTTTTGCAATTTTTATAAAGCGTATGTGTATGAGGCTTGAAAACTTTCCCAAATTTTGTGCCGAATGAACATAAAATTTATCTTTTAAGACGCTGCATTAATATTGTGTTTATCCTGCAGAAAAATCACATTAATCCATTGACGTTTATATTTTGAATTATAAAATGAAATAAAATTATACAATTATACAAAAAAAATGTATACAATTATTCCTTGATTGCCGCTTTTGATAATTTCTGTCAACAGGAAGTGAACTGGATTTACTGTTATGTTTCCAAAGCTCAACAGGTAACATGTGGAAGGGGTACCAGAAAAAGCGATTATATCTGTCCATGACAGTATATAGCAAATTTATCCAGTCAATGCAATTTTCTTGCTCAAATAGAAGAAAATGCAGGATAAAAGTAGATACTATATTTCTCCACTCTCGAGAGTTAAATTTTCAAAAGCAATTCCAGTTTTGACATTTGACCATTTAACTATCGAGAGTGGAGAAATATTGTAACCTACTTGTAACAGAAGTAGACTCTATATATATCTAGAGGAAAACAAGACGTTTTCACATTAACTGCATCTTTAATCAACACATGAATATTTGTAATTTCTAACCTTAATTTGAATAGTCTGTTTATTCCATTTGGTTTACTTGCTCCGAAAGGCTTTTAAATTATTTGGTTCTCAAATAACTATAAGTGAACCGGAGGAAGGTTATTCAAGAAAAAACGAGTTGTACACACTAAATTAGACAATTTACCTTTTTCTTCTAGACAGTATAATGATTAAGTTGTTTAGAAAAGAGTGTGCGAGGAAATTCGGAATGTTATTGTGTACAAGTCAAACTTTAATATGTTTTTGATACTGCAACTTTCACGTTTGTTTCCCATTGGCTATCCAACCTTCCATGCAATATGGGGATTAGCATTTGATTTTTATGGAGTTGAAGAAGGGATATGGTAATTATTTTCAAATAAATATTCTGGCATTACAACAGCTGAAAATAAATACTATAGCATAATTAATTTTGAAAGTAAATATTTTAACGTCATATAATTATGTACAGTATGTGGCCAAAAGTATTGGCGCATGTAAAACAAATCACTATATAATCAACCAAATATTGTGAAGTCATTTCTGGATAGATTTTAACAAATTTTACACCAAAACTTACGGAATCGATTGTTTATTTACTCATTATGTTGTTATGAGTGATTTTTATTTGTACATAATTTAAACACAACAAATAAAAATTGACTTTGATTTTCCTATATATTTCAACTAAACATAAATCCTAAAAATTAACAATCATGTTTAAATTATGCACAAATAAAAACCACTCATAATGAGCAAATAAACAAACAAAATATAGACAATTCCGAATGTCTTGGTGTAAAATTTGTTAAAATCTATCCAAAAATGACATCACAATACTTTTTTTGAAAAAATATGGTTTGGGTTGATTATATAGGGTTTTTTTTTTACATGCGCCAATACTTTTGGCCACACACTGTTAGATGCAAATTATTATTCAACTTATAAATCTTTTGTGGTTCGGTTCGCTCGAGAGATTTACACAATAGTAGGCACATATCTTATCCTGTACAAACTTATTATAAGTTTACATTCAGAAATAGCTACAAACTTTTTTTTACTAAGAAACATGTCAAGAACATTACATCTCCAAACGTTGCTGGGTACTCCGGTTTCCTCCATCAATAACTTACCGCCACGATATAACTGAACTATTGTTGAAAGTGGCCTTAAACACCATAAACCAACCAAACCAAACGTTGCTTGAAAGCTTACTTAACATGTGGCGGTATTCAAGGGGAGTAATTTCTTACATATATTAAATAAAGCTAGTATAATACTGTATTGTCCCATTTCCTGGGTGATTATTATATACTCAAACAAAAAAAGTTAAGGACCATTTTGAAAAAATAAATTTAATAAATAACAATAAATAATATAAATAACATAGCTAAATATTTTGAAATTTTTGAACACTATGGTAAATAAAAATTTCATTTCATACGATTCTACTATTGCATATGGAACACAGCAACGGTCAAAAACGATAACAATAAATTTTCGAATTTTTGAAAAGATTCCATGATTATCAAAAAAGTTACGAAGCAATTGAAATGTCACAAAATGTTAACAGTAATATCGAGTATGTCCACCTCGTGCACGAATAACCTGTCTACAACGATTTTGGAAGCTGCGAATTAGTGTTTGAAATTCAACCTGAGGAATCCTTGACCATTCATCAACGAGTGCATCTGCTAGCTCTTGTAGGGAATTTGGCTGGTTTTGTCGATTTGACATCCGATGTTGCAAGATGTCCCAAGCATGTTCTATCGGATTTAGGTCCGGAGACTTTGCTGGCCAATCCATGTGCTCGATTGTTTCCTGCTTGAGATACTCATTGACGATTCTAGCGCGATGAGGTGTAGCATTGTCATCCATCAGTATGAAATCATCGCCATTTGCACCAGCGTAAAATCTAACAATAGGAGCAAGGATTTCATCACGATACCTTATACCGGTCAAAGATCCGTTTCTGATGACATAGAGGTCTGTAGAACCATCATAGCTAATGCCACCCCAAACCATAACGGAGCCCTCATCGAATCGATCATGTTCAGCCACACAACAGTTCTTAAATCGTTCATTCTTCTGCCTCCAAACTCGTCTTCGACCATCATGAAAATCTAAACAGAACCTAGATTCATCTGTAAAAAGTACAGGTTGAATACGACGTACACCCCAGTTGGTATGACACCTGGCAAACTGACGACGGCAATTACGATGGCGTGCAGTTAATGGAGGTCTGTGTAGAAATCCGAACTCCTGATGCTGCACGAAACTCTCTATTCAACGTAACGGCTGATGACATCCGATTTCGCTTCGCTAGCAAGGCTATTCGACGGTCTTGATGGGCTGTCGTACTTTTAGGTCGGCCACATTTTGGTCTCCGTTGTACACTATTAGTCTGTTGGTAACGTGTTCATAACCGTCCGATTACTGTATGGCTAACGTTAAATTGTGCACCCGCTTAGCGTTGCGAAAGACCAATTTGTAGAAAACCTATGGCTCTCGAGGCTTCCTCTACTGTCAAATGCTTTCTCATCGGCATCTTTAAATGTTTAAATGTTCAAAAGTGACAAATTTACACGAATTTACCAAGAAATCATTTTTCTACAGCTGTTTGAAAAAATTCACTGTCTATAGACCACTTTGGAAACAGCAGAAAATCAATATCAATGCAGTGCAGACTCAGTGTCACTTACGCAATGTAAACACAAAAAAGGTGTACTCGATAATATTGATTATTGATGTATGGAGGACCAGATTTGCAACAAAACAACTTTCAAATATAAACTAGAACTTTTTAATACTTCTGAAAAAATATGGTCCTTAACTTTTTTTGCTCAGTATATATATCATTAATATATTGATAATTTGTATTTGTTTTATGACCCCGTCCGTACTAAACCTATAATAAAAGTCATTTTATGATAATATTTTACTACAAGAGTATGCATGTTGTATATTGAAGATTTAATGTGTAGAAGTTGTCAATGTACGTAAGGGAACGACCATTTAACTTGAAGGGGGGTTATGGTTTTTTTTCTAAAAAAATATTCTGATTCCCAATGTTGCTGAAAAAAATATTCTGATTTTGGTGGAGGAAAAAAAAAATAATCTGATTCAGAGTTTTTGTAATATAACCTAATGTTGAATTGTGGAAAAAAATTTCGCGCTTTGCGCGACAAAAAAATAAATATTCTAACTCTCGTGTTGTCCGAAAAAAAAATTCTGAAAGAAACAAAAAACCATAACCCCCCTCCCCCTCTTCCAGTTAAATGGTCGGTCCCTAAGCTATACAATAGATATGACAGTAGAACACAACTCCCTGAACACACAAGGCCCATCCGTAGTCGAGGTTGGGGGTGCGTATAGTTGAAAACAAAGGACTATTAAAGTCGCGATATTGGTTGAATAATAAATATAAATTCCAGATTTTGACATAAGATCATGTGTCATCGCGAGTTTATCGACCAACCACTCTCCATCTTGAAAAATCCCGGCAAAATGTTTTAAAATTAATACATAGGTATGTGATGTTTTTACTTTATTTTATGATTTTCTGCTCATTTCAAATGTGTTTCAAGATCGATATATATTTTCGATATATTCGATCACAAACCCCAAAACATAGTTAAATAGACATTTAAATAAAACCGGATGTGAGGCCATGTACTCCGGAAGGACATGTGTTTCTATAAGCATAAAAATCTAGATTACATTTTTGACTGGTGGTACAAAAATAAAGAAACGTGCAGAAAAGTTGAGGCACTTGTTGTTGTCCGGCGAGTCCACAAGGCTAATAGTAGTTGACATGATATTAGATGGAAGGCTAATAGTAGTTGACATGATATTAGATGGAAGGCTAATAGTAGTTGACATGATATTAGATGGAAGGCTAATAGTAGTTGACATGATATTAGATGGAAGGCTAATAGTAGTTGACATGATTTTAGATGGAATAGTAATAAAAATGTAAATATCTTAGTTAGTGCGCACGACGCGTTTCTAGAATAGCATCATTATATAAGCTCAAGCTCACAAGATTGGAAACTCAAATTATTGACTTACAAGTGTTTTTGGAGCACGAATTCCAAAGGCCTAAAAGGGATAGCCAAAACCGTCTAATGTTGGCACTGCTTGGGAAAGTTCACCTTTGACTGATATGGTTCATTAGATACATTTATGCTTGAGATTTGCAGTTCCTAAATTGTGTAATTACATGATTAAGGGACCGCAAATGTCAAACATAAATATGTCTAATGAACCATATCAGTACCGAAGCACTGACTAATGGGTTGATGCTACCCTCATAGACTAATAGTCATCCAGCAGCGACATCCACTCAGTAATAGTAATAAAAACGTAGATATCTAGTTTAGTTTGCACGTTAATAGTCACAAGACTGGATAGCAAGTCTTTGGGAGCAAGTATACCAAAGTGTCGATACAGGATAGCCAATGATACAGGATAGCCAATGATACAGGATAGCTAATGATACAGGATAGCTAATGATACAGGATAGCCAATGATACAGGATAGCTAATGAAACAGGATAGCCAATGATACAGGATAGCCAATGATACAGGATAGCCAATGATACAGGATAACCAATGATACAGGACAGTCAATGATACAGGATAACCAATGATACAGGATAGCCAATGATACAGGATATCCAATGATACAGGATAGCCAATGATACAGGATAACCAATGATACAGGATAGCCAATGATACAGGATAGCCAATGATACAGGACAGCCAATCATACAGGATAGCCAATGATACAGGATAGCCAATGATACAGGATAGCTAATGATACAGGATAGCCAATGATACAGGATAGCCAATGATACAGGATAGCCAATGATACAGGATAACCAATGATACAGGATAGCCAATGATACAGGACAGCCAATGATACAGGATAGCCAATGATACAGGATAGCCAATGATACAGGATAACCAATGATACAGGATAGCCAATGATACAGGATAGCCAATGATACAGGATAGCTAATGATACAGGATAGCCAATGATACAGGATAGCCAATGATACAGGATAGCTAATGATACAGGATAGCCAATGATACAGGATAGCCAATGATACAGGATAGCCAATGATACAGGATAGTCAATGATACAGGATAACCAATGATACAGGATAGCCAATGATACAGGATAACCAATGATACAGAATAGCCAATGATACAGGATAACCAATGATACAGGACAGTCAATGATACAGGATATCCAATGATACAGGATAGCCAATGATACAGGATAGCCAATGATACAGGACAGCCAATGATACAGGATAACCAATGATACAGGATAGCCAATGATACAGGATAGCTAATGATACAGGATAGCCAATGATACAGGATAGCTAATGAAACAGGATAGCCAATGATACAGGATAGCCAATGATACAGGATAGCTAATGAAACAGGATAGCCAATGATACAGGATAACCAATGATACAGGATAGCCAATGATACAGGATAGCTAATGATACAGGATAGCCAATGATACAGGATAGCTAATGAAACAGGATAGCCAATGATACAGGATAGCCAATGATACAGGATAACCAATGATACAGGACAGTCAATGATACAGGATAACCAATGATACAGGATAGCCAATGATACAGGATATCCAATGATACAGGATAACCAATGATACAGGATAACCAATGATACAGGATAGCCAATGATACAGGATAGCCAATGATACAGGATAGCCAATGATACAGGGCAGCCAATGATACAGGATAGCCAATGATACAGGATAGCCAATGATACAGGATAGCTAATGATACAGGATAGCCAATTATACAGGATAGCCAATGATACAGGATAGCCAATGATACAGGATAACCAATGATACAGGATAGCCAATGATACAGGACAGCCAATGATACAGGATAGCCAATGATACAGGATAGCCAATGATACAGGATAACCAATGATACAGGATAGCCAATGATACAGGATAGCCAATGATACAGGATAGCTAATGATACAGGATAGCCAATGATACAGGATAGCTAATGATACAGGATAGCCAATGATACAGGATAGCCAATGATACAGGATAGCCAATGATACAGGATAGCCAATGATACAGGATAACCAATGATACAGGATAGCCAATGATACAGGATAACCAATGATACAGGATAGCCAATGATACAGGATAACCAATGATACAGGACAGTCAATGATACAGGATATCCAATGATACAGGATAGCCAATGATACAGGACAGCCAATGATACAGGATAGCCAATGATACAGGACAGCCAATGATACAGGATAACCAATGATACAGGATAGCCAATGATACAGGATAACCAATGAATGATACAGGATAGCCAATGATACAGGATAACCAATGATACAGGACAGTCAATGATACAGGATAGCCAATGATACAGGATAGCCAATGATACAGGATAGCCAGTGATACAGGATAGCCAATGATACAGGATAGCCAATGATACAGGATAGCCAATGATACAGGATAACCAATGATACAGGACAGCCAATGATACAGGATAGCCAATGATACAGGATAGCCAATGATACAGGATAGCTAATGATACAGGATAGCCAATGATACAGGATAGCCAATGATACAGGATAGCCAATGATACAGGATAACCAATGATACAGGATAGCCAATGATACAGGACAGCCAATGATACAGGATAGCCAATGATACAGGATAGCTAATGATACAGGATAGCTAATGATAGAGGATAGCCAATGATACAGGATAGCCAATGATACAGTATAGCCAATGATGCAGGATAGCCAATGATACAGGATAACCAATGATACTGGATAGCCAATGATACAGGATAGCCAATGCTACAGGATAGCCAAATTCGGCTACAGTAGCATATGCCCGAGAGAATTTGATCTTAGTTTTAATAAATAAAAGTATTTACGAACTGTGAATTTCAAACAAATTTATCTAATAAACCATGTCAGTAGCGAAGTACTGCCTATTGGGTGGATGGTGACCTCGGGGACTAATTGTCCACAAGTACATTTGGCGACCTAATTTATTTTGCTACGAAATATAGCCCCTACGTGTTAAGTGTCGTTCCCTAATTGTTAAGGAATGTGTGGGAGAATTTTTTCTAACTGGAACAAGTGTGGACATAGAAATGTGCTATCCAAAAGGCAAGTGTGGATGTTAATATTTCATATTATTAACTTTAAAAAAAAAAAAATCATGGACACAGGGTCCTGGATTTTTTTTAATAAAAAACTAATCCTGGATTATTATTTTTGCTTAAAGTCCGGTCCTGTGTTTTTACTTCAAATTTTCATCATAGCCCCCATCCCCCTCCCAAGGGATATAAAATTGTATCATTAATAATAAATTAATAAATAATAAATTCAGATTTTCTATTTAAGATAAATCTCATTTACAAAACCACTGATATTTGTTCAATTTTTAACGCTGATTTAAGCTTTAGTCGCAACAAATTTTTATTTTTCTCTTTAAACAGACGAAACATAACATTTATTTAACTGTAAAATTCACAAATAAAATTCACCCCCTCCCCTTTTTTTTCTCTTTTTTTCTTGTTTAAATCAATGATCAACAATATTCCAGAATCAAACAAATGAATAAATATAACATAGATTTCTTTTACATGCATCTTTTTGTTTTACATTATCATATCAAGAAAATGGTGGCTGTAACATTCATCAAATTCAAGTGGGGGTAGGGGTTTTCGGGTGGGTTTCCGCGTAAGATGGTTCCGTTTCAATAATAATAATAATAATTGTAATAAACTTTTTTTCAAGAGGGTAACTCAATTAGTTTTCAATGTTAAAAGTCCGGTATTTTCCTTTCCTATATGAACTAAAGAACACATTTATAGCTGTTTTTCTTTTTCAAAAATAATTATATTTAAAAAATAATAACATTTTAACCTTTAATTCACTCAGTAATATGCTTTTCCTCGCCGTAGAGCAAAAATACTTACATGGTTGGAAAGCTGGATATGTCAAGATTCTATATTTATAAACTATTGACCTGAGTAACCTTGCTAAACCATGCGGAGTCAGTGTGTTTTAAATCGGTCATCCAATCGGGACGCTCATTATTCTTGCCCAAGATAAAAATACATCGATAAAATTACCTGTGGGTGTTTCCCCACTTCAACTCGTAAATTTACATAGAAATCGGAGATATTTCGTCATAAAACTTCACACATGGTTTTGTCTATCATATTTCTTGAATAAAAACATAACATTTTATTGCATTTATCAATATTTTATGAGTATCAACAGTGTTTTCAACACCCTATCTGTTTCTCGATACAGCCGCCCGATTACCAATACACATGCTACTTACAGTGATCCGTGACCCACCTTAGCACGTTCTACCAGTTTATTCTTAATATTGTGTTTAATCAGGATTGTCCTTATTTTTTATACCAGTTGTATTAACATTATAATGTTCTCAACATACGCATAAATTAAAATTAAAGTTAAAAATATTAATTTAGTTTTAGTTAAGGAGTTATAAAACGACAATGTTTAACAATAGCAAAACCAAAATAAAAAAAATTAAAAAAAACAGAGAAAACAAAATTAAATCAACAGAACTAATAAAAAAATAGTGTATCCCGGAAAAAAACAAACAAATAAAAATATTTCTTTTGTTGTTTATTAAGAATTTGTTTGTACAAGCAAATCATCTCATTAAGATAAACATTAATTGTTTAAAAAGTAAATAATGTTATTAATAACCTTGATATTTTGTTCGGATCGTTGCCTTTTCAAGTGGTTATTTATAGTTTTTTCCCTTAGCAATAATATTTGTAATAAATTATGATGAGAATTTGACACCAACACACAGTAATGATCTAAATGACACGATGATATTTGTGAGTAATAAGATAGTGGACATTTCTGATAATTAGACGGACAATAAAAAAGCGGTATTTTTGGAGATTATACATAAATGAATATAAATATAGCAAGATATAAAAATATATAATCCATGCTGTACAATTATGCGCTTAAACATGTACAGCTATATGTTCCAAATGCAAAGATGACAACCAATTTATTTTTTCGAGTTATATACAAATGTACAAGAAATAATTCATCGAAACGATAGTTTGTAGGAGATTTTAACAGGAGAACATTATTTTCGTAAAACAATTATCCCGAGCGACTCTGCCAATACGCATGTGTGAAGTGAAGTATATCAGGAATTCTATCATCACATTATTTATATAGCCAATTATTGACGTCATATTAGAATATGTTTAATCATGTAATTATTATTCAAACTAAGGCTCCTCCTCAAGCATAAATGACCTTAACTGATAGTGGCGATCCTGTTTACGCCCTTTGATATTCTTGCTTCCAGGTTTAAAAAAAAATCATTTGACTTTTTTAAAAATTTTGTCCTTAGCGTATCTGATGAATATTATCACAGCAGGCCGTCGTGTGTAATAAGTTTAATATCTACTTTTCTAGTATTATTATTATTATTGTTATTATTAATATTATTATTATTATTATTATTATTATTATTATTATTATTATTATTATTATTATTATTATTATTATATAGCTACGTCTAAAAGGACGTAGGAACATAGGAATCCTCTTGTCCGATCATATGTCCGTCATGCTTTTGTTTTAACTAATTAAGAAAACTTGTCCTTGCGTGAATATCAAACTCTTTTTTTAATATATTAAGAAATGCATTTAAGACAAATACATTTTGAAAACAATTTCCTTCATATCTAGAAATAACTTTTATTATGTCATGAAAAATGATGTCCAGGAATTAGAAAAAAAAATTATTGTTTGAAAAATAACATAATGGAAGTGTACCTTTCTAAGTATGCCTATTTTTGCAAGTATACTAAGACAGTTTTAAAGTTATCAAACAGTTTGTCAATATTGGAGGAGGGGGTACTATATTTTCCAACGGAACAAAAAGTCAAATTATTTTTTGACACGAAAAATCAGTATTAGCTTTTTTTTAATTTATGCCAACTTTCTTGTTGAAAATTTCAGAGTCACATTATTTATTCTTTCTGATTAATCAGGTCAAGATATTTTTTCTATTAAAGTTGGCGACATAGTTTTAAAAAAAACCAGCCCACGCCTACCCCATAAAAGTTAATGGTTGCCCCTGTTTATGCAGAAATGATTGTTCGTATTGAAGTAATGTATTACACAACATTCTGTTACGTATATAGTAAATTCGTTCAGTGTTCTAATAATACACTAAATAACAGAGTCGAAAGTGGATATCCTTGTCAACCCCTGTCAATAACACAAACTTCTTTATGATATGTTTTATGATTCAAGATGATCATTTTAATTTCTTTTGACATATATCATTCCTCATTTATACTTATTTCCTACTTTTGACAAAATATGGTACACTTGTACTTATGACGGTGCGGTGTAGTTTTAGCGGTTTGGGGGTTGGGTGTTGGGGGGGGGGGGGGGAGGTTGTGACGATGCGGGGTAGCTTTGACGATGCTGATTAGATTGAAGATGCAGGGTAGTTTTTACGAACCCTATTTGTTTTGCCATTCCGAATTATTTTGACGATGTTGGGCACATTTTTATTCTTACGCTGATGATTTAAATTATCTAACAGATGTGATTGCGATATTATTCTCCGGAAAACTGTATATCGCTCATAAATATCAAATTCAAGTTATTTCAATTAACGATAAACTAGAATAACTGATATGTCTTTTACATTTGTTCTGTTTATTGCATTATACTAGTAATATTTGCTTATGCTACACTGAAGGGTGCGTAAGTTTAAGTAGTGAAATCTTGACATTTTGATAATCTATCATTTCATTAGATAGTGTACATTCCGTCATAATAAAAATGGTTACTCTGACCCCATCTTGTCAAATATAATGATTGCTTGAATAATGTTATACTTTAGATAAGTTATTAATATTAATACAACTAAGGGTCTTCTCCCTCAGGCATAGGTGACCATAGCCGATTTTGGATATTTGCTTAGGTCCTTTGTTTTCTAGCACCCAAAGACCTAAATTATTAGACTTACCAATATGTTGATTATGAGCGTACATGATGAATCCCAGAAACGCGTAGAACACATTACATTTAATATCTACTTCTTACCAAAGCTCTTGCATATTTATATTGAAATTATTCCTTAACTAAGGTACATATCTTTCAGAATAATGTACACCTGATTTTTTGGTGGGGTCCGTGATGCTCATCTTATTAATTTTCAGTCTGGTGTTGCTGTGTCTTGTGTACCCAATGTTGCCAGTGTCTTTGGATTGTCCATTAAGTTTATTTATATACAGCTTCATAGCAGAAAAATATATTTTTACTGGAAATTATAGAACGGAAGATTTTCATTCCCTTACACTCTAAATTTCAATTGAGACAATGCTAAAATATTAATAAGAGAGAAAAATACCCAAAAAAATCTTTCTGAGGAAAGACATAACAATACTAGTGAAACATCAAATTAGTTAGAGGAAAATCACATTCCAGTGAGAAAAACAACAACACCACAGAAACATAAATTAACAAATAGAAATTGAAAATTATCAATTAACACGAACACCAACAAAGCTTTTTTTTTTAATTAGATAACTTTCTTTTCAGTTTTTTTTTACTTGAACAATCGATACTATTTCTTCACAGTTTACCAAATTTTCCTGTTGGAAACTGCGATGTCAGAATATTATTTAATTACTTTTTTGCATCATGTTTTCTATAAAATTTGGCGACGGAAATTAAAATAAAATAATTTAGCCCCTGTCCCTTAAAACTTATCATTAGTCAAATAGCTGAGGTCTTCAATAAAAACGTAATTATCTAATTTAGTACACACGACGCGTTTCTGGAATAACCTTCATCAAGAATTCTCAAATTCAGAAGATTGGAAAGACAAATGATTCAATAATTGGTTAAGGTCACCTATGAGGGAGTAAAGAACACCTGGTTAAGGTCACCTATGAGGGAGTAAAAAACACCTGGTTACGGTCACCTATGAGGGAGTAAAGAACACCTGGTTAAGGTCACCTATGAGGGAGTAAAGAACACCTGGTTAAGGTCACCTATGAGGGAGTAAAGAACACCTGGTTAAGGTCACCTATGAGGGAGTAAAGAACACCTGGTTATGGTCACCTATGAGGGAGTAAAAAACACCTGATTAAGGTCACCTATGATGGAGTAAAGAACACCTGGTTAAGGTCACTTATGTATGAGGGAGTAAAGAACACCTGGTTAAGGTCACCTATGAGGGAGTAAAGAACACATGGTTAAGGTCACCTATGAGGGAGTAAAGAACACCTGGTTAAGCTCACCTATGAGGGAGTAAAGATCACCTGGTTAACGTCACCTATGAGGGAGTAAAGAGCATCTGGTTAAGATCACCTATGAGGGAGTAAAAACACATGGTTAAAGTCACCTATGAGGGAGTAAAGGACACCTGGTTAAGGGCACGTATGAGGGAGTAAAGAACACCTGTTTATGGTCACCTATGAGGGAGTAAAGAACACCTGGTTATGGTCACCTATGAGGGAGTAAAGAACACCTGGATAAGGTCACCTATGAGGGAGTAAAGATCACCGGGTTAAGGTCACCTATGAGGGAGTAAAGAACACCTGGATAAGGTCACCTATGTATGAGGGAGTAAAGAACACCTGGTTAAGCTCACCTATGAGGGAGTAAATAACACCTGGCTAAGGTCCCTATGAGGGAGTATATAACACCTGGTTAAGGTCACCTATGGGGGAGTAAAGAACACCTGGCTATGGTTACCTATGAGGGAGTAAAGAACATCTGGTTAAGGTCACCTAAGAGGGAGTAAAGAACACCTGGTTAAGGTCACCTATGAGGGAGTAAAGAACACCTGGTTAAGCTCACCTATGAGGGAGTAAATAACACCTGGTTAAGCTCACCTATGAGGGAGTAAATAACACCTGGCTAAGGTCCCTATGAGGGAGTATATAACACCTGGTTAAGGTCACCTATGGGGGAGTAAAGAACACCTGGCTATGGTTACCTATGATGGAGTAAAGAACACCTGGTTAAGGTCACCTAAGAGGGAGTAAAGAACACTTGGTTATGGTCACATATGTATGAGGGAGTAAAGAACACCTGGTTAAGGTCACCTATGAGGGAGTAAAGAACACCTGGTTAAGCTCACATATGAGGAAGTAAAGAACACCTGGTTAAGGTCACTTATGAGGGAGTAAAGAACACCTGGTTAAGGTCACATATGAGGAAGCAAAGAACACCTGGTTAATGTCACCTATGAGGGAGTAAAGAACACCTGGTTAAGGTCACCTATGAGGGAGTAAAGAACACCTGGTTATGGTCACCTATGAGGGAGTAAGAACACCTGATTAAGGTCACCTATGATGGAGTAAAGAACACCTGGTTAAGGTCACCTATGTATGAGGGAGTAAAGAACACCTGGTTAAGGTCACCTATGAGGGAGTAAAGAACACCTGGTTAAGGTCACCTATGAGGGAGTAAAGAACACCTGGTTAAGGTTACCTATGTATGAGGGAGTAAAGGGTTAAGGTCACCTATGCATGAGGGAGTAAAGGGTTAAGGTCACCTATGCAAGAGGGAGTAAAGGTTTAAGGTCACCTATGGATGAGGGAGTAAAGGGTTAAGGTCAGCTATGCATGAAGGAGTAAAGGGTTAATGTCACCTATGCATGAGGGAGTAAAGGGTTAAGGTCACCTATGCATGAGGGAGTAAATGATTAAGGTCACCTATGCATGAGGGAGTAAAGGGTTAAGGTCACCTATGCATGAGGGAGTAAAGGGTTAAGGTCACCTATGCATGAGGGAGTAAAGGGTTAAGGTCACCTATGCATGAGGGAATAAATGGTTAAGGTCACCTATGCATGAGGGAGTAAAGGGTTAAGGTCACCCATGAATGAAGGAGTAAAGGGTTAAGGTCACCTATGCATGAGCGAGTAAATGGTTAAGGTCACCTATGCATGAGGGAATAAAGGATTAAGGTCACCTATGCATGAGGGAGTAAAGGGTTAAGGTCACCTATGCATGAGGGAGTAAAGGGTTAAGGTCACCTATGCATGCAGGAGTAAAGGGTTAAGGTCACCTGGTTATGGTCACCTATGAGGGAGTAAAAAACACCTGATTAAGGTCACCTATGATGGAGTAAAGAACACCTGGTTAAGGTCACCTATGTATGAGGGAGTAAAGAACACCTGGTTAAGGTCACCTATGAGGGAGTAAAGAACACATGGTTAAGGTCACCTATGAGGGAGTAAAGAACACCTGGTTAAGCTCACCTATGAGGGAGTAAAGATCACCTGGTTAACGTCACCTATGAGGGAGTAAAGAGCATCTGGTTAAGGTCACCTATGAGGGAGTAAAAACACATGGTTAAAGTCACCTATGAGGGAGTAAAGGACACCTGGTTAAGGGCACGTATGAGGGAGTAAAGAACACCTGTTTATGGTCACCTATGAGGGAGTAAAGAACACCTGGTTATGGTCACCTATGAGGGAGTAAAGAACACCTGGATAAGGTCACCTATGAGGGAGTAAAGATCACCGGGTTAAGGTCACCTATGAGGGAGTAAAGAACACCTGGATAAGGTCACCTATGTATGAGGGAGTAAAGAACACCTGGTTAAGCTCACCTATGAGGGGGTAAATAACACCTGGCTAAGGTCCCTATGAGGGAGTATATAACACCTGGTTAAGGTCACCTATGGGGGAGTAAAGAACACCTGGCTATGGTTACCTATGAGGGAGTAAAGAACACCTGGTTAAGGTCACCTAAGAGGGAGTAAAGAACACCTGGTTAAGGTCACCTATGAGGGAGTAAAGAACACCTGGTTAAGCTCACCTATGAGGGAGTAAATAACACCTGGTTAAGCTCACCTATGAGGGAGTAAATAACACCTGGCTAAGGTCCCTATGAGGGAGTATATAACACCTGGTTAAGGTCACCTATGGGGGAGTAAAGAACACCTGGCTATGGTTACCTATGAGGGAGTAAAGAACACCTGGTTAAGGTCACCTAAGAGGGAGTAAAGAACACTTGGTTATGGTCACATATGTATGAGGTAGTAAAGAACACCTGGTTAAGGTCACCTATGAGGGAGTAAAGAACACCTGGTTAAGGTCACATATGAGGAAGTAAAGAACACCTGGTTAAGGTCACTTATGAGGGAGTAAAGAACACCTGGTTAAGGTCACATATGAGGAAGCAAAGAACACCTGGTTAATGTCACCTATGAGGGAGTAAAGAACACCTGGTTAAGGTCACCTATGAGGGAGTAAAGAACACCTGGTTATGGTCACCTATGAGGGAGTAAAAACACCTGATTAAGGTCACCTATGATGGAGTAAAGAACACCTGGTTAAGGTCACCTATGTATGAGGGAGTAAAGAACACCTGGTTAAGGTCACCTATGGGGGAGTAAAGAACACCTGGTTAAGGTCACCTATGAGGGAGTAAAGAACACCTGGTTAAGGTTACCTATGTATGAGGGAGTAAAGGGTTAAGGTCACCTATGCAAGAGGGAGTAAAGGGTTAAGGTCACCTATGCATGAGGGAGTAAAGGGTTAAGGTCAGCTATGCATGAAGGAGTAAAGGGTTAATGTCACCTATGCATGAGGGAGTAAAGGGTTAAGGTCACCTATGCATGAGGGAGTAAATGATTAAGGTCACCTATGCATGAGGGAGTAAAGGGTTAAGGTCACCTATGCATGAGGGAGTAAAGGGTTAAGGTCACCTATGCATGAGGGAGTAAAGGGTTAATGTCACCTATGCATGAGGGAATAAATGGTTAAGGTCACCTATGCATGAGGGAGTAAAGGGTTAAGGTCACCCATGAATGAAGGAGTAAAGGGTTAAGGTCACCTATGCATGAGCGAGTAAATGGTTAAGGTCACCTATGCATGAGGGAATAAAGGATTAAGGTCACCTATGCATGAGGGAGTAAAGGGTTAAGGTCACCTATGCATGAGGGAGTAAAGGGTTAAGGTCACCTATGCATGCAGGAGTAAAGGGTTAAGGTCACCTGGTTATGGTCACCTATGAGGGAGTAAAAAACACCTGATTAAGGTCACCTATGATGGAGTAAAGAACACCTGGTTAAGGTCACCTATGTATGAGGGAGTAAAGAATACCTGGTTAAAGTCACCTATGCATGCGGGAGTAAAAAACACCAGCAATGTTTAATATCTCTGCACAAGGGAAGAAAATTCTTTTCATATTGATATACTATTCATAACCGGCGTACTACAGTGTTAGCGCCAAAAAGTCATTCATTTGCGACACATTCATTTGCGCCGATATTATAATTGCGCCATTTGATGTTCATAGAGGAATGTCACTTGCACCAATAACGCGATTGCGTCAATTTATTTTCGTAAACGAATTGAGTAAATATGCAACAACAATAAAAAAAAAAAAAAATAATTTGCGGAAATTAGTATAAAAAGGTCAGTGATGTTATATTATAATAAAACAATATTTAGATGACTTTCTTCAAAACTATCACCGACTGTTGAAGGGTCCAAGAAGACCAATACAAAGATTTACTCACAAGGTTTGGTTTGTGGCGTTTAACCCTACGACCAACAATAATTAAGTTATATGGTGACGGTCAGTTTTATTGGTGGAGGAAACCGGAGTACTCGAAGAAAACCCACCGACCTGTTGCAAGTTACTGACAAACTTTATCACATAATGTTGTATTGAGTACACCTAGCCTAAGCAGTATTCGAACTCAAATAGTTAGCGGTGATAGGCACTGATTGCACAGGTAGTTGTAAATCCACTACTATGCGATCACGATTACGACGGTCCTGATTTACTCACACTTCTAACAAGAATCTCATATATTCTCTAAAAAAAAGACCATTATCCTGGATTTTGCGCCACAAGGCTTGTCCAAATTGAAAACCCTTTCTCTAAAGCTTACCATTTTATACTTATTGAAGAAAAAAATAGCCACATATATATATTTAAAATATTGAAATATTAAGTTATACTTACTTTTTTTTGGCAAAAGAACAGAATTATAACCTAACTTCTACAAGTGGAGACGATCTGGTCAAAAGTTTATCATCTACACATACTTAAACATATTAAAATATTAAGCTATGCTTACTCTTCTTGGGAAAAGAACAGAATTAGAACCCAACGTCTACGCGTGGAGACGATCTGGTCAAAATCATGTTCCTTACAATGACAAGGTGGGTAAATTTCTTACTACAAGGTGTATATCGTACAAATAAATAACATTATGTGGTTCGACGAACAGCATGGTTGTCAAATTATCATTAATGCCAATTTTGATAACTTTTCCTGATGTTTATACGAAAAATCTATGTGAATAGCACAACTGGTCATGAATGTCATTTGTAGGTGTTTTTATATTTGTAAATATTGGCATTAAAACATTTTATGTCATTTTACGCTCATTTTAAAATACTGAAATTTATACGAAAAAAATATAAGAAATAGCACTACTGACCATCAATGTCATTTCCAGGTGTTTGTATTTTTGTAGCAAAATTTACTGAACCTTTTCATAAAATATGTTTACAGTTGTATAATATGTAAATGAGAATTTGTTGGGTTTTTTTCTCACCTAAAATGAACTTAGAATTTGTTGTTTTTCAAAACAATATCCTATGATGAACTTGTTTTGGTTTGTTTGTGATTTTCTCTCTTCCGTCAGATTTTTTTTCATTCTATTTTTCTTTTGTTTTATTGAAACACATTATCACAAAATTTGCTTGCTTAATTTCGAATGCAAACAGAAATACTATCGAATTCCACTTTAAACTATAAGTAATTTTCAAAAATAGGTATTATTTCTTATCTTGTTTTCTCTCACTACATGTATTCTGGCAACAACTCGATATTCCGAAGATGCAGTGTTTCAAAGGTTCAATCTCCCGAAGCATCGTTAGTCCGAATATACAATGGTCCGAAGTATCGATAGTCTGAAGGTATATTTTATCACTGGAAATGAAAACAGAATAGTATCTTGCCGAATTCCGATCAGAAAATGGCTGAATATGATTCGCACTAATGAACATTCGGACCAATGAACTGTACCTTAGGATTATCGATACGTTACTTGCATAACAACCTGGCATTTCAATCTTTAAGAAATGTAATGAAATATAGATTTTAATCAGAGTCAAAGACTAAAGTTATCCCCCCTCAGACATAGATAACCATAGCCGCTTTTTGTTATCCTGTTTAGGCCCTTTGGTATTCCTGCACCTAAAAACTTTTTAATTATTAGACTTTGGACGCACCAGATGAAGATTAATCCAGAAACCCGTCGTGCGCACTAAATTAGATATATACGTTTTATTATGAATACTACTTGAGGCATGTCGCTGGTTTTCTCCACCATTTTAAAACATGTGATAACAGACACCAATCCTAAACATGTGATAACAGACACCAATCCTAAACATGTGATAACAGACACCAATCCTAAACATGTGATAACAAACCTCAATCCTAAACATGTGATAACAGACACCAATCCTAAACATGTGATAACAGACACCAATCCTAAACATGTGATAACAGACACCAATCCTAAACATGTGATAACGAACATCAATCCTAAACATGTGATAACAGACACCAATCCTAAACATGTGATAACAGACACCAATCCTAAACATGTGATAACAGACACCAATCCTAAACATGTGATAACAGACACCAATCCTAGACATGTGATAACAGACACCAATCCTAAACATGTGATAACAGACACCAATCCTAAACATGTGATAACAGACACCAATCCTAAACATGTGATAACAAACATCAATCCTAAACATGTGATAACAGACACCAATCCTAAACATGTGATAACAAACATCAATCCTAAACATGTGATAACAGACACCAATCCTAAACATGTGATAACAGACACCAATCCTAAACATGTGATAACAGACACCAATCCTAAACATGTGATAACAGACACCAATCCTAAACATGTGATAACAGACACCAATCCTAGACATGTGATAACAGACACCAATCCTAAACATGTGATAACAGACACCAATCCTAAACATGTGATAACAGACACCAATCCTAAACATGTGATAACAAACATCAATCCTAAACATGTGATAACAGACACCAATCCTAAACATGTGATAACAGACACCAATCCTAAACATGTGATAACAAACATCAATCCTAAACATGTGATAACAGACACCAATCCTAGACATGTGATAACAGACACCAATCCTAAACATGTGATAACAGACACCAATCCTAAACATGTGATAACAGACACCAATCCTAAACATGTGATAACAGACACCAATCCTAAACATGTGATAACGAACATCAATCCTAAACATGTGATAACAGACACCAATCCTAAACATGTGATAACAGACACCAATCCTAAACATGTGATAACAAACATCAATCCTAAACATGTGATAATAGACACCAATCCTAGACATGTGATAACAGACACCAATCCTAAACATGTGATAACAGACACCAATCCTAAACATGTGATAACAGACACCAATCCTAAACATGTGATAACAGACACCAATCCTAAACATGTGATAACGAACATCAATCCTAAACATGTGATAACAGACACCAATCCTAAACATGTGATAACAGACACCAATCCTAAACATGTGATAACAAACATCAATCCTAAACATGTGATAACAGACACCAATCCTAGACATGTGATAACAGACACCAATCCTAAACATGTGATAACAGACACCAATCCTAAACATGTGATAACAGACACCAATCCTAAACATGTGATAACAGACACCAATCCTAGACATGTGATAACAGACACCAATCCTAAACATGTGATAACAGACACCAATCCTAAACATGTGATAACAGACACCAATCCTAAACATGTGATAACAGACACCAATCCTAAACATGTGATAACAAACATCAATCCTAAACATGTGATAACAGACACCAATCCTAAACATGTGATAACAGACACCAATCCTAAACATGTGATAACAAACATCAATCCTAAACATGTGATAACAGACACCAATCCTAGACATGTGATAACAGACACCAATCCTAAACATGTGATAACAGACACCAATCCTAAACATGTGATAACAGACACCAATCCTAGACATGTGATAACAGACACCAATCCTAAACATGTGATAACAGACACCAATCCTAAACATGTGATAACAGACACCAATCCTAAACATGTGATAACAGACACCAATCCTAAACATGTGATAACAGACACCAATCCTAGACATGTGATAACAGACACCAATCCTAAACATGTGATAACAGACACCAATCCTAAACATGTGATAACAGACACCAATCCTTAACATGTGATAACAGACACCAATCCTAAACATGTGACAACAGACACCAATCCTAAACATGTGACAACAGACACCAATCCTAAACATGTGATAACAGACACCAATCCTAAACATGTGATAACAGACACCAATCCTAAACATGTGATAACAGACACCAATCCTAAACATGTGATAACAGACACCAATCCTAAACATGTGATAACAGACACCAATCCTAAACATGTGATAACAGACATCAATCCTAAACATGTGATAACAGACATCAATCCTAAACATGTGATAACAGACACCAATCCTAAACATGTGATAACAGACACCAATCCTAAACATGTGATAACAGACACCAATCCTAAACATGTGATAACAGACACCAATCCTAAACATGTGATAACAGACACCAATCCTAAACATGTGATAACAGACACCAATCCTAAACATGTGATAACAGACACCAATCCTAAACATGTGATAACAGACACCAATCCTAAACATGTGACAACAGACACCAATCCTAAACATGTGATAACAGACACCAATCCTAGACATGTGATAACAGACACCAATCCTAAACATGTGACAACAGACACCAATCCTAAACATGTGATAACAGACACCAATCCTTAACATGTGATAACAGACACCAATCCTAAACATGTGACAACAGACACCAATCCTAAACATGTGACAACAGACACCAATCCTAAACATGTGATAACAGACACCAATCCTAAACATGTGATAACAGACACCAATCCTAAACATGTGATAACAGACACCAATCCTAAACATGTGATAACAGACACCAATCCTAAACATGTGATAACAGACATCAATCCTAAACATGTGATAACAAACATCAATCCTAAACATGTGATAACAGACACCAATCCTAGACATGTGATAACAGACACCAATCCTAAACATGTGATAACAGACACCAATCCTAAACATGTGATAACAGACACCAATCCTAAACATGTGATAACAGACACCAATCCTAAACATGTGATAACAGACACCAATCCTAAACATGTGATAACAGACACCAATCCTAAACATGTGATAACAGACACCAATCCTAGACATGTGATAACAGACACCAATCCTAAACATGTGATAACAGACACCAATCCTAAACATGTGACAACAGACATCAATCCTAAACATGTGATAACAGACACCAATCCTAAACATGTGATAACAGACATCAATCCTAAACATGTGATAACAAACATCAATCCTAAACATGTGATAACAGACACCAATCCTAAACATGTGACAACAGACACCAATCCTAAACATGTGATAACAGACACCAATCCTAAACATGTGATAACAGACATCAATCCTAAACATCCTGCTCTGATAACAGACACCAATCCTAAACATCCTGCTCTGAAAATACTAGATTCTGTTACTGTTACGTCATGTGGGAAGCAAATTTGTGAGCATTGTGTTTATATCTAGCAAACAATATTGATACAAAAGGTCGCAAAATGTAGCTATTACTAAAAATAAAGACAGACTTAAGCCACCCCTGAGATAATCAAGGAACGTGAATTCCTCGTCTTTCATTACCCATCCTTCCTTGTAAGACTCAACAAAGACAAGAACCGTTTTTGCCTAATGCAAAATCTGACTGCAATCGGCTGCCACAGCCCATAGTGGAGATTCGCTGAGTTGAAACATTTAAGTTGATGTCTCCTATGCAATGCCCTCTGTAATAAAATAAAATCCTCGTTTCATATTGGAAAGAAACAAAATTCTTACAGATAAAAGAAATACATCTCAATCACCGGCATCTTTACTATCCACACGAACATACATATTTAGAAAAAAAACAAAAACAAAAAACATTTATCTCCTAACGACATACGGCCGACTGAACCGTAACTCTACAGAAATCATACATGGGTAGTCCTCTAATTGAAAAGAAATCGATTCGATATAATGAAAAGAAAGTATAAACAGTTAATATGGTCAACAATCCCACTAATATCAACAAAACGACAAGTCATTGAGCACAAAAATATCACGGTATATGGCATTGAAAATCCAGGTCCTGACTTGGGATAGACACAAACATGTGACGAGGTTAAAATTGTAAATTAGGTCCATACCCTCTCTTGATTTTTGTATCTTCATCGATAATATGTATAAACAACAATAATAAAAACCTGCAAGTTTCTGATTGAATGACCATTAGAATAAAAATTGGTTTTGATTGGTCATCCAGGTTGGTCAATACTGGAAAATATATTTGTGCATATAGAACCACCCAACACTGTTATGGTAAAATGTTATAAAGGATTTACTTTATGTAACCGCTGAACCTTTTAAAAAGAAACATGACTCTTGTATTTGTATTGTTATTTTTATGAGTCGAATTTGTACATTGATCGGATATTCAATATGTTCTAATCAGTAGGACAGTATATATTTGAACACTATAGAAAATGTATACATGATCTTATCGAACCTTAAATATGTAGAAATGATAATTTATATGATCCTGTTTGTGTCAATTAAAAAATACAAGATGGCCGCCATCTCAATATATAGCTTATCGTCTAAAATGTATATTAAAAAAGCTTCTCCAGAACTACAAACCTGATTTGAAACCTAAATATACACGAATGACAGTTGATTCAATTTTTATTATGCATGGTTTTTTTTTATGTGGATTGGAAATCCAAGATGATCACCACCGCAGGACAAAGTTTAATATAAGACTCGATTGGAAATATATTCAAACAGAAGTCCTCTCTCAAAATCATTGAACTTTGGAATGTTCACTGGATGGTCATTTACCAAGTTCGAGTGGTTTGTTTGTTTGTTTGTTTGTTTGTTTGTTTGTTTGTTTGTTTGTTTGTTTTTCTGTTTGTTTGTTTGTTTGTTTGTTTGTTTGTTTGTTTGTTTGTTTGTTTGTTTGTTTTCTCTTTTTATAAACTCAAGAACTGGTTTTTTTTATAGATTGTTATATACTAATTTCTAAGTTCATTTTTGTCATTTGGTCATTCAATGTATTTTTCATTGCAAGATGGAAAATTAGGTCAGTAACCTCAAGGACATTTCAAATGTTTTTGTTTATTTTCCTTAACGATAACAATAATAAGATTGGTTCTATAAAATGCTATAAAGATATCAATATTTCATAACTTTATAAAGTTAATATTAATATACAGTATATATATTGGTTATTTCCTGTTAATAGATCATATTCTTTTAGCGTAACACAATGATATCTGAAAGTTGTATACAATACATGGACCACACTCATCATATTGAGGGATAAACGTGTCCACGAACGAATGGTACATTTGTAGTTTGATGTACAGCTATCAATGCAATGGATACGAATAACCGCTAAAGATGTGAGTTCGCTTCCATCCTTTAGTGAGGTGCACTCGATATACCTTCATATATTTGTTATGACTATTTGTTCTTTTTCATCCTCTTTTTTTCATTTGTTTTAATATATATCCTTAATAAACATCCATTTTTGTATATCGTAATTATTATGTGATCCTACTGCTCGTTATAAGCGCCATGATTGGTAATATGTATATGATGCTGAAGGGTTAATCAGAAGGACAGACAATATAATGGCCAGAACAATGATCTACAAAAAATACGCAAAAAACTAAAGATCGAGCAACACGAACCCCACTAAAAGCGGGTGAACTCAGTAACATCGGAAGGTCAAGCTGCACCCGCTCCACTAGTGGCACCCCTCGTGTTACTATTGTTTAAAATATAACGGAACATATTGATGGTCATTTGTGACGCATTTGTTACTTAACTGTTAACCCAGTCATAGAGACCGTGTACTTTCGGAGTGATTACTTCAACTTAACCACTATAGAACTCATGGCTTAATAGCTTGCTTTTTACCAGCAATCTTATATTTTGTTTCTGCTTTGCATTTTTGAAACATAACCTTAATCTTTACTGATGTTTATAGTTTTTTGCAAGTTTCATCTCATTTTTAATGACCGCAATATGTTTGTCTGTGCTTATTCATGTTAAATAACATTTGGGCATTTCGAAATTTTACCTATGACGTAATTTCCGGCTCTTTTTTTATCATTTTGGAAATGGCGGTGGTTTACTCAACAGTGTTTCCTTAGCATGGTTAGCGTTTTGTTTTTGAATGCAATAATCTAAAATATTTGTAATGTGAAGTGAGTGTCTTGCGTTTAGATATACAAACAATGATACACAAATATGTTTGGTTTGGTTTCGTTTTATGGTGCTTAACGCCACTTTCAACAATATTTCGGTTATATTGTGGTGGTCAGTTTTATTGGTGGAGGAAACCGGAAGACCGGGAGAAAACCACCGACTTTATCACATAATGCTGTATGCCTCGCCCTGATCGAGATTCCAACTCACAACAACTGTGCCAGTGGTGATAGGCACTGATTGCATAGATAGTTGTAAATCCAACTACCTTACGATCATGACCACGACGGTCCCTACAGAACTATGTATTAAAGGATACTTACAAAGGGAAACGATTGGATCATCATTAGCTGAGGAACCATAGCTTTTTATGTTTCTTACATTAGAGCTACTGATTTCACACGTTAGTAAACTTGCTGGATTCCCACTCCAACTGAAGCCGGAACTTTCGAATAATATAAATTCATTTGTTGAGTTTGTCGATTGGGTAAATTGCTTTCGTTCGGTTCAATAAATATTTTTCTACAACCTTCCCTCGTTAATTATCTTTGCATGTTTACATATATTTCCTTACATGTTACTCTATCTTTAATCGTTGTTTGTCCTTTTTCTTCTGGCCGTTGCGTTGTCTGTCTTTCTTCGATTTACGGATTCTGATTACCCCTTTGGTATCTTCAAACTCTTCTAACATGGGATACACATCTATTGTTGTTGTATTCATCTTTTAGTCCTGTCATCTTATTCCAAACGAGTGAAATTCGTAGCTTTACTGTCGAAGAAAAGACCATTAACAGCTACTATTCCGCAGATAGAAACATAGTCCAAATAATTATGAATTTTGTGATTAATGTTTGTTATTTAGATTTTTATTTCTCAATTCTTTCGAGAAATTCATAATTATTTGAACTAATTTAACCCGTCTGTACAGTGAACCTTCTTCTAAATAGAGAGTCGTCAGGGTTTTTTTTCACTGGGGTCCCTTTGTCTAAGAATTTTCCAGTCGGATGCTACCTTAAAATGTTATAAAATTGTTGGCAATGACAGCCAGTTTACATATATAAGAGGTGAGTCAGGTACATTTCATGTTTTTAACTTGTAATGCGTCTTTTTTGTTAGTTGTTGCAAAAAATAATATCAGTGGAAAAAAAACGAGAACAAAGTACATGCTGTACATAATATATCAAATAATAAACTTAAAACGGAAATATTGTCGACATCATATTTTTTTTTAATTCGTTCATAAATTGCAAACTTTAGAGAAAACCGAAAGGACAAGCAAGAATAGATAATCCAGAGACACTGGCAACATGAGATGAGAAGCACGGATCCCACCAAGAACAGTGGGTGAACTCATGTGTTTGCGGGGGGTAGATAGTTCCTGTTTCTGACAAGAAATCCGCCGTGTTACTCATATAGTCAGAAACGTGTTGAACACCAGGGGGATATGATGTTTAATGCCACTTTCAACAATATTTCAGTTATACTGTGGGGGTTGTGAGACGCCACCATACACTAACAAACACAAATGACGTAAATAAGACATGAGCCCTCCTAAAAACTACTAGGAGCAAAGAACCGAGTATTTTTTTGTTGCGGAAATCGTAGTATTCCATGATGTATGTCTTCAACCCCAATTGCAGTGGTGTCATTTTGATATTTGAAATATTTTCGAATAATAAAAATGTCGTTGTCATCAGATCAGCGATAAAACGGTCCTGAATTTTAAAGGAACACAGCTTAACGGTGTTTAACTGTCTACGGTGATCCATATACCTATCAATAGGGGATTTCTAAAAGGACAAACTATAAAGCATATATTTATTGCCATGACGACCGATCAATATAGTTTGTTGTTAATACTTTTAAACTGTTTTCGAGTTTTCACATACTAGTATCTCATTACCCTTATTTCAACAATGGATTGATTGATTGATTGATTGATTGATTGATTGATTGATTGATTGATTGATTGATTGATTGATTGATTGATTGATTGATTGATTGATTGATTGATTGATTGATTGATTGATTGATTGATTGATTGATTGATTGATTGATTGATTGATTGATTGATTGATTGATCGATAATTGGTTGCTTGCCGTCAATATGCATATTCAGGACAAAGCAAATTCTACAGAAATGAGGAAGGAATGGGATAACCGGAGCTACGACGTTTGATTGTCACTGGAGAAAAAACGTATTTAATGTGAACGCATGGCATTCTCCAAACCATTATCCGTTACCCGCCATGGCCACTATCAGGTATTCCGTTTTAAAACATAACAATCCACCACCCACCTGGGTGAGGGCTCCACCTATATACAACCGAATATGCGCTGAGTAGCTGTGTGCTTTTTGAGGCCTGGGAACCTTCACCAGTACCTAATGGTTGAAATCAGAATCAAACACGAATATACTATGACGATAGACATGACCGAAGATAATATTGTGTATAAACTTATATTGTATATTTCTTATATTGCCGCATTGGTGGCGTAATGGTTAGCCTGCTTGTCTTGGATATAGTTAGAGCCACGGTAGTGCCCTCTCCCAGAGGGTGTGCCGGGTGTAGAATAGGCGCCAGGTTTCTCCGTCCTAGAGGCATTAGTCCTCTAAAAGGGGTCAATCCCGCGGGAACCCCGGGGTATAGAAATGGGACCGAGAGCTTCTGTGGCTTGAAGGGGCGTCCGTCGGTTGTGCAGGATGTATAAATTCACAACCAACCCGTCCTTCGGATGAGACGTAAATAAAACCGAGGTCCCGTGTTGAGAGATTGCCACCCTCTTCGCACGTTAAAGAACCCAGTGTAACAGCTCATTATGAGCATTATGCTCATGATGAGTGGTCCATAGGAGACCTGTTGCACTGGCTAAATTATCCGTCTCTACCCATCACCTTTCCTTGTTTCGAGTCCCGTGGCTTTTAAATTTTTAAATGTTCTCGTCCTGAATATAGCTGAAAAATTCCTCGCTGGACGTTAAACACCAATCAATCAATCAATCAATCAATCAAACAAAGACTATCAAATTGTTATAAATTTGTTACTTCTCCGATAACTTGGCGATAGGCACGCAACATTAAGGAGAACGATCAAATATTAACTTCCCACCGATAAAAAGTGTACTTTCTATAAATTCTATCATTATTAATAATAATTGGTGATATTTTCCGAGACTAGTCACAAAATACAAGTTCGCGGGAAGGGAGACAATTCAATATTTCATTAGACGAAAAGGAGTTATCTACCATTGTTACCACCCTCCAGCATTGCGGAAACATTATAACTTTTTAACCAATTAATTTCATGAAATAAAAAAGCACAACACATATTTGGTTAATCGACGTTAATGACATGAATGCAGTTATCAATTTAAACAATTATATTAAGAAAGAAAATACACCGTTCTCAGCGGTGGTCAAACACACTGTCGTTTATGTTTGAAAACAATCATTCAGAACATTTCTGTGACCCCCGAGGAACTTTATACATCACTGTCAGGCAGAGTGTCAACAAAACTCTGTAAATTGCCAAACATAGTGTGAATAATCTGTGGGAAGCTATTCTTAACACAAAGAAATGTGAAATAAAACAAATCTTTTTGGGGCTTTATGTTTACTTGCTGCCTAAGACTTTTAAACAATTTGGCTTTTCAATCTTGTGACAATGAGAGTACCTGATGAATGTTATTCCAGAAACGCGTCGTCCGCACTAAATTAGATAGTAGTTAGATTGATTACCTATTCGATCAGTGACTATGACCACTAACGTTGTGAGCTCGAATCACAGTCATGACGAGGTGTATTCGATACAACAGTATATGATAAAGTTTGTCAGTGACTTACGACAGGTCGGTGTTTTTCTCCGGGTACTGCGGTTTTCTCCACCTATAAAGCTGACAGCTACGATGTAGCTAAAATATTGTTGAAAATGGCGTTAAATACGATCATCCTAACCGTAAATGGCTGATTTCATAAAAATTGTGCACTATAAAAAGATGTGGACCATATATAACCAAGATAGTGGTTTTGACTCGAAAAGCAGCTTGAATTCATAATGAGCATTCTGGAGTAACGGATACATATTTAGATAATTTGAACTGTCGGGACACCGTACGAAAACAAATTAACCTCTAATTTAACACTCTGTCATCTATTTCCCTAATAATAATATTTCATTTCTTTTTGTTCTGTTGCGTCAAACGTAAATTTAATTGAAAGACGATATTTAAACATGACCCTTGGTTTTAGATTTTATCATTTGAAAATGCTTTATAATTGTCTTCAATAACTGGATACAAAAATGAAACTAAAATTTTTCTTTAGAAAAAGTAACACCTCTTGGTTAAATTACATTATTGTGGAGACATAAAGTTCATAATCCCTCTGATTAGTATAACCTTCACACAAAAAGACACAATTTACATTTTTTATTTAAAAAAAAAGAAATCCGCGGTAAAATTTATAAGGGGATAATAATTCATACATGATAACACAAATAAACTCGGATTGGTGTCAGAAATTGAAATAGTTTCACATTTCGCATGTATACATTGATAATTGGATTTCTTCTTTTTAATCAGAACTCGCATCATCATCGGTACCCATGAGTGATTTTGTACCGATCATTGCAAGGAGGTGAACTCAAAACCCACGGTTTGCGACAATGAACTCGCATCTCGATATCTATAATTCGTTTTGTATAGAGTATCTTCAGTCGGAATCCTGGCTATAGAGGGGAGTGTGGAGATTCCTCGTTTTGTATAGAGTATCTTCAGTCGGAATCCTGGCTATAGTGGGGAGTGTTGAGATTCCTCGTTTTGCATAGAGTATCTTTAGTCGGAATCCTGGCTATAGAGGGGGGGAGGGGGGTGAGATTCCATCAACTGGACTACAGTACACGGAAAATTCAGAAAAGGGTTAATCAATCAGTAATCCTAAATCGATTGACAGACAATACAATGATAAATAAAAAAAGGACAAAAGGCAAGCAATGGTCGACAAAATGCTACACAGAAAACTAAAGATATAGCAGCATGAACCTCACTAGTAACCAAGTGAAATAAACGTTATAAAATATCTGACATGTAAAGCAGTTCCTGCTCCACTAGTGACACATGTCGTCTTGCATATGTTAAAAACACGGTGATAAATTATATTCAGTAGTAAGTCATGAAAGAGGAAAGGAAGCCTGGATTATGACTACGACAATTTGAACATGGTCGTGGCCATCTACACACAACACAGAAAAATAACGATTGTACCAATCCAATCCAACTAAAACCTGGCGGTGAACTCAGGTGATTCAGGTTATAATCAGTTCCTGCTCCACTGGTGACACCTATCATGTAACCAAAAATCTGGTCAAATTCTGGTGATATTGCATATTCAGTGATAAATTATGCACAAGGAGAAAAACGAAAGGGGGGTTACGACTACGATAAACAGAACATCTCCTTGAAGATTTGTGACACATATATTCTGTATCGGTTCACCAGGTCATGATAGCAGTCGTAAAAACTTCAAATTAACCACCTAGATTCGAACCCTTAGTTCAGTAGCTTCTTTGTTAGCAGTATAGTCTCTATTATATTATATAATTCACAACACAAAAGTACAAAAGTGAGATGGACATGTTAGATGCGAGTGCATGTGACGTGACACTTTGGAAGCCTATAGTTTCATTTGTATAGCGAAGACATCTGTATATATCCAATACAGATCATTTGTTCCTCACAAAAATCTAAATAATGAAAGTGATTTCTTAGCTGGATATATAAATACATATACACCACAAGTCATCAAAATGAAACCTTACCTCAACAAAATATTTACTTTGATATATAAAAAACACGGTAACAAAATGTTGGAGCTTACTGTGAAATACAAAACCAGAATTTTGAGAAGTGAAGAACACATGAAAGCCTAAAATAACTAATCTTATTTCATTCCCACGACATCAAGTTCAATTATTAAACTTGAGCCAACTGTTCAGTAACTAATTCTCATGATTCTCCTATTACCTAATATATGTTAGTCGCTTAAAACTTCTCAAGGGTGGTATAATTAAGGGACCAATCATTTTTCATTTCACTTTTAGGGAGGGTGTATGTTTTTTCCGCCAATCAAGAAAAAAAAAATTTCCAGACGAAACAAATAAAAACGTAGATATCTAATTTAGTGGTTTAGCTATTATTAGTTTTTTCAAATAAAATAAAAGGAACAATCAAGAATGGATAATCCACAAACACTGGCAACGTTGGGCACACAAGAAACAGGACGAAGACAAACAAAGCACAAAAGCATAACACAGAAAGCGAAAAAGTTTAGCAAAACGGAGCCCACCAAAAACCGGAGTTGAACCAAGGTGCTCGCGAGTTGTAACCAGTTCTTGCCTCTAATAAAACATCCGCCATGAATCTCATTTAGAGAAATCATTTACATCCATATCATTTCCTCCACTAAGATCAACAATTGCTGTCATATCAAGTAATGGCAAGCAGGTACACCAAAAGTCTAAAACAAATACACAGGTGGGTCATTTGTTGACAAATAGTTGTATCACAACCGTCGAAGTAGACAACACAAACTTATCAAGAAGTTGATCCCAACTTATCAAGAAGTTGATCCCAACTTATTAGGAAGTTGATCCCAACTTATCAAGAAGTTGATCCCAACTTATCAAGAAGTTGATCCCAACTTATCAAGAAGTTGATCCCAACTTATCAAGAAGTTGATCCCAACTTATCAAGAACTTGACCTCAGCTTATTATTTCTTTGGCATCATTTTCCATTTTGCCACCAAGCTAGTTCAGCGCTAAATACTGTTCATATCATAACATTTTAATAATAAAATACGAACAAAATTCTGTCTTATTATTTATATCGTCAAATATCGTCAGCTAAACGTAAAGTTCATTCGAAAAGTTCACTTTCTCAACAAAACTTCAAATATGTCTCGTGGCAAGATACCGGTATTTGAGATATTATATTATATATGCAATAAAGGTTGCAGAATACCGAAGAGTCAATCAAAAATGGACAATCCAGAGAATCAGCTGTAATATTTGACCACGTCATTTGACCTTCCTGTACCGACTTCTTTCGATTAGCGGGTAATAAATGTTTATAAAAAGCGATATCTATTTTAACCACCATAACACTTGATACCTTTCTCCCATTATAGATGTTATCACATGAAAGTGCATTTAAAATGTGTTGAATTTCCCAATAATAAAGTATGAAAATTATAATATTTTTTGTAGAAGGTAACACCCCTGGATTATAATTACATCATTATGGAGACTTAAGTTTGTAATCCTTCTGGTTTAAAGACATCAAACAATACGAAGGTTGACATGTTAGATTCCTTAAAGACGTATTTATGTATTAAGAGAGACACTAGTTGATACAAAATGGCCTAACAATCCTAATTTATGTGAGGAAATATAGCAAATATATCATTTTTCCAGATTTATCAGTTTGAAACAAGATTCGATCTGCTGTTTAATCTTGATTTATTTTATATAAATATTTAAGCTCATATCATGAGAACAATAAACGTCCATTCGGATTCACGTTTGAAGCTAAATGTCTAAATAAGTGTGGTTCCATTGATGACAAGACAAAAAGTCCTAATCTAGACTAATAATATAATAAAGAAGATGCAGTGTGTGTACGACACGTTTCTGGAATAACCTTCATCAAGGACCCTAACAATCAATGTATTGGAAAGACAAATAATTCTAAAGTCTTTGTGAGCAAGTAAACAAAAGGGTCTAAACCGGATGGCCAAGGTCGGCTAAGGTCGCATGTGCCTGAGAGAGTCTAAAGTCTTTGTGAACAAGTAAACAAAAGAGTCTAAACAGGATGGCCAAGGTCGGCTAAGGTCGCATGTGCCTGAGAGAGTCTAAAGTCTTTGTGAGCAAGTAAACAAAAGGGTCTAAACAGGATGGCCAAGGTCGGCTAAGGTCGCATGTGCCTGAGAGAGTCTAAAGTCTTTGTGAACAAGTAAACAAAAGAGTCTAAACAGGATGGCCAAGGTCGGCTAAGGTCGCATGTGCCTGAGAGAGTCTAAAGTCTTTGTGAGCAAGTAAACAAAAGGGTCTAAACAGGATGGCCAAGGTCGGCTAAGGTCGCATGTGCCTGAGCGAGTCTAAAGTCTTTGTGAGCAAGTAAACAAAAGAGTCTAAACAGGATGGCCTAAGTCGGCTAAGGTCGCATGTGCCTGAGAGAGTCTAAAGTCTTTGTGAGCAAGTAAACAAAAGGGTCTAAACAGGATGGCCAAGGTCGGTTAAGGTCGCATGTGCCTGAGAGAGTCTAAAGTCTTTGTGAGCAAGTAAACAAAAGGGTCTAAACAGGATGGCCAAGGTCGGCTAAGGTCGCATGTGCCTGAGAGAGTCTAAAGTCTTTGTGAACAAGTAAACAAAAGAGTCTAAACAGGATGGCCAAGGTCGGCTAAGGTCGCATGTGCCTGAGAGAGGAGTACCTTAGTTGTATTACAATTACATATTTTAGATACTATAAATTTCAATACTAGATAATAATATATAAATAACACATAGCTGAGAGGGTGGTAAAGCAGATTGTTAACCTCGGTTGACAATGAAATTTCTAGGGGTAACAATCTGCACTAACCACCCTCTCAGCTATGTGTTATTTGTTTTATTATACTGAATGTTCTTTTCTCCTGGTTTCATTCTATTTTATGATTTTGATGCCCTGACTTTCAATTGCTGTTGTCTTTAAATGTGTTAAACTGTGATATCGATGATGTGTAATAAATAAGATTACATACTTTTTTTGTATTTGTTAATATTTTTCTGCCATTTTGGTGTATGTTTTATATAGATGGGTGTTCTTAAATGAAAAGTGAGCAATTTAATAAACTTACTATTTCCCGAATATCTAGTTAATAAGTGTTTTATTATACGGAAAGAGACGTCAGATGCAAAATGATGGCTGAAGGTAAAATAATTGATGTGGCAGTAAAAAAGACAAGTCATACATTTGTCAAAGCAAAGTCATCAGACAAAAAGTCAGGAATTTCCGGAACATTTTCATTCCTTCACCGATATTATTTTTCAATTTAAATCCCGACTTTGATTATCCGATCTTTTAAATCGCACAATTGACTCGGACATAAAAGTTTTAAATCGAGAGGGTGATCGACTAAATTATCACACTCTGCCATGTGATAGGCTAAATTGGCACACGCTCCTTAACCAATGAGAAGACAGGAAATTTACAAGAAGTATAATGATAGATAATAAACCATGTCAGTGCGAAAAAACAGAGTACAGGGGTGATACTCTCGGAGATTAACAGTTCGTCAGCAGAGGTATCGACCCAGTGATAGCAATAAAAATGTAGATTTAGTGTGTACGATAAACTAGATTATCAATATTCTTTAATCTGTATATATATATATTTCATAAGCAAACATTTTCTTTTGTAATAGAACATTACTTTTTTTTTAAATTATTTTAGTAAAAATGTGAAAGAATATCAATGTATTTCCTAATGCACCTCTATATCATGTTGTTAGTGATGATTATCCTCATCAGCAAAAATTGTAACGTGTATCTACTGAGAACAACAATATTATAAATAAAATAAACACATTCATTTATTAAAGTAAATGAGGTATCAGCTACCGTGTTGCCGTACGCTATTACTTAAAATAATTTTGAATCTTCCTAGTGAGAGCTAGAAATAGATGTGGTCAGAAGAGGATATTTTCTCATTTGTTAGACGATCAAAACCACAAGATGTTATACATATATTTGCTCGCAATTTACTTTTAAAAACATCATTACCTTGATAATCAATTATAATTTGAATTTCATATTTTTTATATTTGAAAACATAATTTGAAAAGTAGACGTCTCCGCGTTTATATAAAGCGCACTCCCTCAAAATAAACCACCATTCACCTTAAATATAAGAACAATTTGAAGATACCAAAGAGGTAATCAGAAGCCGTTAATCGAAGACAAACAGACAACACAATACCCAAAATTATATGACTTCAGATAATGTCTTTTTCTGATTGGCTGACGTCCCTAGTAACGATCTTTGATATAAGACATTATAATCACCTCGTGTGACGTCACGTGAGGTGAATATAACATTTCAACAAGGTAATCAAAAGAAAATGTCGTGATCAAAGCTTATTTTAAAGGTGAAAAAAACATATAAAATGTGTCATATAATAAAACAATTAATGACTTTCAATTCGATGGATATCAGGATTTATTAACCCAAGAATAATATATTTACCTCGGTCCTAAGGGGACTCGATAAATATAATATTCTTGGGTTAATAAATCCTTGTATCCACCTCATTTAAAGTCATTAATTGTATAATATTAATACCACGGTTGTCCGAGTTAAACGGTTAAACAATCGAACGCGAAGCGTGATATTATTTAACCGTGTAAATCGGAAAACCGTGGTATAACTGATTTGTAACATGAAGGCATGCAATATCACATCTAGGTCGTTGATTATTGCACGACTTCCTGAGAGTAATAAAACTACAGCCCAGATTTAAAGTATGCAATATCTCGTATCTGTGTGTAGTATTTCATAGACCTTAGCTGTTACTAACATTCTGGTATATAAATCATAAAAAGATCAAAGGAAACGAATGTATGTATTCATGTCACAATTTAGTTTCTAATGCTTTGCTTTGCTTAGTTGAGTCGTTGTCTTGTAAATATTTAATGATTTTGTCTTATAGTTTGCTTTCCCATTAGAATTGCATGTTCTGTCCTCTTCCTACATAAAAAAAAAATATAAACAAGGGTGTTTGTTACTCGGTGAAAATATATTATATTCATCACTTTGATATCTTTAATGGTCTAAATGAGTCTCGTGTTGAGATATATTTTGTAAACTCACCTGTAACGAGACATCTCCATCAAACTGTTGACAAAAAACTATTGAAACACAAACTTTTGTTGATATGAACGTCCCCTTCATGCTGGTCTTAAATAGGATAAGTATGTTTGAAGCTTAACTATTCGATCCTTGATCATCCCAAAGTACTACATCAACAAGATTGATCGAGATCAGATAACGTACCGGCATATACGTCATCCCACCATTTAGTACGACAGCTCATTAACTAAGTTAGCATCTCGTATGACATTTAAAAGTTGCATATTTTGAACACCCTTTGAAGTACTGGCTTATTTTGGCTTTCTAATCTTTTGACTGAGCATACCTAGTGAAGGTTATCCCTTAAACATACCGTGAGCACTGAACTAGATATCTACGTTTTACTAACATACGGGCATATACGTTTCCCCACCATTTAGGTCGACAGCTCATTAACTAAGCTAGCTTCTCGTGTAACATTTCAAAGTTGCATGTTTTGAACACCACTTGGTGTACCTGGTCCTAAAGCTTTTTTAAAGTTATTTGTATTTCCAATCTTTTGGCTATAGGCATGCCTGATGAAGGGGGTACCATACACTACAGGGAGATAACTCTTTAAAATCAGTTGAACGTTTTGATCATATGATGTGTGTATGCAGATTTCAAGCATCTCGGTGATCAAAACCAGAGGGAAAAGCTGCTATGTGGCTAGTGAATTTATAGCTCCGAGTCTGTTGGTTGGAATTTGTTAAAATTTTGATATTTATTACAGTGGATATATTCAAACACACTGCCAAAAAAAATAAGAAAATTAAACGAGCAGATCAAATTTTACCTGAAGTGTATGGATGGTACCACCTTAAGTTAGATATTTAAGTTCTTATTTCATACTAGTTTTGTCTGTGGATTACACGATGTATTTAATTATGCAAATTAGAATCTTTTGGAATTGCTTTGTATAAATTAAAGTCGCCCAAACCTTCATTATTTCTTCTTATTAAGTCACACAAACGTTGCATGGCAGGCTTCTTCTTTTTTCTCCGTAATTCATTTCTTATTATTAAGTCTTCTACAAAGATCTCTTATAATTTCGTCTCGATTTGGGTGATAAACATAGCCGCCATTCTTTGGATGTATGTATACATCTACTATGAAAAGCTTGAAGATACCAACTGAATAATCAGAAATCATAAACACAATGACCAAAAGAAAAATGACAACAGAACAAACAATGATCTACACAGAAAACTAAAGATAGAGCAACACGTACCCACTAAAAATACTGTGTTAATTTTAATATTTGCTTGGGTGTCTTTTGCTTCCATGTTGAAGTAATCCCTATAAAACTTCTACAGTTTTTAATCACGAACTGGTTGATGGCAACGAAATATTCATTTCTCAAATGGTAATGGATCTTTTTCCTTTGATGTAGATTTTATCTTTCCTCTATCACCGACTAGACTTTTACTAGACTTTTTGTTTAAATATATGAGTAACACGAATATTTGTTTACGAAACAGGAATTGTTTACCCTTCACGAGCACATTGGTTCAATCCAGATTGTTTAGTGGGTTCCTGTTATTTATATGTTTAGTGGGTTCCTGTTATTCATATGTTTAGTGGGTTCCTGTTATTTATATGTTTAGTGGGTTCCTGTTATTTATATGTTTAGTGGGTTCCTGTTATTCATATGTTTAGTGGGTTCCTGTTATTTATATGTTTAGTGGGTTCCTGTTATTTATATGTTTAGTGGGTTCCTGTTATTTATATGTTTAGTGGGTTCCTGTTATTCATATGTTTAGTGGGTTCCTGTTATTTATATGTTTAGTGGGTTCCTGTTATTTATATGTTTAGTGGGTTCCTGTTATTCATATGTTTAGTGGGTTCCTGTTATTCATATGTTTAGTGGGTTCCTGTTATTTATATGTTTAGTGGGTTCCTGTTATTTATATGTTTAGTGGGTTCCTGTTATTTATATGTTTAGTGGGTTCCTGTTATTTATATGTTTAGTGGGTTCCTGTTATTTATATGTTTAGTGGGTTCCTGTTATTCATATGTTTAGTGGGTTCCTGTTATTTATATGTTTAGTGGGTTCCTGTTATTCATATGTTTAGTGGTTTCCTGTTATTTACATGTTTAGTGGGTTCCTGTTATTCATATGTTTAGTGGGTTCCTGTTATTCATATGTTTAGTGGGTTCCTGTTATTTATATGTTTAGTGGGTTCCTGTAATTCATATGTTTAGTGGGTTCCTGTTATTCATATGTTTTTGGGGTTTTCTGTGTTGTGTTTTGTGTTTTCTTTGTCTTTGTTCTGTGTCTTGTGCCCAATGTTGCGTGTGTCTTTGGATTGTTCATTCTTGATTGCCCCTTATGTTTGTTTCTAACATTTATAAGGCTCAAAACAATTTTACGTAAAGATAATTAATATGTTTTGGCTATATGAAATAGTAATATAAGATATGATTTCTTGTCTGGATATATATGACAAAATGCAAGCATGCAATATTACTATAGTACCTAATTTTATATTCATAGGAAAGCAATATAACATGGTTGAATATAATATGCTGATTGAAACTGCATAGCTTGTGTTGTGTGTCAGTGAATAGGAGGCCGTTTGCTTAGTAAAAACATGAGCAGTCCTTACATAATATGTTGCCATTCCCACGGTCCTAAGGATAACATTTGTTGTTATATTACACCGTCAGACGATCGTTTTAATTATTTATTCGTCTCGAATTGCGGTCAAACCACAACAGTTTCAATTGCGACCTAGATAATGGCCTGCATATATGTTTTTAGACACGTGTATACGTTCGTGCTAAAATATATAATAAAGACACTATTTCATAATACAATGTAATTAAACATTAGATTAAAAATATATGTATCATGTATAATGCTAAGTATTATCTATACTATAAATGATATTAATAAATAACAAACGCAAATATTAATTTGCCGACAGCCTGCCGTACGTGATAGACGCCGGATATATTCATTCATAATATAGTATTACAATGTACATGTATATATTTGTATATTTATAATTCATAACAATTATAACCTCATTTCTTCAACAACAAAAATATATGTGATAATATCCGTCATAAATAGACAAGGCCGTCCAGGGAAAACCGACGCATGAAACAATGTTTGAATGCAATTATGGAAACCTGTGCCCGACGCCAATGCTCGAGTCTATTTCGGGATATAAGGTGTCAGACCTCACCTATAATAAATAGTAAACAAATTGTAAATTATATACAATCACACTTATAAAAATTTAAAGTGTTTTCTGTTTGCACGGCGGCTAGAAAGTGCAAGCAAATAATTTGACCTCGCTTTCTCCGTATGCAACTGACCTTACTAGTGACAGGTAAAAACGAATAATTTGTATATTGTCTCTTATTAACTGCAAACTTGCATGGTTCTTTGTCCGTAATTAACGCCAACTAAAAGCAGATTCACAAAAAATAAGAAATAAGTGCATTTCTTGATCGATCTCACAACACGAACAGTTTTTATGGGTAACAAAAATTTACGATTTTTTTATTGCAGTGCCTATACGAAGCCAAGAAAGTGAGCGGTCTTGTATACGTGTATTAGGGGTATCGAGGAAAGTGAGCGGTCTTGTATACGTGTGTTAGGGGTATCGAGGAAAGTGAGCGGTCTTGTATACGTGTGTTAGGGGTATCGAGGAAAGTGAGCGGTTTTGTATACGTGTGTTAGGGGTATCGAGGAAAGTGAGCGGTCTTGTATACGTGTGTTAGGGGTATCGAGGAAAGTAAGCGGTCTTGTATACGTATTAGGGGTATCGAGGAAAGTGAGCGGTCTTGTATACGTGTGCTAAGGGTATCGAGGAAAGTGACCGGTCTTGTATACGTGTTAGGGGTATCGAGGAAAATGAGCGGTCTTGTATACGTGTGTTAGGGGTATCGAGGAAAGTGAGCGATCTTGTATACGTGTATTAGGGGTGTCGAGGAAAGTGAGTGGTCTTGTATACGTGTGTTAGGGGTATCGAGGAAAGTGAGCGGTCTTGTATACGTGTGTTAGGGGTATCGAGGAAAGTGAGCGGTCTTGTATACGTGTGTTAGGGGTATCGAGGAAAGTGAGTGGTCTTGTATACGTGTGTTAGGGGTATCGAGGAAAGTGAGTGGTCTTGTATACGTGTGTTAGGGGTATCGAGGAAAGTGAGCGGTCTTGTATACGTGTGTTAGGGGTATCGAGGAAAGTGAGCGGTCTTGTATACGTGTTAGGGGTATCGATGAAAGTGAGCGGTCTTGTATACGTGCTAGGGGTATCGAGGAAAGTGAGCGGTCTTGTATACGTGTGTTTGGGGTATCGAGGAAAGTGAGCAGTCTTGTATACGTGTGTTAGGGGTATCGAGGAAAGTGAGTGGTCTTGCATACGTGTGTTAGGGGTATCGAGGAAAGTGAGCGGTCTTGTATACGTGTGTTAGGGGTATCGAGGAAAGTGAGCGGTCTTGTATACGTGTGTTAGTGGTATCGAGGAAAGAGAGCGGTCTTGTATACGTGTGTTAGGGGTATCGAGGAAAGTGAGTGGTCTTGTATACGTGTGTTAGGGGTATCGAGGAAAGTGAGCGGTCTTGTATACGTGTGTTAGGGGTATCGAGGAAAGTGAGCGGTCTTGTATTCGTGTGTTAGGGGTATCGAGGAAAGTAAGCGGTCTTGTATACGTCTTAGGGGTATCGAGGAAAGTGAGCGGTCTTGTATACATATGTTAGGGGTATCGAGGAAAGTGAGCAGTCTTGTATACGTGTTAGGGGTATCGAGGAAAGTGAGCGGTCTTGTATACATGTTAGGGGTATCGAGGAAAGTGAGCGGTCTTGTATACGTGTGTTAAGGGTATCGAGGAAAGTGAGCGGTCTTGTATACGTGTGTTAGGGGTATCGAGGAAAGTGAGCGGTCTTGTATACGTGTTAGGGGTATCGAGGAAAGTGAGCGGTCTTGTATACGTGTGTTAGGGGTATCGAGGAAAGTGAGCGGTCTTGTATACGTGTGTTAGGGGTATCGAGGAAAGTGAGCGGTCTTGTATACGTGTGTTAGGGGTATCGAGGAAAGTGAGCGGTCTTGTATATGTGTTAGGGGTATCGAGGAAAGTGAGCGGTCTTGTATACGTGTTAGGGGTATCGAGGAAAGTGAACGGTCTTGTATACGTGTGTTAGGGGTATCGAGGAAAGTGAGCGGTCTTGTATACGTGTGTTAGGGGTATCGAGGAAAGTGAGCGGTCTTGTATACGTGTGTTAGGGGTATCGAGGAAAGTGAGCGGTCTTGTATACGTGTGTTAGGGGTATCGAGGAAAGTGAGCGGTCTTGTATACGTGTGTTAGTGGTATCGAGGAAAGTGAGCGGTCTTGTATACGTGTGTTAGGGGTATCGAGGAAAGTGAGTGGTCTTTTATACGTGTGTTAGGGGTATCGAGGAAAGTGACCGGTCTTGTATACGTGTGTTAGGGGTATCGAGGAAAGTGAGCGGTCTTGTATACGTGTGTTAGGGGTATCGAGGAAAGTGAGCGGTCTTGTATACGTGTGTTATGGGTATCGAGGAAAGTGAGCGGTCTTGTATTCGTGTGTTAGGGGTATCGAGGAAAGTAAGCGGTCTTGTATACGTGTTAGGGGTATCGAGGAAAGTGAGCGGTCTTGTATACGTGTGTTAGGGGTATCGAGGAAAGTGACCGGTCTTGTATACGTGTTAGGGGTATCGAGGAAAGTGAGCGGTCTTGTATACGTGTGTTAGGGGTATCGAGGAATGTGAGCGGTCTTGTATACGTGTTAGGGGTATCGAGGAAAGTGAGCGGTCTTGTATACGTGTTAGGGGTATCGAGGAAAGTGAGCGGTCTTGTATACGTGTGTTAAGGGTATCGAGGAAAGTGAGCGGTCTTGTATACGTGTGTTATAGGGGTATCGAGGAAAGTGAGCGGTCTTGTATACGTGTGTTAGGGGTATCGAGGAAAGTGAGCGGTCTTGTATACGTGTGTTAGGGGTATCGAGGAAAGTGAGTGGTCTTGTATACGTGTGTTAGAGGTATCGAGGAAAGTGAGCGGTCTTGTATACGTGTGCTAGGGGTATCGAGGAAAGTGAGCGGTCTTGTATACGTGTGTTAGGGGTATCGAGGAAAGTGAGCGGTCTTGTATACGTGTGTTAGTGGTATCGAGGAAAGTGAGCGGTCTTGTATACGTCTTAGGGGTATCGAGGAAAGTGAGCGGTCTTGTATACATGTTAGGGGTATCGAGGAAAGTGAGCAGTCTTGTATACGTGTTAGGGGTATCGAGGAAAGTGAGCGGTCTTGTATACGTGTTAGGGGTATCGAGGAAAGTGAGCGGTCTTGTATACATGTTAGGGGTATCGAGGAAAGTGAGCAGTCTTGTATACGTGTTAGGGGTATCGAGGAAAGTGAGCGGTCTTGTATACGTGTTAGGGGTATCGAGGAAAGTGAGCGGTCTTGTATACGTGTGTTAAGGGTATCGAGGAAAGTGAGCGGTCTTGTATACGTGTGTTAGGGGTATCGAGGAAAGTGAGCGGTCTTGTATACGTGTTAGGGGTATCGAGGAAAGTGAGCGGTCTTGTATACGTGTGTTAGGGGTATCGAGGAAAGTGAGCGGTCTTGTATACGTGTGTTAGGGGTATCGAGGAAAGTGAGCGCTCTTGTATACGTGTGTTAGGGGTATCGAGGAAAGTGAGCGGTCTTGTATACGTCTTAGGGGTATCGAGGAAAGTGAGCGGTCTTGTATACGTGTGTTAGGGGTATCGAGGAAAGTGACCGGTCTTGTATACGTGTTAGGGGTATCGAGGAAAATGAGCGGTCTTGTATACGTGTGTTAGGGGTATCGAGGAAAGTGAGCGGTCTTGTATACGTGTTAGGGGTATCGAGGAAAGTGAGCGGTCTTGTATACGTGTTAGGGGTATCGAGGAAAGTGAGCGGTCTTGTATACGTGTGTTAAGGGTATCGAGGAAAGTCAGCGGTCTTGTATACGTGTGTTAGGGGTATCGAGGAAAGTGAGCGGTCTTGTATACGTGTTAGGGGTATCGAGGAAAGTGAGCGGTCTTGTATACGTGTGTTAGGGGTATCGAGGAAAGTGAGCGGTCTTGTATACGTGTGTTAGGGGTATCGAGGAAAGTGAGCGGTCTTGTATACGTGTGTTAGGGGTATCGAGGAAAGTGAGCGGTCTTGTATACGTGTGCTATGGGTATCGAAGAAAGTGAGCGGTCTTGTATACGTGTTAGGGGTATCGAGGAAAGTGAGCGGTCTTGTATACGTGTGTTAAGGGTATCGAGGAAAGTGAGCGGTCTTGTATACGTGTGTTAGGGGTATCGAGGAATGTGAGCGGTCTTGTATACGTGTGTTAGGGGTATCGAGGAAAGTGAGCGGTCTTGTATACGTGTGTTAGGGGTATCGAGGAAAGTGAGCGGTCTTGTATACGTGTGTTAGGGGTATCGAGGAAAGTGAGTGGTCTTGTATACGTGTGTTAGAGGTATCGAGGAAAGTGAGCGGTCTTGTATACGTGTGCTAGAGGTATCGAGGAAAGTGAGCGGTCTTGTATACGTGTGTTAGGGGTATCGAGGAAAGTGAGCGGTCTTGTATACGTGTGTTAGTGGTATCGAGGAAAGTGAGCGGTCTTGTATACGTGTGTTAGGGGTACCGAGGAAAGTGAGCGGTCTTGTATACGTGTGTTAGGGGTATCCAGGAAAGTGACCGGTCTTGTATACTTGTGTTAGGGGTATCGAGGAAAGTGAGCGGTCTTGTATACGTGTGTTAGGGGTATCGAGGAAAGTGAGCGGTCTTGTATACGTGTTAGGGGTATCGAGGAAAGTGAGCGGTCTTGTATACGTGTTAGAGGTATCGAGGAAAGTGAGCGGTCTTGTATACGTGTATTAGGGGTATCGAGGAAAGTGAGCGGTCTTGTATACGTGTGTTAGGGGTATCGAGGAAAGTGAGCGGTCTTGTATACGTGTGTTAGGGGTATCGAGGAAAGTGAGCGGTCTTGTATCGTGTATTAGGGGTATCGAGGAAAGTGAGCGGTCTTGTATACATGTGTTAGGGGTATCGAGGAAAGTGAGCGGTCTTGTATACGTGTGTTAGGGGTATCGAGGAAAGTGAGCGGTCTTGTATACGTGTGCTAGGGGTATCGAGGAAAGTTAGCGGTCTTGAATACGTGTGTTAGGGGTATCGAGGAAAGTGAGCGGTATTGTATACGTGTGTTAGGGGTATCGAGGAAAGTGAGCGGTCTTGTATACGTGTGTTAGGGGTATCGAGGAAAGTGAGCGGTCTTGTATACGTGTGTTAGGGGTATCGAGGAAAGTGAGCGGTCTTGTATACGTATGTTAGGGGTATCGAGGAAAGTGAGCGGTCTTGTATACGTGTGTTAGGGGTATCGAGGAAAGTGAGCGGTCTTGTATACGTGTGTTAGGGATATCGAGGAATGTGAGCGGTCTTGTATACGTGTGTTAGGGGTATCGAGGAAAGTGAGCGGTCTTGTATACGTGTGTTAGGGGTATCGAGGAAAGTGAGCGGTCTTGTATACGTGTGTTAGGGGTATCGAGGAAAGTGAGCGGTCTTGTATACGTGTGTTAGGGGTATCGAGGAAAGTGAGCGGTCTTGTATACGTGTGTTAGGGGTATCGAGGAAAGTGAGCGGTCTTGTATACGTGTGTTAGTGGTATCGAGGAAAGTGAGCGGTCTTGTATACGTGTGTTAGGGGTATCGAGGAAAGTGAGTGGTCTTGTATACGTGTGTTAGGGGTATCGAGGAAAGTGAGCGGTCTTGTATACGTGTGTGAGGGGTATCGAGGAAAGTGAGCGGTCTTGTATACGTGTGTTAGGGGTATCGAGGAAAGTGAGCGGTCTTGTATACGTGTGTTAGGGGTATCGAGGAAAGTGAGCGGTCTTTTATTCGTGTGTTAGGGGTATCGAGCAAAGTAAGCGGTCTTGTATACGTCTTAGGAGTATCGAGGAAAGTGAGCGGTCTTGTATACGTGTGTTAGGGGTATCGAGGAAAGTGACCGGTCTTGTATACGTGTTAGGGGTATCGAGGAAAATGAGCGGTCTTGTATACGTGTGTTAGGGGTATCGAGGAAAGTGAGCGGTCTTGTATACGTGTTAGGGGTATCGAGGAAAGTGAGCGGTCTTGTATACGTGTTAGGGGTATCGAGGAAAGTGAGCGGTCTTGTATACGTGTGTTAAGGGTATCGAGGAAAGTGAGCGGTCTTGTATACGTGTGTTAGGGGTATCGAGGAAAGTGAGCGGTCTTGTATACGTGTGTTAGGGGTATCGAGGAAAGTGAGCGGTCTTGTATACGTGTGTTAGGGGTATCGAGGAAAGTGAGCGGTCTTGTATACGTGTGTTAGGGGAATCGAGGAAAGTGAGCGGTCTTGTATACGTGTGTTAGGGGTATCGAGGAAAGTGAGCGGTCTTGTATACGTGTGTTAGGGGTATCGAGGAAAGTGAGCGGTCTTGTATTCGTGTGTTAGGGGTATCGAGCAAAGTAAGCGGTCTTGTATACGTCTTAGGGGTATCGAGGAAAGTGAGCGGTCTTGTATACGTGTGTTAGGGGTATCGAGGAAAGTGACCGGTCTTGTATACGTGTTAGGGGTATCGACCAAAATGAGCGGTCTTGTATACGTGTGTTAGAGGTATCGAGGAAAGTGAGCTGTCTTGTATACGTGTTAGGGGTATCGAGGAAAGTGAGCGGTCTTGTATACGTGTTAGGGGTATCGAGGAAAGTGAGCGGTCTTGTATACGTGTGTTAAGGGTATCGAGGAAAGTGAGCGGTCTTGTATACGTGTGTTAGGGGTATCGAGGAAAGTGAGCGGTCTTGTATACGTGTGTTAGGGGTATCGAGGAAAGTGAGCGGTCTTGTATACGTGTGTTAGGGGTATCGAGGAAAGTGAGCGGTCTTGTATACGTGTGTTAGTGGTATCGAGGAAAGTGAGCGGTCTTGTATACGTCTGCTAGGGGTATCGAGGAAAGTGAGCGGTCTTGTATACGTGTGTTAGGGGTATCGAGGAAAGTGAGCGGTCTTGTATACATGTGTTAGGGGTATCGAGGAAAGTGAGCGGTCTTGTATACGTGTGTTAGGGGTATCGTGGAAAGTGAGTGGTCTTGTATACGTGTGTTAGGGGTATCGAGGAAAGTGACCGGTCTTGTATACGTGTGTTAGGGGTATCGAGGAAAGTGAGCGGTCTTGTATACGTGTGTTAGGGGTATCGAGGAAAGTGAGCGGTCTTGTATACTTGTGTTAGGGGTATCGAGGAAAGTGAGCGGTCTTGTATACGTGTGTTAGGGGTATCGAGGAAAGTAAGCGGTCTTGTATACGTGTTAGGGTTATCGAGGAAAGTGAGCGGTCTTGTATACGTGTTAGGGGTATCGAGGAAAGTGAGCGGTCTTGTATACGTGTGTTAGGGGTATCGAGGAAAGTGAGCGGTCTTGTATACGTGTGTTAGGGGTATCGAGGAAAGTGAGCGGTCTTGTATACGTGTGTTAGGGGTATCGAGGAAAGTGAGCGGTCTTGTATACGTGTGTTAGGGGTATCGAGGAAAATGAGCGGTCTTGTATACGTGTGTTAGGGGTATCGAGGAAAATGAGCGTCTTGTATACGTGTGTTAGGGGTATCTAGGAAAGTGAGTGGTCTTGTATACGTGTGTTAGGGTTATCGAGGAAAGTGACCGGTCTTGTATACGTGTGTTAGGGGTATCGAGGAAAGTGAGCGGTCTTGTATACGTGTGTAGGGGTATCGAGGAAAGTGAGCGGTCTTGTATTCGTGTGTTAGGGGTATCGAGGAAAGTAAGCGGTCTTGTATACGTGTTAGGGGTATCGAGGAAAGTGAGCGGTCTTGTATACGTGTGATAGGGGTATCGAGGAAAGTGACCGGTCTTGTATACGTGTGTTAGGGGTATCGAGGAAAGTGACCGGTCTTGTATACGTGTTAGGGGTATCGAGGAAAGTGAGCGGTCTTGTATACGTGTTAGGGGTATCGAGGAAAGTGAGCGGTCTTGTATACGTGTGTTAAGGGTATCGAGGAAAGTGAGCTGTCTTGTATACGTGTGTTAGGGGTATCGAGGAAAGTGAGCGGTCTTGTATACGTGTGTTAGGGGTATCGAGGAAAGTGAGCGGTCTTGTATACGTGTGTTAGGGGTATCGAGGAAAGTGAGTGGTCTTGTATACGTGTGTTAGAGGTATTGAGGAAAGTGAGCGGTCTTGTATACGTGTGCTAGGGGTATCGAGGAAAGTGAGCGGTCTTGTATACGTGTGTTAGGGGTATCGAGGAAAGTGAGCGGTCTTGTATACGTGTGTTAGTGGTATCGAGGAAAGTGAGCGGTCTTGTATACGTGTGTTAGGGGTACCGAGGAAAGTGAGCGGTCTTGTATACGTGTGTTAGGGGTATCCAGGAAAGTGAGCGGTCTTGTATACGTGTTAGGGGTATCGAGGAAAGTGAGCGGTCTTGTATACGTGTGTTAGGGGTATCGAGGAAAGTGAGCGGTCTTGTATACGTGTTAGGGGTATCGAGGAAAGTGAGCGGTCTTGTATACGTGTTAGGGGTATCGAGGAAAGTGAGCGGTCTTGTATACGTGTGTTAGGGGTATCGAGGAAAGTGAGCGGTCTTGTATACGTGTGTTAGGGGTATCGAGGAAAGTGAGCGGTCTTGTATACGTGTGTTAGGGGTATCGAGGAAAGTGAGCGGTCTTGTATACGTGTATTAGGGGTATCGAGGAAAGTGAGCGGTCTTGTATACGTGTGTTAGGGGTATCGAGGAAAGTGAGCGGTCTTGTATACGTGTGTTAGGGGTATCGAGGAAAGTGAGCGGTCTTGTATACGTGTGCTAGGGGTATCGAGGAAACTTAGCGGTCTTGAATACGTGTGTTAGGGGTATCGAGGAAAGTGAGCGGTATTGTATACGTGTGTTAGGGGTATCGAGGAAAGTGAGCGGTCTTGTATACGTGTGTTAGGGGTATCGAGGAAAGTGAGCGGTCTTGTATACGTGTGTTAGGGGTATCGAGGAAAGTGAGCGGTCTTGTATACGTATGTTAGGGGTATCGAGGAAAGTGAGCGGTCTTGTATACGTGTGTTAGGGGTATCGAAGAAAGTGAGCGGTCTTGTATACGTGTGTTAGGGGTATCGGGGAATGTGAGCGTCTTGTATACGTGTGTTAGGGGTATCGAGGAATGTGAGCGGTCTTGTATACGTGTTAGGGGTATCGAGGAAAGTGGGCGGTCTTGTATACGTGTGTTAGAGGTATCGAGGAAAGTGAGCGGTCTTGTATACGTGTGTTAGGGGTATCGAGGAAAGTGAGCGGTCTTGTATACGTGTGTTAGGGGTATCGAGGAAAGTGAGCGGTCTTTTATACGTGTGTTAGGGGTATCGAGGAAAGTGAGCGGTCTTGTATACGTGTGTTAGGGGTATCGAGGAAAGTGAGCGGTCTTGTACACGTGTTAGGGGTATCGAGGAAAGTGAGCGGTCTTGTATACGTGTTAGGGGTATCGAGGAAAGTGAGCGGTGTTGTATACGTGTGTTAGGGGTATCGAAGAAAGTGAGCGGTCTTGTATACGTGTTAGGGGTATCGAGGAAAGTGAGCGGTGTTGTATACGTGTGTTAGGGGTATCGAAGAAAGTGAGCGGTCTTGTATACGTGTTAGGGGTATCGAGGAAAGTGGGCGGTCTTGTATACGTGTGTTAGAGGTATCGAGGAAAGTGAGCGGTCTTGTATACGTGTGTTAGGGGTATCGAGGAAAGTGAGCGGTCTTGTATACGTGTGTTAGGGGTATCGAGGAAAGTGAGCGGTCTTGTATACGTGTGTTAGGGGTATCGAGGAAAGTGAGCGGTCTTGTATACGTGTGTTAGGGGTATCGAGGAAAGTGAGCGGTCTTGTACACGTGTTAGGGGTATCGAGGAAAGTGAGCGGTCTTGTATACGTGTTAGGGGTATCGAGGAAAGTGAGCGGTGTTGTATACGTGTGTTAGGGGTATCGAAGAAAGTGAGCGGTCTTGTATACGTGTTAGGGGTATCGAGGAAAGTGAGCGGTCTTGTATACGTGTGTTAGGGGTATCGAGGAAAGTGAGCGGTCTTGTATACGTGTGTTAGGGGTATCGAGGAATGTGAGCGGTCTTGTATACGTGTGTTAGGGGTATCGAGGAATGTGAGCGGTCTTGTATACGTGTGTTAGGGGTATCGAAGAAATGAGCGGTCTTGTATACGTGTTAGGGGTATCGAGGAAAGTGAGCGGTCTTGTATACGTGTGTTAGGGGTATCGAGGAAAGTGAGCGGTCTTGTATACGTGTGTTAGGGGTATCGAGCAAAGTGAGCGGTCTTGTATACGTGTGTTAGGGGTATCGAGGAAAGTGAGCGGTCTTGTATACGTGTGTTAGGGGTATCGAGGAAAGTGAGCGGTCTTGTATACGTGTGTTAGAGGTATCGAGGAAAGTGAGCGGTCTTGTACACGTGTTAGGGGTATCGAGGAAAGTGAGCGGTCTTGTATACGTGTTAGGGGTATCGCGGAAAGTGAGCGGTGTTGTATACGTGTGTTAGGGGTATCGAAGAAAGTGAGCGGTCTTGTATACGTGTTAGGGGTATCGAGGAAAGTGAGCGGTCTTGTATACGTATTAGAGGTATCGAGGAAAGTGAGCGGTCTTGTATACGTGTGTTAGGGGTATCGAGGAAAGTGAGCGGTCTTGTATACGTGTGTTAGGGGTATCGAGGATAGTGATCGGTCTTGTATACGTGTGTTAGGGGTATCGAGGAAAGTGAGCGGTCTTGTATACGTATGTTAGGGGTATCGAGGAAAGTGAGCGGTCTTGTGTACGTGTGTTAGGGGTATCGAGGAAAGTGAGCGGTCTTGTATACGTGTGTTAGGGGTATCGAGGAAAGTGAGCGGTCTTGTATACGTGTTAGGGGTATCGATTTTGTCTCTGTTTCTACGATTTCCGTTCGGATTTTGGAATTTTTCCGAGAGTGGTAATTTTTTTTTCTTCATTTCATTAAATGTTACAATTACTAAATTGATTACACAATACGTTTTTTGTCATCCAATATGTCCCCCACTGGTGGTAAACTGGGTGACAAAAAAGTGAATGATTTGCAAACCTACATTTAATAAAAATGTTTGTCAAATATCAATAACATTTGAAATTCTAATACTACTTTACAATAAAACACTTATAGTATTAAATTTCTGACAAGTATTATTAGTTCATAACATACCAATATTCAAACGTAAGATATTAAACAGAGGATCATATAGTCAAAAGAAAATGTGCCAAACTTCAAAAACTGTTTTGTGCTATTTTAAAAATAAAATTATCGTCTCGTGTGAAATACAACATTAAATAATATGAGCACATGACCTATATTTGTCACTTTGAGGCTTTCAATTCATGACTTATGAAACATTTTATTAATTAAAAAATTGAGCTGTGTTAAAATTTTATAAACAAATTACAATAAATAGTATTAATAAAATACTACTACTGTAGCATTCGTTTTATACGGAACACCCAGGAGCATTCAAAATCAGTTATGTCATATATCATGGTATCATATAACTATAGGGTAGGCTTGGGTCATATAAAACTAATTTAACCCCGGAACGTGTTATTGAATTTCCTGCACCAAGCCAAGCGAGTGAACTGTCATATGATAGAATTTACAAAATAGATATATAATGTAATAATAATAATAATAAATAATAAAATTTGTTTATTTAAGTGTCACATATTCATTGCCATAAAATATTACATATAAAATATACAAATCAATCAATCAATATCCAACCAAATGTGATGCTCAAGACGCGTTTCTGTAATAAAGTTTATCAGGAGTATCAATTTTGTGTTTCTACCATTTTTTTCGATTGAATTTTAAATATTGTTACGGCAGTTTGATATTTTTTGGGGTTTTTTTTTGTTTTTTTTTGTTTTTTCCTCATTTTATTAGCAGCCACATATTTGTTTTCATTTGAAAGTTAAATAATTTAAATGGATGTGTGGGCAAGAAGACCAAAAGGAATAAACAGAATAGTCAAAATCAGCTAGGATCACGTATACCTGACGAAGATTGACATTAGTTGTAATAATAATTACATTATTTAGGATCTGTAGATATCAATAGTAATAAAATAAAAAAACTATAAATAGTACACTGTAGGAACAGTGACACAAATTCAATAGGCAACATCGATGTATAAATATATCTAATAAATCATGTCATCAATGGAAGGATGATACCCTCGGAGACTAATAGTCCACCTGCAGAGGTATCGACTCGATAATAGTAATAAAAACGTAGATATCTAGTGCGCATGACTTTCATCTGGTACCCTCATAGTCAAATGTTTGGAAAGCCAAATAAGTAAAACATAATTTGAGAGCATTATAGCCAACATTTTGTATATGTACTACATCAGGATCTAAACACCCATATTGTTCCGATGTTTCTTTGTTTTTTTCACCCCTCGCCCTGTGTATACCTAATTATTCATTCTCCAAAGAAGTGTCACTAAAGCAAAAATACCTTTATTTCAATAAATGGAAATACCAATTACATTCGTTTACGAAGTTCACGATGTGGAAAATTGAATATATATTAGGACCAGGTGCGTGTTTGCTGTTATTAATGTGTGGTCAGTAAAGTGGACAAGGGTCATCTTAGGATCAGAATAGAAAATTGGTCATAATTAGAGTTGGACTTCATCTAAGGTCATTGTGTGGTCACGATAACATTAAACGAATACATTTACTATAATTTGTCTGCATTCTCGACCAGCTACCTTTTTATGGCCAGTGTTAAAGGAAACATGCATTTTTATATAAAGTAAATAAAAATATTATAATAATGTTGTTTTTTACCCAGTTATATTTGAGAGTTGGCATTTTACATGTGGAAAAAAACATTCACGAGCGCAACATTTCACTAAGAAAGGAGTTTTGGGTCCATAAAACTAGTTTGACGCGACACTTTTTATTGAAGTGCATGTATCAATACAAGAAAATGATCGGTCATATATTTATGTGTTAGAAGTATCGATTTAGGTTAGAGGGCTACTTCTATAAAGCTAAAAGTTTACATCATACAACTTTATTTTTGCAATATTACCCAAAAATCAAAGCTTCATCACGACGTAGATTTTACTATATGATAATAATATTACAGAATTACAAAAACGTCAACATGACATGAATTTTATTAATCAATAAGTAAAAGTTAGAGAAAGCCGAAGGGACAATTAGGAGACGGAGACAAAAAAGAGAGGACATAGAAGAAAAAACACAACACAGAAAACTAAAATAATGAGCTATATACTGACGCCATCAAAAACTGGGGCGAGCTCGTGCAGGGTAAGCAGTTCTTGTTTCTTATAATTAATTTAACAAAGGTTCACCACTATATGATATGTTCAACGATAATATAAGAGGCCACCAGAGGTTGTCCATCGTGTACTGTTTATTTTAATCAGAAGATATACTTTTAAGGTTGACGGCGAGAGAAAAATCTAGAATATATTAAATGCAGGTGCGTGTTCACTGTTATTAATGAGAGGTCAGTAGAGTGGACAAGGGTCATCTAAGGCTGAGAACGGTCAATTGGCCATAATAGGTATAGGGTTTCATTTAGGGTCATCGTGTGGTCACGAAAACATAAAACTAAGAGAGTTATTATTATTATTAGGATACAAACTCTGTCACTTATCTATTTTTGTAACGTGGAAGGAAAATAATATGTAAAATAAGTCTTAATTTAATAGTTAAGAAAAGTTTGAAGATACTAAAGGGGGTTAACAGAAGCAGTCAATAAAGGGGTTCGAACGGTGGTCATGGACACTGATTTTACAGGTAGTTGTAAATCCACGACGACCACCAGAAGAAAAGAGACAAAGACGACTACTACACATAAAGCTTCAGATTGTGATGCTCTAATCGCACTATACTCCGGGATGAACTCAGTTTAAACGGCATTTTAATCATATTAAAACTCCGTTAATAAGTCATGACGGAGGAAACGGGATGGCATTTAGTTCTAATAATAAAACCCTAAATGCTCGCTTACTCGCAAGGGTTATAACGGGATGCCATTACACGTAATGGAGCAGCCGCCGAGATTTTTTGCGCTCACTTACAGAGTTTCTGACGCCTGCATTTATCAATAATAAGACACAACCTTTCCTTTTGTCCATTATTATAACAAGTTTTTATCACCTACCAGTATTTTAGAATGTAATTCCCACAAAATAAAAATCTTCTCTCTGAACATTTTGAATTTCGTCATTTCCGGCCTCACTATTTGGATGTCGATACCATATTTGGCGATTAAGGCGTGAATGTTTACATCAGCCGTCGTAAGCATCGTAGTAAGAAATACCATATTTAGAAAAGCTCCGCCTTCCGTAGTTTCCTGTTATGACAAACGATCGATAAATTTGAACAAGGTTGTTGCTACCTTTGAAAAGCATATATTTCTCAGCCAAACCGATTTAACAAGGACTGGGATCATCAGTAATAGTTATAATGAAATGTTTGAAGCGTAAATAGTGAGTTTTTATGTTTCAACTGCAACATGTTTTTGCTCCATTGTGACGAATGGGACCGCGTTGTAGCTCTGCCGAGACACAAGTTTGTCACAGGAGCTACATTATTGCAGCTAGACGGCATTGAGTACGACAAACTGAACATATTCATGTTCATCTCTGCCACAGACATTCTGTAACAGTTACCCAAGTGTCGACACCAACATTACCTCTAGGAACCATTGGCTCTGTAGCTTCGTTGTTAGTAGCATTTTTAAAACCATTTCCCCCATTCCCTTGTCCAATAGGCTAACTTTTTCCTACTTAACAGCTATTAGATGGAGGCTATGCTTTCTCCTGAAAACATAACTTACTTATCTTCACCGGAAACAAACACCAGATTATGTATTTTTGGACAGTAATTTTTCTTCAAATTTTACCAAAAATGTTTTTATATGAAAACTGTCGAAAACTCCTGTCAGAATTATATTACATATTTGTCTTTATGTTTTGCATCTTTCATGTCAAGATAATTTTTCTATGCGATTTAGCGACAAAAACCTTTTATCCAAAAACATTAAGTGAAATTGTCGTTCTCTTATCTCTGTATATTCTGTAATTGCGTTTGTAAGTTATGACCACCTATAGGAGAATCGAAGAGCTGTCGTGATCATGATCGTATGGCAGTTCAATCTACTGCAACTATTCGTGCAATCAGTGCATATTACTACTAAAAGTTGTGAGTTCGAAATCCTGCTCAGGCGAGGTGTACTTAATACAACATTATGTGATAAAGTTTGTCAGTGACTTGCGGTCGGTCGGTGGTTTTCTCCGGTAACTCCGGTTTCCTCCACCAATAAAACTGACCGCCACAGTATAACTGAAATATAGTTAAAAGTGGCGTTAAACACCATAATCCAAACTCTGGGAGACTCGAAATACGAATACAAAAATAAAAAAAAAATCGTTACAGTTATTCATTTATTAATATTAAGTACAATATATAACAGTAATTATAATAACCTTTTACAGTTTTGACACAATCAAGAAAATAAAGTCATCTGATCCCAGGCTTTAATGGGTGGTTAAATTTACAATAATAACAATAATTCTATAGAATTGAGTCCCTTTAAATCTCGTTTAAAACCCTTAAACTGTCAAACATCAAATTAAAGTACTTTATTCCCTCTGTAGCATGTTATTAGTCGAATCAAAGTTAATATTGTTTAGCAAGTGAAATATTAACAACTACAGATGTTTTAAAAAAAAGGATATAAAAAAAAAAAAAAAAAAAAAAAAAAAATCCTGAAAAATGACTATTCTGTTGACATCGGAAAGGACAACACATTCGCTTTAGAAATACCAATGACAAAGAAAACTACATAGACAATATACGTCTTGAAATATAAAATTTATTTGTATGAGCGTTTGAAACAGATAGAAAAGTGAGTCTTTGGTGTTTCGCAGAGAGTGCACATTAATTTTCTATTTACTGACAATGTACAGATATTGTGTTTATCCTGCAATGCCAAAGGGTCCAAACAACAGCTAAATTGGCTGAAAAGAGCAGAAACAGTTTTCAACGATGTCCTCTCTTGACGTCCGCACTTATTCTGTTTCCGTTTTTTTTTTTACCGTATATCTGTGTGAATCAAGTCCCAGAAAGCTTTATTAGGTCCATGACTATATAACACTGAATGTTCTTCTGACTTTGAAATCAGGGCCACATAAACACAGTTACATATAAGAAATATATTGTAAGCTGTCTGTGGATATTTCGTATGTAAAAATAGTGGTGTTTTTAAGAAGATATACCACTGTTTTTATTTCCAGAAAATACTATGAAACCATAGTCTCTGTAAATTGACAAATGTAAAAGATTATGTCTTAACGAAAATTTTCTTTATATTTATAGGGTCTTGGAACACTTTGATTGGTCGAATTTAGTTAGACGGAATTTGATTTTGAGCGTACCTGATGAAGGTTATTCCAGAAATGCGTCATGCGCACTAAATTTGATATATAGGTTTTTATTAAGAGAGTTCTGCATCTTGCATTATATCTGAGAGTATGCAAACCCATGACGTTATCGTACCATTTAGCTTCGAACTTTTTATGGTCGCCATCGCCATTTCGGAATACCTGTGTAACAGACGACCAGTGCGCTTCGGAAGGATAGTCAGTTCCTGTTCCACTAGTGGCACCTGTTGTGAACAATCCCGTAATAAGGCATGGAGATAAAAGAAGAAAGCGACTTTCGGAAAATACCCGTGGTTATATATGATACAGATATACAATGTAGAACATATATATAAGCACTATTCCTTTCTTTTGTTTGCGTTGAAGTATCCTCGTATTGATTTACAAATAGAACATTTCTTATTAACGGTCACCCAAGTCATGATGGCCACAGAAACACTTTTGTAGTGATGAGCTCAACTTAGCCACTGGGAAGCCTTGGTTAAGTAGTTTCCTTGCTTTACAATCGTCTTTGTCATTTTATTGAATATTTGCTCCCTGTTCCTATTTTCCTACGATAAGGAAAACCTGAGCATCGTTTCCGTATTCACATCAAATATATCTGTGATTCGACTTTACCTCCAGTTGTTTATAGGAGTGCTCATGTCTTACTTACGTTATATGTGTTTGTTTACAATATAGACAAAACAAGTGTTGCTGATAATAGAAACTTTTGTTTTATTTGTGCTATAGCTGCATCATTGTTAAGGAAAGCTAGTAACCTGTGTGAGGATATCAAAGGAGTACAAGTAATGAGATTCTCGAGGAAGGAGACACAATACAATCGCCAAAACAAAAAAGACAAAAAAAAAGTAATGAGATTCTCGAGGAAGGAGACACAATACAATCGCCAAAACAAGAAAGACAAGTAATGAGATTCTAGAGGAAGGAGACACAATACAATCGCCAAAACAAAAAAGACAAGTAATGAGATTCTCGAGGAAGGAGACACAATACAATAGCCAAAACAAAAAAGACAAGTAATGAGATTCTCGAGGAAGGAGACACAATACAATCGCCAAAACAAAAAAGACAAGTAATGAGATTCTCGAGGAAGGAGACACAATACAATCGCCAAAACAAAAAAGACAAGTAATGAGATGCTAGAGGAAGGAGACACAATACAATCGCCAAAACAAGAAAGACAAGTAATGAGATTCTCGAGGAAGGAGACACAATACAATCGCCAAAACAAAAAAGACAAGTAATGAGATGCTAGAGGAAGGAGACACAATACAATCGCCAAAACAAAAAAGACAAGTAATGAGATTCTAGAGGAAGGAGACACAATACAATCTCCAAAACAAGAAAGACAAGTAATGAGATTCTCGAGGAAGGAGACACAATACAATCGCCAAAACAAAAAAGACAAGTAATGAGATTCTCGAGGAAGGAGACACAATACAATCGCCAAAACAAAAAAGACAAATAATGAGATTCTCGAGGAAGGAGACACAATACAATCGCCAAAACAAGAAAGACAAGTAATGAGATTCTCGAGGAAGGAGACACAATACAATCGCCAAAACAAGAAAGACAAGTAATGAGATTCTCGAGGAAGGAGACACAATACAATCGCCAAAACAAGAAAGACAAGTAATGAGATTCTCGAGGAAGGAGACACAATACAATCGCCAAAACAAGAAAGACAAGTAATGAGATTCTCGAGGAAGGAGACACAATACAATCGCCAAAACAAAAAAGACGAACAATAGTGGATAAAACACCTCTCCAAAAAAAAATATAGACCAACACAAACCCCACTTATAAACGGAGGCGAAATCGAGTGTTCCCGGGGGCGGGGGGTAAGTTAGTACCTGCTCCATTCGTGGCATAGGTACTTATGATATAGGAATGGTTGGACTTTCTACCATGGAATTAAAAGAAACCCGAAAGAATATACATTCATAGGAAGCATATTATTGAATATCGTCCCATGACAACTGTTCTATTTCTGAACATCCAAGAAATATGTTCTAGCACCTCAGTATTAAGTAGAAAAGGCACATGAGCCAGAATATATTGCAATCTGAACTATGTTAAGAAATCCAATTTGAAATATTAAAATTCATCCGAAAAAACAATTTGTAACTGTGTAAAGCAATTTTAGTCATATTGAGAGTATTCAGAAGAGTTTGAAGATACCAAAGGGGTAATCAGAATCCGTATATCGAAGAACAGACAATACAATGACCAAAAGAAAAAGTACAAAAAGGAACAACAACGATCTACAAAACATGCACATAAAACTAAAGATCGAGTAACACGAACCCCACTAAAAACCGGGGGACGAACTCAGGTGCTCCGGAAGGGTAAACAGTTCTTGCTCCGCTAGTGACAGTGTTCAGGGTTGTATTAGATGCTTGATTAATTTGTAGATTTTATATCTTGTCCTGTATGTTATAATGTTTTAATGTTTATTATTTATGTTTCCTTGTAAAATTTCGAAAGTTTCAACGGTCGCCACAATGACTTGATTAACCGTTACAGAATATCTGTGACCCCAAATGACCACAGATATGTTCCGTTTGTCGTAGTCACTTTCCTCGTTCGGGTTTGTTACAAGAGCAACACGACCAGTTCCACTGGTGGTGCTGAAACGGCTTCCCATTTCGGAGCACCTGAGTTCATTCCCGGTTTTAAGTGGGGTTTGTGGTGCTCAATCTTTTAGTTTTCTGTGTTGTGTTTTGTAGATCGTTGTCTGTCCTTCTGTCCTTTTTCCTTTTGACCATTGCATTGTCTGTCGATTAACGATTCTGATTACCCCTTTGGTATCTACAAACTGTTCTTGTCCATTAACATTTTTGGTTTCACTGGACAGTTGCTTTGTTTTTCTGAATTGTGATTTTTGTACTGTTTTCTTATAGTGGGGCTTAATTTTAGTACTTTTGGTGTATATCTATAAGGTTGCTGTGGGGAAAATTGACAATTTCAATAATTTATATTTCACTTTATATTCATTGACAAAAACAAAACAGATGAAATTCCTAAATGGAAATTTCACCATGGTCTCCACAGAGGGTCTTGAACGTCTATGTTGCTTATAACTTTCGTATTTGAATTCATATTCGAGTTGCACGAGTCACCAGTTGGAAAAATAGCACTCGTCTCTTTCTTTGAAAAAGGTGAATTCCTATTTATGTTTTCTTGTTCTTGTAATATAGGTTCGTATGAACTGTTACATGCTGCTTTGTTGACATGGGTTATTGGCCCTGAATTAGTGTTTACGTCTTCCGGTTTTGTAGATGCCAGCATCGCAAAAACAACACGAGGGGCACACTTCGAATCAATATTTGTCGGAATAATATAAGCCGTTTCCTGAGATTGTAATCTTGCTGGAATTAACTGTATACCGTTGATTACGCTTCCAATTGGAAGACATGAATTGTCATTTAGACAGCAATTTTCGTCCGGGGTGATTTGACCCGTACTAAAATGATATAATCCTGGTGTAGTAATTGACTGGTTACTAGTGTCCGTTCTATTGAAACTTGGAACAATTATCTCTTGCTGTTTGAAAATACAATTATTTTCTGACGAAATCGTATTACTATAATAATTAGAACTATGTACGGCTTCTTTTGAATGGTCTAATTTACCACTGTTTGTAAACTTATTTTCAGCCATTGGTATATTTGATATTTTTGGCGGATATGACTGACTGGAATTTAAATTAGTTTGTGCTAATTTAATTATTGTTTGTCTTTTGCATCTATCAGCGCATCGTGATAGGTGTTCCAAAAGTTTTATCTGTATACTATTTTTCGCTTCCGGTACACTATTCAGAAATGACGTCACTTCCGATGCGCATTCACAATAACCTTGGATATATGTGCCTTGTTCATCTGCATTGTCATCTATTTAAGGAAAGAAAATAGCAATATTTATATATATACACTCCGACAAAATTTAAGCACCACCCTATATTTTTATCGATATATTTTTTTACATCAATACTGTTAAAACAATAAAATAGATATCACCATTTTTCTTACACTTCTTAAAAGACTACACCAAGGGCTCTAAAATTACCAATCTACGAAGTAGTTATCATCCTGAAAGACGTGACTATGACTGGACAAAAATGGGGTTCAAAACAGGCGCTGGAAAAACGTAAAACCAGTTTGTCTTTGATGGAAGTTTTTAACATTGCATTAAAATGCAGAGTCTTCAGATTTTAAGAACTTTTAAATGCATCTATTGTGCGTATGTGTAAGGCATAAAAATCAATAACGAGTATATCCACCGCGTTTATTGTGAAGTTCTGTAACACGCCTCGTCATGCTTCGCACAAGACGCCTAAGCCGTTCTTGGGGGAACTGTTGCCACTCCTGTAAGATAGCAGTTCTTAATTCGTCAATATTTTGACATTTTGGATTGCGTTGGTTAATTTTTCGGCCAATAAAGTCCCATACATGCTCTATATGGTTCATGTCTGGCGACATCGTAGGCCATGGAATTGTCTGAACAGCCTCTTGCTGTAAGAAATGTTGTACAATTCGGGCTCTATGTGGCCTAGCGTTGTCGTCCATGAACATTGGCCTGTCAGCCAACGCATGATTGTCGAAATGGGGGACTACGCGTGGAGCAAGCACATTGTCACGGTATTTTTGGCCTGTCAGATTACCACCAAGAACGTACAAGTCAAACTTACAGTCAAAGGAAAAACAACCCCAGACAGTTACACCCCACCCCCAAAAGCAGTTGTGCCCAACATGTGTTTGTCCTGAAATGAAGTGTTTCGTTGGCGCCAAACCTTTGCACGTAGCAAATAACGACTTTCATCAGACCAGTGGATCCGTTTCCATGTGCCAATAGTCCACCCCAAATGATCATGTAACCAGTAAAATCGAGCATGGCGATGACGTAATGTCAACTGTGGACGTTTTATGGGTCGTCGCGCTCGCATTCCCTGATGGTGGAGGCGTCTGATTACAGTGCGTGTGCTAATGTGGCCTCCAAACGCTAAATTACCACGAAGTGCACTAGCTGTACTGAACGGCCGTTGTCGCGCCCGTCTGGATATGAGCCGGTCCTCTCTCGACGTCGTTTTGCGAGGTCTATCTGCACGTGGTCGGTCAGTAACATTCCCCGTTTGACGAAAACGCTGCATCAGTCGTACAATGATGGAATGGTTAACCCTGAAGTGGTCTGCCACCCTTCTATGGCTAAGACCACCGTTATGCATGCCAACAGCTTGCCACCTTTCTGGTATGGTTAATTTTCGCCGCACCATACCAAACCAATAGAAAATGAAACTTAAAACTCTACACAAAAAAAAATCAGCTTTCGTTCGCAAACACAAATGTTGAAAAGTACACGTGGCACTTTACACACCCTGTCATATACACATAAATAAAAACCGATCAATAACCTGTTTCACGGGTAAGTAAGTATGTGTGTACAGGTAACGAAAACAGCAAACCGATTTGAAATAAGTTCATTATTAGAAAAGATATTATTGAAACAAGTCAGGTGGTGCTTAACTTTTGTCGGACTGTATATATAAATAAGTATGGAAGATTCTGTATTTCACAATTGTTCTGACATTGTTCGCTTTCTTGATAGTAATGGAATTTTTTACCATCACTGTTTAAACTTTATTTTCATTAACGTATACAACCCAAAGTGATAAAGTTTGGCACTGATGTTCGGAATATTAATTCCAGACACTCCGTTTTTCCACAAATAAAACTGCTCGTAACGTTACAATTGAAATAATGTTAAAATGACGTTAAAACCACAAGTTATCAATCCATGCATCACTTAAACCACCCGACCATTTCAGAATCATTATCACATTAAGTGTTTGTATCGAAATATATCAAGCGTCAAGCATGCACAATTTACGTTCTCTATTTTCTTTTGAGCTATGTGAATTCTGAGAAAACTGTTAGCATGACGGATTTAAAAATGAACTTATTCTACTGGATTAAAGTACAATAGTTTAATTGTAACGTTACTAGCAATTTTATTGGTAGAAAAAAACGCAGTATGTGGAGAAAATATTCCGAGAACCCGTATGCAAAACTTGGACATGCACAAAAATGTGGCGCTCCCAACCCTCCCCTCTTGATATCTGGATCCACAAACGGCAATATATAAACAAACGACTACAAAACCTGCTCACATTTGCTTCCATTCCAAGCGACAATATACTATCACAAAAATAAATGACACCAAAAACATGGACAGTGCACAAGCAGGGTCAATGAATTCTGGTAGTTAACTGACCATTAGCTATGAAGGCAGAATCTGTAGGTCACATGGACAGTACAATAGCAGGGTTAATGAATGCTGGTAGTTAACTGACTACTAGCTAGGAATGTGGAATCTGTTTGTTAAAGACCATTAATCTTTGGTCGTTATTTTTGTTAGTCTTGTATTGTTTCCTGAAATTCTGTATAAAACACTAAATATCATACTCTTTTGGCCATTGTGCTGTCTGTTTTTCTTCGATTGACGGATTCTGATTGTCCCTTTGGTATCTTCAAACTCTTCTTATATAAGATCGACAAATAAACGTTCTGAGAGATAACAATGGCGATCTTTAATATCTCTGCTTCATGGAACAATGAGTCCTAGAATAAGTAAATATTTCTCAGAGCATAACTACCTGCTGGATGGTTTTGCAGTTGCCTTAATAGTTTTACTGTTAGTTCCAATATATCTGCCTTCTCCATTTTATTATGTATCAGATCCTAAAACCAAAGTAAATAGTCTGGTGAGTATTTGATTGTGTGTTTATGGTTTATGGTGTTTAACGCCACTTTCAACACTATTTCACAGTTATATTGTGGCGGTCAGTTTCATTGGTGGAGGAAACCAGAGTGCCCGGAGAAAACCACCGACCTGTCGCAAGTAACGGACAAACTTTATCACATAATGTTGCATCGAGTACACCTCGCCTGAGAGAGGTTCGAACTCACAACTTCAGTGGTGATAGGCACTGAATACATAGGTAGTTGTAAATCCAACTACCATACGATCACGACCACAATGGCCCCTGTATTCGATTGTTGTTTAATGCCTAATGAGCAATTTTTAAGCGGTGAGAACAAGATATATTAGATGACATGCTGCTGATGTCGGCTTGTACTAAAAAAACCTATTGCATATTCATATCAGATAGTGTTCGTGCCCTTTAACAGTAACATGACAGGTGCCACTAGTGGAGCAGGAACTACTAACCCGTCCGGAATATCTGAGTTCACCTAGGTTTTTAGTGGGCTTCATGTTGCTCAAGTTTTTGTTTTCTGTGTAGTGTTTTGTAGTAAATAACGTAGATATCAAATTTAGTGCACACGACGTGTTTCTGGAATAAACTTCATCAGGTGACGCTTAAAATCTAAAGATTGGAAAGCCAAATAGATTAAAGTTTAGGAGGCAACAACACCACAGGGCTTTTGTTTGTCCTTTTCACCTTTTTCTTTTAACCATTGTATTGTCTGTCCTTCTTCAAATTACGGCTTCTGGTTGCCGTTTTGGTTTCTTCAAACTTTTCACAATTATTGTGTTTGTATTTTACAATCTGAGGGGTGGTTGCTAATCATATGAACTACTTAGAATGTATACAAACAATTCTTTAATGAAATATAACAGTATCAAGCCTATGTATGGTATAGGTTTGTTTGGTTTATAGTGCTTAACACCATTTTCAGAAATATTTTAGTTATATCGTGGCGGTCAGTTTTATTGGTGGAGGAAACCGAAGTGCTGTGAGAAAACCACCGACATGTCGCAAGTCACTGACAAACTTTATTACATAATGTCGTATCGAGTACATCTCGACTGAGTGCGATTCGAACTCACAACGTTAGTTGTGATAGGCACTGATCGCATTGATAGTTATAAATCCAACTACCATACGATCAGGACCACGACGGCCCCAAAGAAGACATTGCTATAACGTCTTCGACGTGGGTACTAATAGTCACTTCGTTTCATCTTATCTTTCAAAACGGTTGTTGTAATGTATAAACCTTGTTGAAACGTGTTTACTGTCACTTGCGTTCAGATGACGAAAGATGGATTGGCAATCGGCTTTGGTTCAAAGTTGACCAATGCTTCCTCGTTGTGTCTTCCGATGGGTTCGTGTACTATCGTAAATGATGGTTTCGGCCATCCGCTCATTGCCTCTCTTGTATATAACAAATATTATCTGTATCACAAAGTGTAAATATAAAGTTCAGAATTGGGGTCCATAAAACTAGTGTAACCTCACCACTTTTTATTGAAGTGCCTCTACCAAGACAGGACAATGAGTGGCCCTGCATATGTGTGTTAGAGGTATCGATATTGCCTCTGATTTTTCTATTAAAAATTGGAACTGTTCTGTGAGTGGTATTTCTTGGTTTTAATTGTATACGAAAAGAAAGTTTAAACAGTGGTGGTCAACAATTCTGTCCATATCAACAAAACGAAGAATCACCTCTCATCTTCAGTCACTGATGGCACATAAAGACCACAACATATGAAGTTGGAATTCCAGGTTTTTGCTTGAGACAGGCACAACAATGTGGCGGAGTGAAACCGGTTAATTGGATCCTAACCCTCCCTTTTTGATAACTGGATCTCCAACAGTAATACATATATAAAAAATAAACAAACGATTAAAAAAACCTGTACATATTCGCTTTCACTTAAGATGACCACGTGCTATCACAAAGATGAATATTGTATGCGTTAATCAATATCTATTAAAACATTTAAAAACTACAATCTTATACAGGGAACAATAAATATATAGCCTTCCTCTTCTTGTCACAACTCATCTCCCAATTCAATGGTTAGGGTTATAGTGTTTAACGCCACTTTCAACAATTTTTTAGATATATCGTGGCGGTCAGTTTTTATTGGTGGGGAAAAGCGTAGAAAACCACCGACCTGCCGCAAGTCAATGACAAACTTTAGTACATAATGTTGTATCGAGTACACCTCGTCATCAGCCGGATTCGAACTCACAACTTAAGTGGTGATAGGGACTAATTGCACTGGTAGTTGTAAATCCAACTATTATGCGATCACGACCATGACGGCCCCTCGTTTCTCAATTCACAAAAGCCATTCAAGGTATAAAAATGGTATCGTGGGAAAATTATTTTACTTTGTAGCTATTTATCGATTTCATTATGTGTCGCTATTATTAACAACTCAGTTAAATTTACACTTTTAGAAAAATTACCAGTAGCAACCTAATAACCGACTTTGTATTGGTATAAAGGTTATTGTATACTGGGTACTCGTAATATTTATATATAAACTTAAGCAGATCTAATTTTCTGATTAAGATATAAAATGAAAAATAAAATAAATAACCACTGTCCGAACAATTCCAAAATCTAATGAACAAAAGTCTTAGAAACAGTGGCAAATCGACACCCCCAACACACATATACACGACCGCTCACTTTCTGGCCTTGGTACAGACACTAATGTGTTTATATTAAACTAGTTTTATGGGCCCAAACCTCCCTCTCGGTGAAATGGTCCGTTGATGCAAGTGTTTCCAAATGCAATAACAGAAATGGTTCATAGATGTGGTTTTAACCCCATAGCCTTAATTTATAAGTTATTTTTATATATAATAGCTCCAATGCACTGCACTTATTAATCAGTGCCTATCACCACTAATGTTGTTAGTTCGAATCCCGCTCAGGTGAGGTGTACTAGATACAACATTATGTGATAAAGTTTGTCAGTGACTTGCGACAGGTCGGTGGTTTTCTCCGGATTCCTCCACCAATAAGACTGCCATGATATAACTAATATATTGATGAAAGTGGCGTTAAACACCATAACCCTAACCTTAACCCAATGCACTTATTGATCAATAAAATATCATATTATATAAAATGTGCTTACTATTTGATATTCAACTGAAAATATATTATATTTACTCACCTCTTTTTTAATCATTTCCAAAAGAAATGTTTTTAATTCTGTAAGGCTGGCATTGATTCTGGCCCGTCTTCTCTTTTCCATGATTGGCTTGGAACTCTGAATTCAAGAAGAAGAAAAAAAAACAAAGTCTTGAGGAAGAGCTGCAAGATACCAAAGGGGTAGTCAGAATCCGTAAATCAAAGAAGGGCAGACAACATAATGACAAAAAGAAAAAAGGACACAAAACGATTTACAAAACATTGCATATGACTTTAGAGATCAACGGCAACACACAACTCACTAAAAACAGGGGTGAACTCTTTCTTTCAAAATATGAAAATGTTGCATTGTAAAGTAATAAGATTTCAAATTATACTATTATTACAAAATAAACATAATTAACTGTTATTGGTCATGGAATTGAAACGGCAAAAAACTGTCCGGGGTTAGAGACGTCTAGATATGTCGTTGTCGTTCTTATATTTTGGAGCTTGAAATTTGGCAAGGAAACAGGTTGTCCAGTTGTGATTTGCTAAATTGTCGATCACAACCTTTTCGATTATTGTCTTAGAAAATTAAAATATTAAATAAAAGTAATACCAAATTTTTTTTTCAAATGTTTAAAATCAAATTTTAAAAACAAGTTATATGACTTACTTTTACTTTTCGTCGCTCTGTCGTTGATGATGAAACAACTTTACTGCTAAGATGAGTTTTATAAGTAACGTCCATTCTATTGTCAGTATGAACGGTCTTCTTCATCACACATATATCTGTACTATAACGGCCTGCACAGACCGACTGTCGGCTAGATACTCTTTTCCTGTTTAATCTCTAATCACATCTATTTTTTTTAAATCGTGTGAAAATATATGCTTGTGACTTTAAATGTCACTCAGATGGCCAGGATTTATACACCAATGAATATGTAGAATTTCTACACTCTTCAACGGCACGCGACAGGGTTTTATTCTGTAGATAAACCACGCCCACATCCTACCGAAATAAGCACATAAAATATAAATACCATGACTTATTGAAAGCCTAATCGCCGAAAGAGGAAAAATATATTTATCTTGTAGTAATAAACATCAATATGTACATTAACATACTTTAATATCAATATTAAAGGACGAAGTCCTTCTAACGGTGAGCTCTCCGATTTTTCCTTCTATATTGATAGCCAAAAATCTGCTCACCGGAAGTTTAAAAAATAGATCAATTGATAATTTAGAAACGCAAAAGAAATTTATTTCAATGAAAAATTCCCAATTCTTTGATTATTTACTCTATGCAAAATCGAAATAAACTTTTATTAAAATTCTAATAAAAAAATCTCTTTCTACGAAACTCCCGATGGAATAGACAGACTCAATCTGTCTCAATCTAGCCGAGATACGAGCCAGGGGACAGAACTCGTCAGTTTACCGATGGAAGAGCGGCGTAGGTAAAATGAACGCCATAACAAATCGGCTACACAATTCATTCAAAACAAAAGATAATATGAAACCGGCACGGCCTTAAATGCTCGCGCATCTGAAAATTATCTGGCAATTTCATCAAAAGTGTCGAGATTTTTTGGGCCGAGATATATTGGGGACGACTTTTTTTAGGGCCGAATCTAGTCTCATTCAATCGAGCTGTCGTTCCTTTATTCGAGTTATCGTTCCTTACGAGAGAGGGTACGAGACTTCAGGATCACCTTAGCGCTTTATGTTAAGAAGATCTCCATTAGTTGAGTGTGTTAGTGTGTTACCCGGAAACCGGTGTTTACAAAACGTAAGGAACGATAACTCGAATAACAAATACAAAACGTAGAATTTATTTTTCTTCGACAATATGTTCAGCCATGTTTGTTAAAAAATCCTAAGTATACATTTTATACCATAAAGAGCTCGCTTAAGCTCGCATAATAGCCTCACCGGACGCAATTACGATCGAAATAAAAAGTATGTCCCCTAATTGTTCCTTCAAAACATGAATTAAACAAATGCTTTTATAAATAGATACCCCGCTAAATTACTCGTGTTTTGGGAGAAAATTATTCATTATTCATGCGCAGTTGTTGAATGTTGCAGACGACGGGTTTTCATATTTGTAAACAGAAAACGATCGACAATTGCACTTGGAATCTATCGCTAAAATTCATTGAGGTTCGCATATTTTGTTATCTTATGCCTGTTATTGGAAAGAATATGATCTCCTGGTTCTATGCATATGTAGAACACATTGAAATTAAAACAAAAACAGTCAATATAATACATTTTCCTTACCTTGATCTATGTCAAAATCCGTGATGTACCTTATTCATTGAAGAGTCCAAGGAATTCCGAATGCAAACTGGCACACATTTATGGTATGAATAAAGGAAAGGTTTTTATGTCATGTGTATTATATACAAATAGATATGTGAACGTAAATGAATGAATGCTCTTTCAATTTTAACAGTTGTCATTAAATAATTTACACTAGAAAGGTTATTATGATGTTCGAAATTGTGTCTGGATCTAGGTCACAGAGTGACTAGAACGGGGTCATGAAAATCTGTTCCAAGTTAAAACCCGTAACAATGCATTGAATAATATATGGGCTATGATTCAAAAGGAATATTGGTGTTTAATCTGAAATATGAACATGCAATCAGCTTCATCAATTTGGTCAAATTTATAAATTATTATCACTGAAATGCCACGGTCAATATCATCGAAATTGTTCATAATTGCCATAGCCAGAAATGATGGGTACTTTGCTCATTTGCATATCTAAGATGGCGACGCCGGGACGTCTGCAATTTTCATATGATCTATATAGACGATATCATTCATAATTGCATGTGTGTCATTTTCTGAACTTGAAAATGATACATTGAATCAAGCTGAATTAAATGAAATAAAAATTAATGAAAACAATTAAATATTCGATGTTCCTGGACTAAATGAAAATCCGAGGCGACGAACCCTTTTTTGGCCTTAAGAGTCTATGTAAAAATGTCTGAAATACATGAAACTGGTGGCGTGTGACACAAAATTTAACAATGAATGACATTTGGCGACATATTTTCTGAAATTAATTTAGATTCCTCAATAATATATGTAATTATATTAACTAACCTTATATTTCTAGCTTCTAAACTCGGGGTTCCCACATTAAATATAATATGATAATTTTTGCATGATCGCGATATCAAAGACATGTCTAAAATCGTTACAAAACAAAAATATTTGAATTTTGACAGAAGAAAAACTTTGCGGAAATAAACAATAACTTTTAATTTTCGAATCATTGACGGACACATTGAATTTCCGTACTATAGGCTATTTTTTGACAAATCTAATAAACGATCCATCAAGCTTGAAACTGCTGTCACGTGATCAAAATCTAATTTAAATATGATGAATATTAATGAGGAAAGTACCCTCAATTTCTGGATATGCGTCCGGTGGCGGTGAGGCTAACGTGTACGGATCATCGTATTATTGAAATTTTAGGACTTCCCGGTCCTTCAAACAGGTTGCCTGTCTCATATTATTTTATGGTGAATATAACCCCACGACTCAACTTGATGTTAAACACTAATCAATCAATACAAATAAATATTCCAATCACTCCCTTCGTGAAATCCTATTTTATTAATATTATTATTCATTATTAATAACAATTGTTTAATTATTAAATTATTAGAAATAAGGCCATTAAGGTTCACTACACTTGATATCCTCCTGTGGGGATGGAGTGTCCAGTCTTGATATTTGGTGAAATATTTATGTACTGACATGAGATCTTCATTGCTAAAGTCCGCATCGGGTTAATTCAAATACTGGTCAGTGTCCTCGCCTCGAGTGCGATAGACGGTGTGTTCGGGTCATTGTCGGTTCAAACCAAAGACTCTGAAATAGAAGAGAAAGACTGGTTGGATCGGAAGCATGTTTATCCGCGGACTGATGCTTCAGTGAGCTAGCGCTATGAAAATCCACGATCTCTTGAAGACGAGAAATTGCTTATTTAGCGTTAAACAACAATCACTCATTCACTCAGTCTTTGGAGCAGTTCCGATTAGATAACTTATGTTCAAATTGAAGGTATTTCTAATGCTTTATTACCTCCAGCATCAGATAAAAGTTTTCCAATTATTCAACGTTCGTTTCTGTAAATGGTAATACTAGTGCTACCACATACTTGAACTGATGTAATTGTGTCTTTAGTTGTTTCTTTATATTATATCTGTAACCAATCAACCCAATCATATAGATATCTATGTTTCTTCATTGTTTGATTATTCTGCTCAGCAATGGGCACTGTGATTAGTAAATAAAATATCTGTATCTGTATCTGTATTAAAGTATAGAAAGCATGTTTTGTATATCTTGACGATGTGTTGCCGTCTACATTTTGTATGTAAACCATTTGTTCGATTATTGTTTCCGATTTCAGATCCCATCATTGAATATTGTCTTCTAGCTAGTTTTTTCTTTCCAATTTCTACGGGGATTTTAGTCATTTTTCTATGTAGAGAATGGGTATGTTCTATGTGATTCCCTCACTCTATGTATACCCGCGGCATAGGAAAAAAAACAATGTGACCTTCTTCTTCTTTATGTGTAGATCCCTCCGCTACTCGGAGAACCACTTTAGGCAAGTATGCTGCTATATGTATCAATCAATTCAGGAAAAATTTTCACCAATTTCAGAATTCAGGAATCTAAGTTCAGTATAATTCAGGAATTTAAAAGACTAATAACCTCCACAACACTATCCGGATTATACTTTCAATTCCGATATGTTGCACACATTTAGATGTCATATACCCACTTCCTGTTTGGAATTTTGCTGTGGTTCTACATCACATGTATACTATAATCTCCTGTTTGGTTAAAGCACTGGGGAGATAGATATGGTAAAAAATATATACATTCACATATTCATGTAATGTTCAGTTCCTGGCTTGGAACATGCACAACAATTTGGTGAGGGTAACCTGGTTAAACTTAATTAGAACACAATGCAACCCTCCCTTGACCTTGTCATTCCTCTGCCGTCCGACGGCTTTTTTTCGACTTGCTGGAGCCGTGGGACGTCAGAGAGCTCTACATATGGAAAACATCGGATTTGCCGCTACAACTCTGCGTCGACACATTTCCACGTTTCGTGGCTATCGGATTTTATTTTCTATCCGAAACCCTTATATAAATCGCTTCACCAATCATTTTTCTATTCATTCATAACCATCTTACCCTCAGAAAGTGGTGTTACACTCGATTACAGCACGATATGACTGAAATATTGTTGAAAGTGGTGTTAAACACCATCAAAGCAAGCATCATCATCTCATAAAAAGTAACTTGTTCCTGCCATTGATATACAAAAATGTAGCTAATACAAATTGTGTCACTTGGGATTAAACAACCACTTGCAACTTATTATGTCTTTGTATATTACAGATATTGTACTTAACAACTTGGAGACCATTCAAGAATTATTAATTATAACCTAATGGAGCCTGTATCTATAAAAAGACGGAGAACAGAGCTAGACCATAGCCATGAAAGTCAAAAATTCACAGTAAAAATAGAGCCATCCTTACCACAACCCATAAATAATGGATTTATAAAAATAGAACCTCTATTTAATGAAGTGAAAAACACAGGCGATCTTGTAATCAAATTGGAACCACAATCTTTAGGATATGGGGATAATGAGATCGCTTCGTCTGTCTTGGACAATACAAATGATAGAATAGTTAAAACAGAATTTGATGATGAGATATATGGAATATCTGAGGATTTAAACATCAGAAAAGGTTATAAAATTGTTTGTGGCATTATACATGTACATGAAACTGCAATGATTATGCAAAGGGGAGCATGCTCGTCTCATGGTAGATCGTGGGTTCGAGTCCCAAACAGGTCAAATAAAAGACTAAAAAATTGGTATTATGCTCTTATTCGTTCCTCAACCGAGCATAAATTATTTATGTATTTAACATCATCAATTATCATAAAAAGACACAAACACCAAATATTTTGGGATCAGCTCGCCAGACGTGCAGCCAACAATTTATTAATTAAATACAAATATAGTCCCTATAAACATCACACATGAATCTGCACTGGCCGCTGCAACAGTAGAAAATTACTCTTATCTACAACGACAAAAAATATAAATTACAATATGAAAATAAGTATAAATATGTTTATTTATGATGGCTGCAAATTATTTTCTTAAACATATTACAAAACTACACCCGGGTTGGGGGGGGGGGGGGGGGGTAGCTGCACCGAAGGCCGAGCGTCGAATGTTATAAAGAATGTAGTATTTTCCGCAAAGCAAAAGGAGCTCGTGAAGCATGTAAAGAAACTTTAACCTTGGAGTTAAATGCCAATGTAAGCTAATCATATCGCTTATATTTTTAAATAAAGCACACGTTTGACCTTAAAGGTAAATACGAACACGTGTTCTTAAGTATCTTAAATAAATATATTTTGTTGCTTCTCCGCTAAACACACAGCATTAAGGAGAAAGATCAAAGATTGGCTAGCTTGGAATCGGGATAGTGTGTCCGAGTGGGGCGACATTTCTATCCATGGAGTGTTGTTGCAGTGAGCTAGCACCATAAAAATCCAGTTTAGCGTGTTGGTCTAGTGCAAAGTGGACCTCATCATCATCTCGTTGAAATGTATTATGTGCTCCCCATGATATAGCTGAATAATTGTTCAATAGGCATTTAACAACAACAGGTAGTCAAACCTTTATTTAGAGGTCACTAGTGGGACAAAGAAAAAGTGGTCTTTTAGGACAGGTGACCTTTTAGAAGAGGTTCAATTAATTTGAAATTTTCTATGACAGGACAAGGAAAAGGTGGCCTTTTTAATACAGGTGACTGTTTTATAGAGGTGTTATTATTATGTAATATGAGAACGATTGACTAAAATTTCAAAACAAACAAACAAAAAACAAATACAAGGACATATGTACAGTACAGCTGACAGCATACACTGATAAATGCTGAGCCAGGCTCAGCATTTTCGCTGATGGTCTGCTAATTAACCCCAAGGTAATAAACAGGGCCATAAAATACCTGGTCAGTAGTGTCTTGTTGATTTTACAGGTAAATATATACACCTGTTTGTGTTACATAACAGGAAATGGGCATATTTGGATTTCAGTGATTTTGATGTGTAGAAAAAGGACTTTAATACATTTAACTGTACCTTGAAAATTTGTCAATAAAATAATATTTTCAAAATTTAATATTTTGTGATATTAGCATCAGCTAACAATTTAAACATATAATTGAAATGAAATCATAATTTTGTGTTGGATATATAAGTATTTTTAACTGAAAATATGGCAAAGAAGAACAAGATTAATTGTGATGCTATTTTAATCAATATATTAATTAATTAAGATTAGATTTAACATTTTAAGAATTTTCTTTCTATGTAATGTGCATGTGTGTACATGTTAGTCATGTATTTAAGAGGTTTTTTTTCAACTTTGACAAAAATGTTATATTTGTTCTTTTATGATACATGTATTTAAAAAAAAAAAAAAATTTATTTTGTAATTAATTTTATCTGTTTTTGCAGAGGAATAATATATTTAATTTGCTTTATCAATTTAATCAAATAAATGTAATCCAATTTCAAAAATATATTTTTTTTCGATTTTTTTTTTAATCCATTTTATCCAAGGTATTAATATTAATTTCTTTTCTTTTTGTTATTCAGGACATTTCTTGAACATTTTTTTTTTCACATTTTTATTCTTATTTTGTTAAACATACATTCTAAACATTAAAAAAAATATGCCAGTTGATTATGAATACATTCTTTTCAATATAAAAAAATGACAAATTAAGTATTTTTTGTATATTAACACACAGATATGGTAAACATAGAAAATCTCAATCAATGAAGGATTTATGGACACTTGTAATTTGCCACTTATTCACTCTCATGTCATAAATTGACCTTAAAGAGACATACTTGTCTAGGCTAATGGAAAAGAAAAACACACACACACATATTCAACTAGATTCCTAAATTAAATACATATATTTTTTTTTATAAAATGTGAAATGTTCAATGGTTAAAATTAAATTACTATAAATTTCTTTTTCATAAATATTCATGAATTTTGGAATTAAACTTTTTTTAAATAATTTACTGTTTTTGTTAGTACAAACACAAATAAAAAAATAAAAAAGACAATGGTTAAAAAAAGAATAGATACACATCTATTGTATACCGGTACATGTAAATATTTTCAAATAATTTACTTTTAAATTTTAAAATACCGATGATAATTGAAATTTTAACAAAACAAATCAATTGAAAAAAAAAGAAATTTTAATTCAATTTTAGAATTATCAAAACATTACTACATTGTAAAAAAGAAAATTTATTATGTAAATATTTCCACTAAATAAAAAGTCACAAGTGTAACAAATCACACATACATGCTCAGGTTAATTTTATTAACACCTATTGAATCAGGTACATCTACCTGGAAATCATTATGATCATATTGTTTATTTAATTGCTGACCATCTGTACAGGTGAGGGTAATAGAACTGATCATCAGCCCATGATTTACGACCCCCAATAAAACCTCGGCATTGAATGCTGAGCCTTTTAAATGCTCAGCATTTATCAGTGTATGCTGTCAGCTGTACTGTAAATCAGAGAGATGATATGCTAACAAAAACAAGGAATTAAACAACTACTGAATATACCTTGATGCATAACAAGTACATTATAACATACGAATGCCACGATAATGCCCCGCGAATGTGATAAGTGGTACAATTAGAGAAATATTTTGACTTCTCCCTGTTGTCTCTCACTTCTCTTTTGTCAGCACCTGAAAGAGAAGTCACTTCTCCCTCTGATTTCAAAGTAGTGGGAGCCCTGATTATGTAATATGAGTACGATTGACTTAAATTTCACAAGAGTTTCTTATTTTATTTACAGATGATGTAACACAAAGTACTGAAGATATTCAAATCAAAGAAGAGGAGCAGGAAATGTTGAGTGAAATGTACATACTCAATCAACATGGAGATACCGACGCACCGAATGTCGAGAAAAATGAACAATATGTAGATTTCGTTGAGCAATCTGATGATTTAGATTCTGTTAAAAAATCAAAGAGATACATGTGCTCTGTGTGTTTTAAACTTTTTAGTAAAGAAAAGGAATTAAAAAGTCATATCAAAAAGATTCATAAACTTCATTGTTGTGTTGGTTGTGGAAAAAATTTTCATGCGAGGAGTAATATGCAGACTCATAGTAAAACATGTGGAAGTCAATCAAATTACAAGACGGGAAAACAGAAGGACATGTCACATTCCAAAAGAAGACGAGGAGGTCAACCATTTATATTGAATGTACATTTTACTTGTAAATACCAGGACACAATACCAACCTATGTATGTATGATGTGTGACGAAAAATTTAGTGAACGTCATGATCTAAATTCACATATTTACAATCTTCATTATCCATATTCGTGCACAATTTGCGGAGAAATTTTTAATAAAGAAAGGGCGCTGATTGAGCATAGTAGATCATGCACATTTATATTGTGTCGCAAGAACAAACCTGAACATCTGAATGAAAAGACGACGGAAAACCCTGCTATAGGGAAGGATAATATGTCTGCTTCTTCATCAAATATCGTTCAATATATATACACTACTGTTTCTGTAGGAATGCAAAGCACAAATACAAATCCAATATCAACACGGAATACAAATCCCATAACAGGAAACTCGAATCCAGTAACAGGAAATACAAATCCAGTAACAGGAAACTCAAATCCAGTAACAGGAAATACAAATCCAGTAACAGGAAACTCAAATCCAGTAACAGGAAACATAAATCCAGTAATGGGAAACTCAAATCCAGTAACAGGAAGCTCAAATCCAGTAACAGGAAACTGGAATCCAGTAACAGGAAACTCAAATCCAGTAACAGGAAACTCAAATCCAGTAACAGGAAACTCAAATCCCATAACGGGAAACTCAAATCCAGTAACAGGAAACTCAAATCCCATAACGGGAAACTCAAATCCAGTAACAGGAAACTCAAATCCCATAACAGGAAACTCAAATGCAGTAACAGGAAACATAAATCCAGTATCAACACAAAACAGAAATACAAAACCAACATTAACACAAACATTAAATACAAAATCGGTAAAGATTCATAATCTTCATTGTTGTGTTGGTTGTGGAAAAATATTTCATGCGAGGGGTAATATGAAGACTCATAGTAAAACATGTGGAAGTCTATCAAATTACAAGACGGGAAAACAGAAGGACATGTCACATTCCAAAAGAAGACGAGGAGGTCAACCATTTATATTGAATGTACATTTTACTTGTAAATACCAGGACACAATACCAACCTATGTATGTATGATGTGTGACGAAAAATTTAGTGAACGTCATGATCTAAATTCACATATTTACAATCTTCATTATCCATATTCGTGCACAATTTGCGGAGAAATTTTTAATAAAGAAAGGGCGCTGATTGAGCATAGTAGATCATGCACATTTATATTGTGTCGCAAGAACAAACCTGAACATCTGAATGAAAAGACGACGGAAAACCCTGCTATAGGGAAGGATAATATGTCTGCTTCTTCATCAAATATCGTTCAATATATATACACTACTGTTTCTGTAGGAGTGCAAAGCACAAATACAAATCCAATATCAACACGGAATACAAATCCCATAACAGGAAACTCGAATACAGTAACGGGAAATACAAATCCAGTAACAGGAAACTCAAATCCAGTATCAACACAAAGCAGAAATACAAAGCCAACATTAACACAAACTTTAAATACAAAATCGGTAAAGATTCACAAACTTCATACTTGTTTTCGTTGTGGGGTAAAATTTCAGACGAGGGTTAAATTGCAGACTCATAGTAAAACATGCAGAAGTCTATCTAATTACAAGATGGGAAAACAAAAGGACATGTCACATTCCAAAAGAAGACGGTCAGGCCAACCATTTATATTGAATGTACATTTTACTTGTAAATACTGTGACACAATACCAACCTACGGATGTATGATGTGTGATGAAAAATTTAGTGAACGTCACAATCTAAATTCACATATTTACAATCTTCATTATCCATATTCGTGCACAATTTGCGGAGAAATTTTTAATAAAGAAAGGGCGCTGATTGAGCATAGTAGATCATGCACATTTATATTGTGTCGCAAGAACAAACCTGAACATCTGAATGAAAAGACGACGGAAAACCCTGCTATAGGGAAGGATAATATGTCTGCTTCTTCATCAAATATCGTTCAATATATATACACTACTGTTTCTGTAGGAATGCAAAGCAAAAATACAAATCCAATATCAACACGGAATACAAATCCCATAACAGGAAACTCGAATCCAGTAACAGGAAATACAAATCCAGTAACAGGAAACTCAAATCCAGTAACAGGAAATACAAATCCAGTAACAGGAAACTCAAATCCAGTAACAGGAAACATAAATCCAGTAATGGGAAACTCAAATCCAGTAACAGGAAGCTCAAATCCAGTAACAGGAAACTGGAATCCAGTAACAGGAAACTCAAATCCAGTAACAGGAAACTGGAATCCAGTAACAGGAAACTCAAATCCAGTAACAGGAAACTCAAATCCCATAACAGGAAACTCAAATCCAGTAACAGGAAACATAAATCCAGTATCAACACAAAACAGAAATACAAAACCAACATTAACACAAACATTAAATACAAAATCGGTAAAGATTCATAATCTTCATTGTTGTGTTGGTTGTGGAAAAATATTTCATGCGAGGGGTAATATGAAGACTCATAGTAAAACATGTGGAAGTCTATCAAATTACAAGACGGGAAAACAGAAGGACATGTCACATTCCAAAAGAAGACGAGGTCAACCATTTATATTGAATGTACATTTTACTTGTAAATACCAGGACACAATACCAACCTATGTATGTATGATGTGTGATGAAAAATTTAGTGAACGTCACAATCTAAATTCACATATTTACAATCTTCATTATCCGTATTCGTGCACAATTTGCGGAGAAATTTTTAATAAAGAAAGGGAGCTAATTGAGCATAGTAGATCATGCACATTTATATTGTATCGCAAAAATAAACCTGAACATCTGAATCAAAAGACGACCGAAAATACTGATATAGTGAAGGATAACATTTCTGTTTCTTCATCAAATCCCATAACAGGAAACTCAAATCCAGTAACAGGAAACTCAAATCCAGTAACAGGAAACTCAAATCCAGTAACGGGAAACTCGAATCCAGTAATGGGAAACTCAAATCCAGTAATGGGTAACTCAAATCCAGTAACAGGAAGCTCAAATCCAGAAACAGGAAACTCAAATCCAGTAACAGAAAACTCAAATCCCATAACAGGAAACTCAAATCCAGTAACGGGAAACTCAAATCCAGTAACGGGAAACTCAAATCCCATAACAGGAAACTCAAATCCAGTAACAGGAAACTCTAATCCAGTAACGGGAAACTCAAATCCAGTAACAGGAAACTCTAATCCAGTAACGGGAAACTCAAATCCAGTAACAGGAAACTCAAATCCAGTAACAGGAAGCTCAAATCCAGAAATGGGAAACTCAAATCCAGTAATGGGAATCTCAAATCCAGTAACAGGAAACTCACATCCAGTAACAGGAAACTCAAATCTAGTAACGGGAAACTCAAATCCAGTAACAGGAAACTCAAATCTAGTAACGGGAAACTCAAATCCAGTAACAGGAAACTCAAATCCAGTAACAGGAAACTCAAATCCAGTAACAGGAAACTCAAATCCAGTAACGGGAAATTCAAATCCAGTAACAGGAAACTCAAATCCAGTATCAACACAACACAGAAATGCAAAACCAACATTAACTCAAAATTTAAATACAAATCCAGTTTCCACCCAAACCTTAAATACAAAATCGGTATCAACGCAACATTTGTCTACAAAGAAAAGGAGACGAAGAGGTTATGCATATGATTCTCTTATAGAAAATGTACACTTTGTAAATGTATTAATGGAAGGTCTTTGCTGTTATATGTGTACAAAATGTAATGAAAAATTTAGTAGGAAATGTGATATGAACATGCATATTGTAACTCATTTCCCGTACTCTTGCTCGATCTGTGGCAAAATGTTTTCTGAGAAAAAAGATTATTTGGAACATAGTAGAAATTGTTCCTACGTAAAACTGTAATAGGCCTGTTATATACTAATGATATAAATAATACAGTGAATTTGTATATATGTCAAGGGCCATCGTGGCTGTGATCGTATGGTAGTTGGATTTACAACTACCTATGCAATCAGTGTCACCACCAATGTTGTGAGTTCGAATCTCGATCAGGGCGAGGTGTACAACATTATGTGATAAGGTTTGTCAGTGACTTGTGACAGGTCGATGGTTTTCTCCAGGTCCTCCGGTTTCCTCCACTTAAAAAACTGACCGCCACGATATAACTGAAATATTGTTGAAAGTGGCGTTAAACACCATCAATCAAACAAGCAAATTGTAAAATGTCAATGGATCGTCTCTAAACATTTCTAGATGAAATTGATTGACTGTGGGTGTGTGTTGTTGTCAACCCCTTTTGTATAGAAAGTTGAGTAATTTTGATTGACATACAAAATTTATTTCTGTTTAATTCTGTATGCACATGCAGGGATTTGTCTAGTCAGAGTAGGGAAAATATTCTATGGAAATCACAAAACTTTATTTTGTGAAGAGGGGCTTACATGTATATTTATAGACTAAATATCCCCCACTCACCAAAGTTCGTCCGGGTTTATGGTTTTTCACATCTGCGCAGAGAGAGCGTTTACGAATGTCACCGAAACTTATCAATCTTATTTACTAGAGACAGTGTGAACCATTGACAACAAAAACGAATTATTACACGATGTTTGCTTACGATAAACAAAATTTGAAACTTACCGGGAATCTGGAACCAGTCCGACCTTCACTCATTTAGTCTAGAAATGTTATGAGACCTTTTGAGATGACCCCAAGTGATCAATTTTACTTTTATATCATATAAAGAATAGGTTCATTTTCATGAGATGATACCGATATTAGTTTTGTTGATATTGGTGGAAATGTTTACCATCACCGTTTAAACTTTCTTTTCATAATCTATTTTTATAATAAATAATTTTATTATGCAACATTCATATTGAAATTTAAATATTTTGATATTTTTTATACCCTACTGTCACTGAAATGCAAAACAGCAATACAAGCACTGTTCCTTTACTTTAATATATGTCTAAGTGTAATATTGGATAGTCTCTTATGTTCATTTACATCCATATCATTTCTTACTACAAGCTTTTCCTTTACTTTATGTCTAAGTGTAATATTGGATAGTCTCTCATGTTCATTTACATCTATATCATTTCTTACTACAAACTTTTCCTTTACTTTATGTCTAAGTGTAATATTGGATAGTCTCTCATGTTCATTTACATCCATATCATTTCTTACTACAAGCTTTTCCTTTACTTTATGTCTAAGTGTAAAATTGGATAGTCTCTCATGTTCATTTACATCCATATCATTTCTTACTACAAGCTTTTCCTTTACTTTATGTCTAAGTGTAATATTGGATAGTCTCTCATGTTCATTTACATCCATATCATTTCTTACTACAAGCTTTTCCTTTACTTTATGTCTAAGTGTAATATTGGACAGTCTCTCATGTTCATTTACATCCATATCATTTCTTACTACAAACTTTTCCTTTACTTTATGTCTAAGTGTAAAATTGGATAGTCTCTCATGTTCATTTACATCCATATCATTTCTTACTACAAACTTTTCCTTTACTTTATGTCTAAGTGTAAAATTGGATAGTCTCTCATGTTCATTTACATCCATATCATTTCTTACTACAAGCTTTTCCTTTACTTTATGTCTAAGTGTAATATTGGATAGTCTCTCATGTTCATTTACATCCATATCATTTCTTACTACAAACTTTTCCTTTACTTTATGTCCAAGTGTAATATTGGATAGTCTCTCATGTTCATTTACATCCATATCATTTCTTACTACAAGCTTTTCCTTTACTCTATGTCTAAGTGTAATATTGGATAGTCTCTCATGTTCATTTACATCCATATCATTTCTTACTACAAACTTTTCCTTTACTTTATGTCTAAGTGTAATATTGGATAGTCTCTCATGTTCATTTACATCCATATCATTTCTTACTACAAGCTTTTCCTTTACTTTATTTCTAAGTGTAAAATTGGATAGTCTCTCATGTTCATTTACATCCATATCATTTCTTACTACAAGCTTTTCCTTTACTTTATGTCTAAGTGTAATATTGGATAGTCTCTCATGTTCATTTACATCCATATCATTTCTTACTACAAGCTTTTCCTTTACTTTATGTCTAAGTGTAATATTGGATAGTCTCTCATGTTCATTTACATCCATATCATTTCTTACTACAAGCTTTTCCTTTACTTTATTTCTAAGTGTAATATTGGATAGTCTCTCATGTTCATTTACATCCATATCATTTCTTACTACAAGCTTTTCCTTTACTTTATGTCTAAGTGTAATATTGGATAGTCTCTCATGTTCATTTACATCCATATCATTTCTTACTACAAGCTTTTCCTTTACTTTATATCTAAGTGTAAAATTGGATAGTCTCTCATGTTCATTTACATCTATATCATTTCTTACTACAAGCTTTTCCTTTACTTTATTTCTAAGTGTAAAATTGGATAGTCTCTTATGTTCATTTACATCCATATCATTTCTTACTACAAGCTTTTCCTTTACTTTATGTCTAAGTGTAAAATTGGATAGTCTCTCATGTTCATTTACATCTATATCATTTCTTACTACAAGCTTTTCCTTTACTTTATGTCTAAGTGTAATATTGGATAGTCTCTCATGTTCATTTACATCTATATCATTTCTTACTACAAACTTTTCCTTTACTTTATTTCTAAGTGTAATATTGGACAGTCTCTCATGTTCATTTACATCTATATCATTTCTTACTACAAACTTTTCCTTTACTTTATGTCTAAGTGTAATATTGGACAGTCTCTCATGTTCATTTACATCCATATCATTTCTTACTACAAGCTTTTCCTTTACTTTATGTCTAAGTGTAATATTGGATAGTCTCTCATGTTCATTTACATCTATATCTTTTCTTACTACAAACTTTTCCTTCACTTTATGTCTAAGTGTAATATTGGATAGTCTCTCATGTTCATTTACATCTATATCATTTCTTACTACAAACTTTTCCTTTACTTTATGTCTAAGTGTAATATTGGATAGTCTCTCATGTTCATTTACATCTATATCATTTCTTACTACAAACTTTTCCTTTACTTTATGTCTAAGTGTAATATTGGATAGTCTCTCATGTTCATTTACATCTATATCATTTCTTACTACAAACTTTTCCTTTACTTTATGTCTAAGTGTAATATTGGATAGTCTCATGTTCATTTACAACCATATCCTTGCTTACTTTATTTTAATTTGTGTCTAAATGTAATGTTAGATAGTTTCTCATGTTCATTTACATCCATATCCTTGCTTACTAGGGGGCTGTCGTGGCCATGATCGTATGGTAGTTGGATTTACAACTACCTATGCAATCTGTGTCTATCACCACTGATGTTGTGAGTTAAAATCTCAATCAGGGCGAGGTGTACAAAATTATGTGATAAAGTTTGTCAGTGACAGGTTGGTGGTTTTCTCCGGGTCCTCCGGTTTCCTCCACCAATAAAACTGACTGCCACATGCACGATAGAATATTGTTGAAAGTGGCGTAAAACACCATCAAATAAACAAAAAACCTTTCTTACTATTATTTTCAAGGCCCAACTCTAGAATTGAAAAGTCATTAGACATGGACTGTATTTTTGTTAAACTGCATTGGTGGTGTAATCATGTTGCTCGCTTAGACCGTGGGTTTGAACCATGGTTTGGCCGAGACCGTGGATTTGAACCATGGTTTGGCTGAGACCGTGGGTTTGAACCATGGTTTGGCCGAGACCGTGGGTTTGAACCATGGTTTGGCTGAGACAATTTCCTGATGTTTTATAGATTGATTGCTAGAATTCCGAAAGCTTTCAAAGATTGCTTAAAAGAAAACCTTTTAGATATTCATTTTGATACACATGATACAACTGATACTTTTGTAAAAAAAATTGTATCTAATAAAAAAGCTAAATTTATATACAGAAGTCTTATAGATAATATTGTCCAAAATCCAACTGACAAATTTTTGAAATGGGAAAAATTGTTGGATATAGAGATTACTGATTGGTCAGAATATTTTGTAATTATGAAAAGATCATGCAGAGACACCTATTTCAGAAACTTTCAGTTTAAATTTCTGCATAGGATTATAGCTACGAATTCATTTTTGTATAAAATAAAATTAAAAGATACACACTTATGTACCTTTTGTAAAGCAAATGATGAAACCATTGAACATTTGTTCTTTGATTGTCCTATATCTTATCGATTGTGGCAATTTATTTCGAACAGATTTAAACTATATTTTGTTAATTTTGTTTTGAACAAAGAAAACATTTTCCTTGGCTGTAAAGATGAAAGTTTATTGCTGAATTTATTGATAATACTTACAAAAAACTATATTTACAAATGCAAACTCAATGAAGCAAAGCCAAACACAATTGAGTTGAAAAATAAGATTAAGAAGTATCAATCTTTTGATCAGTATATAGCAAAGAAAAATAATACGATTCAAGCCTATGAAAAATTTTGGGCACCTATATATATCATCCTAAATTAAAAAGGTATTGTAAGGCAGTTGTATATGATGGGAACAAGAATACACTTTTCACAGTATTAGCAAATATTTGAAAATGTACAAGTTGTAACAGACAGAATGTAGAGAGTAAATGTGTGTATGAGAGATGGAGAGAGAGTCTACCTTTTCACTTTAATATTTATTTTTTTTTGTAACTCTTTTGAAATTTAATTTGTAAAAAATGAAATAGTCATTATTTTTTCACTGATTTCTTTTTAATACCCTAGTCAGGTGGTAATGTACAGTGGATTGTAAAATCCTGACTATTGAAAAATAAATAAAAAAAAAAAAAAAAAAAAATGGTTTGGCCGAGACCGTGGGTTTGAACCATTGTTTGGCCGAGACCGTGGGTTTGATAAAAACAGACTATAAAATTGATATTTGCTGCTTCTCCGCTATAAGCACAGAGCATTAATGAGAAAGAGAACCGCATCGGTGGTGTAATGGTTAGTGTGCTCGACCGTGGGGTTGAGCCATGGTTGGATCAAACGAAAGACTATAAAATTGATATTTGCTGCTTCTCTGCTAAGCACTGAGCATTTAGGAGAAAGAGTAAAAAGTGGTTGGCTTGAAATCAGGATAATGTGTCTGAGTAGGCGACATGTCTATCTGCTGACTGTTGTTTCAGTGAGCTAGCAATATAGAGATCCAACTAAGAGTGTTGATCTAGTACAAAGCGGACATCATCATCTCAATGAACAGTCGCTTGTTCTCGCCATGATATAGCTGAAAAATTGTGGAGTTGTTATTCACTATATTTTGTTATATGTGATGACCACATAAGGATGGCATTGTCTTTGATTTGGACAGACTGAAGCAACAAGTACATGTCTTTCCCCTCTTTGATTGATTGATTGATTGCTTCATGTCCAATGAGTAGTATTTCAGTTATATAATCGTGGAGAATAAGAATATTTTATTTTATTACACAATTCAACAATACTTGTACCATAAGAACAAACGGTGTCAAGGTATGGTAGACTTGTTCTTGGAAAGAAAGTTCTCTTAATTAAATACTGGTAATTTCCTCCTAACCATGCATCAAAGAAAAATAATCAAAGTGTGCTCAACCATTGCTTCCGAGAGTTAAAGGATCTTAGTTGTTTTCTTATAAGGAATACACAGGGGCCATCGTGATCGTATGGTAGTTGGATATTAAAGTGACGAGTTTAAATCCTGGTTATGGAGAGGTGTTATAGATATGATAAAGTTCGTCAATGACTTGCGACAGGTCAGTGGTTTTTTCCACCAATAAAACTGAAATATTGTTGAAAGTGACGTTAAACACCAAAACCCAAACCCAATAAGGAATAACGGTACATATGGTTTATGTCAAGGTCTTCTTGTCATTACCAATGTGATCGATAGGTTATTGTTTAACGTCCAGCAGTGTTCCAGCTATATTCAGGACGAGAACAAGTTCAATAATTATAAACACTTATATAGAAATGAACACAAGGGATGGGTCAACAACTTTTTACTGCCATTGAAAAAGTATAGTTAGCTAGGGACAGAAAAATGTTGTCTTTTGTAGTGGCTACAATGCACCTACTTTTCTTTAAAATCTACACAAACACTCTTTATTGTGCAGGAAGCATGGCACTCTCCAAACATGTTGCCCACTATCAGGCTTTCTATATTATAACATGACCACCTCCTATTGAGAGGATCCCCTTATTCACTGAGCAGCCCTGGGAACCTTTACCAGTGACCAATGGGAGAAATACACCTACACAGTATCTTGTGTCAAGGTGATCTTAACATGTCTTGTGTGAGAGTTTACAGTCTGAGGACCTTTTAATTTTCAGTTTTATTTTCCGAGTAAAATTTTTCAGAACATTAATAAAATGAAAAAAAAAAACCAGCATACGGGACAACTGTTCTAAAATATAATACATAAAAAGTGGAAACGCAGGCAAAATTGATACCCACACCACAAGTATACATAACCACTCACTTTCCTAGCTTGGTATAGGCACTGCAATCAAAAAAATGGTGGGGTTAACCTAGTTCTATGGGCCCAAACCTTCAATCTTAGTGAAATGATGCTGTCATGTAAGTTTTTTCCACATGCCAGGTAAAAAAGTTGACCTGTGTTTTCTGAAATTTGGGGATTTCTAAATCTGTATGTTTCTATGCACAATTGTTGCAATACAATTTATATATTGCTTTGAGACAGATTTCGTGAAATTATCAGTCCTGTCCGACATGACCAGAAAAATTTTGGGACTGACACAAGTTTGGTATTTTGCAGTAGAAAATTAATGAGGACTGACATTTTTTCACTAGGACCACCAAACCCATATGTCATTTCGTGAACCCTGCTGAGCGGTGTTCAATAGATCTAGTCATGTCATTGAATTAGAAGAAAACAAACAGTATCACAACCTCTCAAGAGTATTTATTACATGTCATGTTTTACATACTATTATTCACAAATGTACATTACATGTTTTGATCAAGGAAATAATATTGTTTTCTTGTACTTCCATAATTCTACTATAAAATAAAAAATAAACAATCACATTATATAAATAAGGGCTACCTTTTCAGAAATCTACAAAAAGTAGAAATAGTAAATTTCATATTGGGGATATTCCATTTCAATTAATTAAGTTGGAGGGTGAAAGAAAAGTCTATTTAAATTTTGATATGCTGGTGCTAGTTCTTCAGACTTGAACTTTATTAATTGTTTCATATTACAGTAGAACCTCTATTATAAGGCCAACCCATCTGCAATGAAAAAGTGGTCTCTCTTGAGGGGATGGGGACAATTTAGTTGTGCATTACTGCTGAATGCATATGACATCTGCCCGACAAGAGGGGGGTTACTGTATTACCATTTTTAAAGAGGCAAGGAACAGTAGAAAATTTGTCTCTCTGCTAGAGGTAATGGAATATCCCTTAACAGAGTCTCTCACATACCTTTACCTAATTTTAAAGCAAATTTGACAGAAGAGATTTATGAAAATGCTGATGAAAAATACAATAAATAAAATATGTTTGACATTGAATATATAATACCCAAGGCTGAAAACATTTACAAGTAATGGGATGACCCAATACATGTTACTAACATCAAATCAACAATACAAACAAAAGCTAAAACATAACGAAATAAAAAAAGGTGCAGGTTTCACCATCTCCTATCTTGAATTAAAGTTTGTAAAAAAATATGGTAATACAGTACTGACAAGGTGTTACTGTTGAAAAACGCCCTGACTGGTGATTTTCAGTGTTCTAACTACGGCTGTGAATGTGGGTGAAACAGTTACAAATTAAATGCTGCACATTATATAGAAATGCACTGACAGGAAAACAAATGTTGCTGTCGTATCTGAATTATACTAACAATCACTGTTATAACTGACGCTGACCAGTGTTTTCGAACAAAAACACCTTGTTTGTACTGTATATTAATTGTTTTTAAATAAGGAATTGTGAGAGACTTTGTCAGCATAAAGAAGATAGTAAGAAGAAACACAGAGAAGGAAAAAATATACAGTAGGAAATTACACAATGATTTACACATGTAAAAATTAAATAAAAATTGTCCACATACATGTAAATACAACTTAATGTTGACTATACATTAGCTTAGCAATGAATTGAGTAATGTATAAATGCATGCTACAAATAGCAACCCTAAAAATCAACATTGATGTTTTGTATAATATATATGATGCATTGTGTAAAGAAGCAGAGCTATGATGTTACAAAACTAAATCTAAATCATACCAAGAGCACAGTAAAATACTGTGTCACAAATTGGTATGGAAAAAAATATAACAATGTGTCCATAGGACATAGATGCCCCCGCTTCCAGTTTAAGTAAACATGTATTTATGGATTAAACGGGTATAAATTTTTCATAGAAAAGTTATTATCTAAACCTGTTTGTTCGGGAAAAAACAATATTAAAGTAATTTTTGTCTTGGAATCATCCATTTTCTAAAGTTTGCAAAGAGCACATTTATTTTTTTCTAATTTAAAAACAAATTCTGTGGATACATAAAAAAAACCCAGACTAAAAAAAAGGTTGTGCTAAAAATGTTTATATTCCAACCACTCCCCCAAACATATTCTTTGAAACGCTTTAGACAATATTTTCAGTTTCTATAGAATAAATTTCAATGTACATTGTATTAAAGTTCATACATATATAGTGTATACATTGTATCAGAAAATTTCTTTTCTTGATACTGTGATGCCCGTCAAAACCGAACCCCGAATAAACCAAACTTTACATAGAATTCTGTGTTAATTTAGCCTTTATAAAACGTAAATATATCAATTCTGAACAAAAAAGCTGGTCCCAAAGAAGTTCGGCTTAGGGCTGTTCCAGAATTAAATGTGTGGGGTGGGGGTGGGTCAGGAAGCACATATTTTTCACCCCCACCACCCATCAAAACAAATTGTGAAAGATCCCATTACCAATAAAAAAAAACTAACTTAAAAACCACCACCCATAAAATTCAATTTCAAAAATCGCAATTTTTGAATCGCGTTTTGGGTATCCTCAAGCAACGCTAAATTGACTTTTCTCACTTGTCATCAACTCTGCATCTTCGTTTTGTGGCACATTAGAATATATTTTATTGTCAATTTAAGAAACCCACAAAGGGCATCAATCTTTCCCTTCAAATGCTTCGAAAATCCAATGATGTAAACGTTATCTTTTTTTTTTATTTACCTTGCTATGTTGCTTCTCGGTTGCCTGATCACTCACATGGCTCCACGACGAAGGGGAGGTAAATCGATTTTCGTTTCCGGTGACAGGGGAGATAATGCAATTACAAAAAAACGAAGAAGAAGAAAAAAAAAAACGTGACACGTTTCGGATTTCTTGACGGTTGTCAGCATTCTCGGCGGCGTAAAAGCGGCAGTAATTGTCTTAAAACTGAAGAACCACACAAATTAATTGTGTAGGTTTTAATTTACCAACCAGGCATGACATTTTTATTTTGATGTCCCCTACCACCCACAAAATTTTATTTATCAAAAAACCAACCACCCATGTAAAAAAAAATGAAGCTGCCGCCCGACCCTCCCACACATTTAATTCTGGAACAGCTCTTGAGACAAGTTTCACTGTACTTTGTAATATTATCACAAATACATAATTGGTAAAAAGCCACTTTAAAATCACACTTGTATATGCTCACATAGTTTATTTATAAATATAGTTGACCCTTGATCTCTCATGACAGGGTTCACTGAATAAAAACATCATGGAGATACTTGTTTGTTCATTGGATCTTTCATGACCTTATTGAGAGGTCATTTTAATATTCAATAAAAAGAAATATAAAGTCATATCTGCTTATTTTTGACAATTATATTTCAGTTTCCAAACCATCGTGAGCATGTGATCAAGAAACAAAATGGATCCAGCCACAAGCAGTGAAATCCTCCTAATCATTATAAGTTTTACTTAATGATTCAGTAACTTATGATATTTCTAAATGAGTAAAATGATTTGAGTACAAACACTTGCAATGTATGAATTAGCTCCACATGAAGAGTCAGTTATGATTTTATTCAAGGAGTAGTCATTTACATTTTTACTCGGCGAGTCCAGTCATTTATAATTTTACTGAGTGAGTACAAACACTCAATGAGTACAGTCACAATTCAATTTTACTCCGAGTCTGGTGACTTATTTTCTTCTTCCACGTAACTTCCTTTGTACAGTATCATGTACATCACCATCATTTGTTCCCTGTGAAATAAATCAAATTAATTTCCTCAATTAGAATTCCAATGTTTATTATTACAACAAAAGAAAAACAAAAAAATATCTGAACAGTTCCAAAATACAATTGAACAATCATCGATACAGAGGGAAATTTGGAAACCCTAACACACATAATACATACATGCCTGACTTGGTACAGGCACTTCAATAAAAAGTGGTGGCGTTAAACTAGTTTTATAGGACTAAACCTGCCCTCTTAGTGAAATGATATGGGCTCTATTATGTCAGTGCATATACTGGTTCTGTATCAATTTAGCTCTATATTTACTAAGTATAGTGTAATACTGTTAATGTTCCTTACCATTCGCTCAAGTTGGAATCTGGTTCCAGAAAAGCTTTATTTATAGGTTTATGATCTAAAAAACACTGAAGTTTATTTGATCCCTTAAATAGTACACACAAATGCATGACAATGAAACCTAACTGTGACAGAAGGACAGAAGAACAAACAAATATAAACTAAACGATATCAGGTTAGGGTTATGGTGTTTAATGCCACTTTCAACAATATATCAGTTATATTGTGGTGGTTAGTTTTATTGGAGGAAACCACCGACCTGCCACAAGTCACTGACAAACTTTATCACATGTTGCATCGAGGACAGCTTGCCTGAGCGGGATTCGAACTCACTGCACTGATTGCATAGATAGTTGTAAATTTAACTACCATATGATCACGACGATGGCCCCTTATACGATATAATAATTATCTTACCGCAAAATTCACACAATCAAGTGGTTCTGAGATCTGTACATTATCCTTGTACAAGGTATGCTTTCTTCTTGAATTTCCTCGTTTTGAACTGATTTCTACCACAGGTGACATCTGTGTCCCATGATCCTCTATTTCTACCATAGAATCGCTGTCTTTGTTTGGAGCCGATACATCTGTAATATCCTCTAAGAACTTCTTTGCTGTAAAACATTGACAATATGTTTTGTAGAGAATTTTACTACCGTTTACACCATATACTCTTGTACATTTTAATTTTCATTTTAATTAATTGATCGAGTACCACCAGAGGAACATTTTGGTCAAATTTGCTTTCGAAAGGTTCATCAGTATTAAATAAGAATATTTTCTAAACTATTTTTCCCATAGGGTCCAATGTTAAATTTGTCCTGTGGTGGTGGCCATCTTGTATTTCAAATCCACACAAAAATTCAAAATCACTGAAAAGCTAATGACCTACAATGGATGCAAAGTGATGGCAAAAGCTCACATGGCTATTGACAATACAAGCTATATACATGTAATTAAAATACTTTTTTTCATACATGAACATTATGAATATTTACAATATTTATAACAGATAATTTCTGGTGATTCAACTATACAATAAATCCCTGTACTGATAATCACAAATTATCGCTAAGGCCACCCTTAAAATATTGTTTGTTTGGCATTGCCGACCCACATTATCAGCAGGTGGGTAGGTAGGTAGGGATTGATTTTTTTTTTTTTTTACACATTTGAAAGCTTTATATTTTCAGACTGGTTTTTCACAGGAACACAGAGGAAGATATGACATTAAAGAATCAAATTTAATATAGGATTAAACACATTTTCTCCAGAGTTTATTTATGCATAACCTGGACCAATTCACTCACAAACAAATAAAAGTCCTAAGGACTTTTATGTAAGTTTGTAAGTGACTTGGTCCAGGTTATACATCAATAAACTCCGGAAAAAATGCACTTAATCCTTATAATTCTGTAACTAAGTATTTTTTTTCCATTTTTTTTTGAAAATTTACCTTTGGGGTTCCATAGTACGCACACATACATTCCATTGATGTGTGTTGGCTATGAATAACAAAATGCACTAACCTTGTTTTCCTACATTGATAACTAGACGGTGATGTAATTAAGTTACTGATATTTTCCAATTTGATGGCATTTTGCATTTAGCTACTCAAACAAGTAAAATAAATCAGTAACCAGCTTATGTCAATCAGCGTCACAGGATGACGATATATTACAAATGTCAAAGTCGATAGATGGTTGTCTTAAGTATTTTTTCCGGATTTTTTTTTATGTCAACAATACAAGCTTTTTTTTTCATTGGCATTTATTTTTTAATTTCATATATAACAATAATTGTCGATTATTAACAATAAACATTGTTTCTTTTATCTTTTTTTATTATCGGGAATCCAAGCCGCCATTTTGTTTACATTACGAAAAAAGTAGTCAGGTGAACATCGTCTCTCGAAAAATAAACTGACAAAAACCCCGCCTCCATAAGCACTTGTACCCAATCAGAGTATAGGATTTCTAATTATGTAAATCATATAAGAATTATTGCAACATAAAGAACAGCAAAAATCAAATTATATTTTCATAAAAAACCATTTTCTGTCTGTCAGACAGACAGTTGAATTTTGATATCAGAGCCCTATCTATTAAATCTGGCAATCTGACACTGAATGAAAAGCAAAGATGATTGGTATTGTGTCTTTAACACCACACAATGTAGCATCAGTGTTAGAAATAAAACATTCAAAATGTCTGACATTCAACAATTTTAATGCCCAAACAAAATACAGTACTCCACTGCAGACTAGTAGTTTAATGATAGTGACTAGATCTTATTTTTGATAAAATGTTCACCCCCCCCCCCCTTAACTGATGCATTGCAGCATGATAGGGGACGCTTTCCACTGCCAGCCTCTTCGACATTATTTTCGCTTCAGCAGACCATTTTCTATTCTATGTCGTTTAAACCTTTGCTCTCAATACAGTGTACATCAAGCGCTTTTACAATCGAGATTTGAAATAAATAAAGCCCGGAACAAACTCCACGGACACAATCGAAATTCCAGCGTGATTCCAATTTTTTTAATAAAAATAAAAAATTGTCTGAAACGCAAATAAAACTAGGAAGAACTGTTTTAGATACCTAAAACTTATGTCTTCCCTTAATGTGGCCATCTGTACAACAATAAGTTACACATTATGAGTTGAATGATACTATTTAAAAAACAACGAAGGTCATTACGGTACACAACACACCGCCTTATGGTCATGCACCCACATACCAATTATCATTGACCTATCTCGAAAGAAAAAAATGTTATGGCCCGGACAAGAAAATACTATTTAAAAAACAATTATTTTATTTGACCTTGAGGTCAAAGGTCAAGGTCCAACGAAGGTCATTACGGTACGCGACACACCGTCTTATGGTCATGCACCCACATACCAAATTCATTGACCTATCTCGAAAGACAAAAAATTTATGGTCCAGCCAAGGTTCGCTGAGAAGCAGAAGAAAAAATCAGACTAAAACAATATTTCTCCCTTCGTTCGAAGGGGAGACATAATAATTTGGGCGGCAAGTTTTTCAGTGGGTCGGGCAGCAATGCCAAAACAAATAAAATTTTATTTTAGGCCTAACTTATACATTTTTGCTTTGATCTCACAGAATGCCATTTCCAGTATCAACTGAATGACCATGATACTGAAAATTATTTGTCAGTGTGATGTCAAACACATTATGACATTATCGATAAAACCAACTAGAGGCTCAGTGGGCTGAGCCTGTGTCGTTCACCTTTCATTCTGCTTTGAGGAAACTTAATACAGAACCTTCCATAGATGCTTCCTACCAAGTTTCGGTTCATCTGGCTAAGCGATGTCAGAGGAGAAGATTTTTTAGAAATCAACCAATCAGAAACAAGAATTGCTTGTGGTGGCCATGTTTGTTAACTGAACATGACGAAATGAGCAATCTTTATAGAGGGCCTTCCATAGATGCTTCCTACCAAGTTTTGGCTAAGCGGTTTCAGAGAAAAAGATTTTTTTTAGAAATCAACCAATCAGAAACAAGAATTGCCTGTGGAGGCCATGTTTGTTAACGGATCGGGATGAAATGAGCAATCTTTATAGAGGACCTTCCATAGATGCTTCCAAACATGTTTCGGTTCCTTTGGCCAAGCAGTTTCAGAGGGGAAGATTAAATAAAATCGGCCAATCAGAAACAAGAATTGCCTGTGGTGGCCATATTTGTTAACTGAACATGACGAAATGAGCAATCTTTATAGAGGGCCTTCCATAGATGCTTCCTACCAAGTTTTGGCTAAGCGGTTTCAGAGAAAAAGATTTTTTTTAGAAATCAACCAATCAGAAACAAGAATTGCCTGTGGAGGCCATGTTTGTTAACGGATCGGGACGAAATGAGCAATCTTTATAGAGGACCTTCCATAGATGCTTCCAAACATGTTTCGGTTCCTTTGGCCAAGCGGTTTCAGAGGGGAAGATTAAATAAAATCTGCCAATCAGAAACAAGAATTGCCTGTGGTGGCCATATTTGTATACCGATTGGGACTAAATGAACAATCTTTATAGAGGACCTTCCATAGATGCTTCCTACCAAGTTTCGGTTCATTTGGCTAAGCGGTTTCAGAGGAGAAGATTTTTTTAAGAAATCGGCCATTCAAAAACAAGAATTGACTGTGGTGGCCACGTTTGTTAACCGATCAGGACGAAATGAGCAATCTTTATAGAGGACCTTCCATAGATGCTACCTACGAAGTTTCAGTTCATTTGGCTAAGGGGTTTCAGAGGAGAAAGATTAATATATGAAAAATTATTGGACGACAGACGGCGGACGCAAAGTGATGGCAAAAGCTCACATTGCGTTTGGTAAGGTGAGCTAAAAATGTCAGTTTTGAATGTCCCGACATACATGATCACATCTCGTCCCACCAGACTCACTGTGATACTATTGTTAATGTCCGTCTCGACCTTCATTACTGCTGTTATACTATATATATATTTGGTGTGCTGTTTGTGCATATAATAATTAATATATTAACATCATAAGAGTGAAATTAAACTTGATAATTGAACTATTGATGAGGTCAGAGGTCACTAGTGGAGCAGGAACTGCTTACCCTTCCGGGGCACCTGAGTTCACCCCCGGTTTTTAGTGGGGATCGTGTTGTTTGATCTTTAGTTTTATATGTATGTTTTGTAGATCGTTGTTTGTCCTTTTTCTTTCGGTCAATATGTTGTCTGTTCTTCTTCGATATACAGATTCTGATTGCTCCTTTAGTATCTCCAAACTCTTCTTACCTACTAAAACTCAAATTTGTTTCCCTCTCTTTTTTAAGAATACAGAACACTGCAATAGCTATTGTAAAATAATTATCACTAGAACTTGGCTGAAAACATTTTTGTCTATGACCATCAAACCTTAGCATGCTTCAATAATAATAAACTACCAACCTGATCTGGTTATTGGTGATTCTTTGATAGCAGACATGATAGAACCTATTCTACTGATCCCTCTCCCACTAGATTCTGCTATTTCATCAACCTTGGCATTTTTTGGCTTTCTTCCTCTCGTTGATTTTTTGTTCTCCTTGTCAGTTTTTTCTGCCTACAAAAAACAATTATCTGTAATTGAATTTTTGGGTTCTAGTAGAATAGACATCCTACGTCAATGATATATCGAATAAGAAATATTTATTCTTATTCGAAAAAATAATAGTAAGTGAGTGATTGTTGTTTAATGCCAACTCCACAATTTTTCAGCTATATCATGGCGAGAACAGGTTAATTTTCAATGAGATGATGATGAAGTCATGCTTAGTTGGATTTTTAGACATGTCGCCCCACTCGAATATATTATCCTGCTTCCGAGCCAACCAGTCTTTTTCTTTGCTCTTTCTCCTTAATGATGCATGCTTAGCGGAAAAGAAACAAATAACAATTAAAAAGTCTTTGGTTTGAGTCGATCAGGGCTCGAATCCACGATCTACTGCACTCGAGGCGAGCATGCTATAATAACAAGAAACTGACCAAAAATAGCAAGTCTCCCAACTAGATTTAATATCATAGTTCATAGTCATTCTTGTATGGAAACAAAAATAAGCCACAAAATATCCCCTTAATTTCAGTTAAATAATGTATAAAAAAAATAATTTAAAAATAGGTTACCCATTACTAGTAAAATTGACTGCCTAAAACAATGATGCATCAAATTAGAAACATTTATTCTTTATTGCAAAATTTGATCATTTCTCATGCTTACAGTTATGTAAAAAAAGTATAATTAATATGAAAGTTCAAACATTCCTCTTTACAATGATGCATAATGTAGGCGAGTGTTGTGGGTGCATTAAATCTCATTTTTCATAGTTATATCGCTAGTCATGTATGTTCTTTTTGTGAATCAAGCATGCTGAATTTCAAAGACCATCTAATAACTGTTAATATTTTGATAAAAATATAATATGTGTGGTCTAGAAAATAGTTATAGATAAATCAAAATAACCAAGTTTTCTGTGCATTTAGACCTATATGCAGTAATTTTTCATCTATATTATATTATTGCATATCAGAATAAAAATCATACATTTAATTGGCTGAAGACTCTCAACATGACCTTCACTATTCCACGATATAGACTGGAATGCTGATATAGACCGATCCAAAAACGTGTATAGACTGGTACTACTGGTCTATACACGAATATTTGTTTGTTTACGTTTCAATAAATTACAATGTTACTTATAATCTCATTTTATTTCTCATTATAAGTTGAACACGTTCAAACAATTGCTTTAGTCAATTCGAATTAGGTAATAACGAAGGTGATAACGCCTAGGGAAACCTTCAATGATCCTGATTAAAAATTTCTATGCATTTACTTTTATGCGTCAGATTCTGGTCTTCAGTGCAATAAACACAATAGTTACTGATATAGTGCAATATCAGGATATACAGACTGCCCTTGGGCAGTCTGTATATCCTGATAGTGCCCTCCATATCAGTAACTATTATATAAGTAGTCCCCATCTAATATGAGACCACCCCTTCTGTAATGAAAAAGTGGTCTTTCTTGAGAGGGACAAATTACAAGCACTTTACTATCATCTAAGTGTATCTGAAATCTGGCCTAATAAGAGAGGTAACCTTTGATAGGAGTGGCCTTAGAAGAGGACTACTGCAGAGTGACAATGCTGTGGTTGAAGAACTAAAGTAATTAAGCAGTGAGAACAAATTAGTATCTTCAAGTACATAGAAAAAATTATCACACCTGAAAGGGGCATATCAAACACACATTACTTACAGAGTCACATCTGATCTTATGAGCATAAACTGTCGAATAGGACTTGTGAACTCCTACTCGAAAAACATTCATCAGAACTCCATATACAATAAATATCATGTTCTGTTTTGACTATTTTAGAGTTGTACTGGAAAGTTTTATGACTGCAAACCCTTACTCACTTAGTGCTTACCTTGACCATTAGGCTAATGTACATCTGCTATGTCATAAAAAATATGAGATGGTGTACCAGAAAATATGTCTTAGAACAAGGGCAATGCAAAGCGTGGCGTATCCCGTCTCCTAAAAATTAGACCCTGTGACCTTGAAAATCAATACGGTTCCAGATTCTCTTAAGGTCTAAGTATGTACCAAGTTTGATCAAAATCCATTGAAGGATGTTGATTCTATAGTGTTCACAAGGATGACACACAGTAAAAATTTGACCCGGTGACATTGACCTATGACCTTGAAAATCAATAGGGTTCCAGACTCTCCTAAGGACTAAGTATGTACCAAGTTTGGTCAAAATCCATTGAAGGATGTTGATTCTAGAGTGTTCACAAGGATGTTACACAGTAACAAATTTACCCAGTGACCTTGACCTTTGACCTTGAAAATCAATAGGGTTCCAGACTCTCCTAAGGACTAAGTATGTACCAAGTTTAGTCAAAATCCATTGAAGGATGTTATGCAGTAAAAATGTGACCCGGTGACCTTAACATTTGACCTTGAAAATCAATAGGGTTCCAGATTCTCTTAAGGACTAAATGTGTACCAAGTTTGGTCAAAATCCATTGAAGGATGTTGATCCTAGAGTGTTCACAAGGATGCTACGGAAGGAAGGAAGGACGGACAGACGGTAGCGTTACTATATCCCTTCGCAACTTCGTTGGCGAGGGGATAATAAGAAAATATGCAGGGTAAAATTGACCAAGAGTGCACCAATTCACCGCAAACCTTTACTCACTAGTGCTTACCTTGACCATTAGGCTAATGTACATCCGCTATGTCATAAAAAATATGAGATGGTGTACCAGAAAATATCTGTCTTAGAATAAGATAATATGCAGGGTAAAATTGACCAAGAGTGCGCCAATTCAGCAATTTTTCAGCTATATCATGGCGAGAACAAGTTAATTTTCAATGAGATGATGAGGTCCGCTTTGTACTAGACCAACACGCTGAGTTGGATTTTCATAGTGCTAGCTTACTGAAACAACAGTCCGTAGATAGACATGTCGCTCCACTCGGACACATTATTCTGATTCCGAGCCAACCAGTCTTTGCTCTTTCTCCTTAATGCTGCATGTTTAGCGGAGAAGCAACAAATACCAATTTTATAGTCTATGGTTTGAGCAAGCTAACCATTACACCACTGATGGGGTTAAACTGCACTGTACCTGCTAAAATGTCTAGTATAATATCATCTTTTAAATGTACACCCAGCTACTATATGATCAATTTTTCTTACACTTTTGGTAATAATAATAGAAATGACATGCACAAACAAAAAAGTGACATTTCTGCATAACGGTACATGCATTTACTTGTAAATAATCAACATGGAACTTCTGTGAACAAAACAACTCAACACAAACAAAAACTATTAATTTACCTTATGACGTCCAGTTGTCAAGACCTTTAAAACATTTGTAAAAACAAATTCACTTGGACAAAAGAACAAAGTTTAACCAAATATCTACAGAAACTGGATATTTTTACTTGTAGACAATTTTATATAGGGGGAGTATATATTATTGAGAGTTTTCTAGACAAGACAAGATATTTAATATAGAAGCAATTTATATTTTCCCCAACAAGAAAATTCTTTTTTTTTTGTTATACGTCCTACGAAAAAAATAGCATTATAACATCTACATTAAGAATTAGCAGGTGATTTGTCTGTATAATAATCCCCCTTGTACAAGGCCACCTCATCTACAATGAAAGTGTCCTTGTAAGAAGGGTGGCCTCTCTAGAGGGGGATGATTGAGTAGTATTTTACTATCTTGTTGCATCTGAAATCTGGATTGATAAGAGGGGCTGTAACAGAGGGGTCCTACTTTAATAATTTTGACATATATTTGGTTTTTCAATCTTTTGACTTTGAGCATACCTAATAAAGGTTATTTCAGAAATGCATCGTGTGCACTAAGTTAGATATCTATGTTTTTATTCCCAGTCTTCGCACTACCCCACTTGCCCGAAGCCCGGGTCAAGTAAAACTGGATTTGGACAAGTGAAAATTATGAAAGAATTGTTTGAATAATTTTTTTCTTCTTCTAAATTTAGCTTTCAGGCAAGTTGGCGAAAAAAATTAAGGCAAAAACTGTATTCCAATAATATTTCATACCCGTAATGAATCAACCAAGGAGTGTTCTTTTCCTCAGAGTTTTTTTAACCCAGCATTTTCTCTTTATCAATAATATTTCATATCCGTAACAAATCAACAGAGGAGCGTTCTTTACCTCAGAGTATTTTTAACCCAGCATGCATCTCTTTATCAATAATATTTCATACCCGTAACAAATCAACAGAGGATAGTTTCTTTCTATTTTTCCTCAGAGTTTTAGCAGCTATGGCAGGAGTAGCATCTATTTCAATATGACCTGATACATCTTCGTCCTCCGAGACGAATGTAATGTTGTCATCAGTCGTTTCTTTCTTGGTAAACGATGGCTATAAAATAATATATCACTGTTGTGTACTGAATGCTCATAATCAATGAACTCGCATGACCGCATTATTTCACCAAGAGGAGAGGCTTAGGCCGAAAACACTAGTATAACCCTGTCACTTTTTATTGAAGTGCCTGTACCAAGCCATGAAAGTAAGTGATCATGTATTTGTGTGTTAGGGGTATCGATTTTGTCTCTTTCTACGATTTTGATATTGGATTTTTTAATTGTTCCGTCAGTGTGGTAATTTTCATTTTCGTTTTATTACTACAATTTCACAGGTACAAAAGTCATTAAAGATTACAAGGACTATTTTCAAATTAACAATATGGGAGGTGTAATTTTGCCACTGTATTTAACGGATCATATTTTAGAAATGAACAAAACAGTTTGATTGAGTGAATGATTGATGCAGGCCTCGACATTAAAGTTTGTCCGATACCAGTTAAAACTGAAGTCGGACAAGTAGATCTTGTATCATGGTTGTCCGGACAGGACAAGTGAAAAAAATGACTGTCCTACCTTTTGGAGGTTATTTTCAATAATAAAAACGTGTTGCTTTGTAATTTTGACAAGACAAAAACTTCGTAAGTAATTATTTTGATGTGTTTAAAAATATCGGTTTCCATTGAAGTACACTATCGCTAATTATAACGGTGAACCAAGAGATATTCCGAACATATACATGATCCATATCTTTTCAGCGATTTGATTAAACGACAAATGGAATTAAGTAATTATAATGAAATAGAAATCGATTTGTTTATAGTGTTTCCTTCCCCTACACAATAATTCCCTGGAAACGTAAATAAAATGTCCATCAGCATGGATCTATATCCTCTGATCTTAGAAAGTACGAATTTACAACAAGCGGCCGAGATCAATTCAACCAGAAATGTTAAGGCATCTGATGTTAATTTTCCATTGAGGGACATTCAGTAGCTGATTTTGATACACAATCTGCATTCAATAGATGGTGAACAACGACTTTCAACGCATCCTGGATTCAATCCACATTATACGATTACCGCTTAGATGGGCCTGCTATTCGAGAACCAAACTTAGAAATTGATGATTAGACACTTGATGGCATCATTTGATACCAATGACTTTATGTATGACTTATGTCTAAGTGTATAAGTTAATTTGTTGATTAAAGACGTCATAATCATACTTTCTGTTAATATTAATAATGACAGGATGCGATAATGTTTGTGAGACATTAACCAAAACATTTTACACAAATTGCTGATAATTATTCTCTAGTTTTTGTAATTTTTATCAGTTTTTTTTGGACAACTAAAAGATTGAGTCGGACAAGTACTTTTTTTTTAAGTTAGTTGTCCGAAGGGACAAGTTGAATAATATGTTAATGTAGAGGCCTGTGATGTTTAACACCAATTGGGTTATTTTTCTACTATGCCATGGTGAGAACAAGTCACATTTCCATTAGATGTCTGTTTTTTGCTAGACAAACATGTTTAATTGGATTTTTATAGTGCTAGCTCATTGTAATAACAGTACGTGGGTAGACATGTCGCCCCACTTGGACACATTATCCTGATTCCTAGGCAACCAGTCTTTGCTCTTACTCCTTAAGGCTGCAGAGAAGCAGCAAATACCAATATGAATCTTTGGTTTGACCTGATTAGGACTCGAGGCGAGCATGCTAACCATTAAACCACTGATGCCGTAATATTTCATATTAAGTAAAGGACCATTATCAATATCAGTTAAGCAACATGCAACATGCAACTTCAAGAATGCAATCTATCTAAAAATAAAAATACCATATCACTATCTGTTCTTTCTAACGTTTGTGATTTTCTCTTGCGTCCCCGTCTGCTATTTGATTTCATCGGAGGGGACTTGAATACCTCCTGTACATCATCTGTGGAGTCTGGTACATGTATAACTTTTTCATATTGTGTCATTGACCTCTGTTAAAAAAGAAAAATGATACAAATCATAAATGAATAAATATTTGTAATTGTATGCAGTAAAGTGTTGTCTCTATAATAAAAAATACCATTATACTAAATAGAACAGATAATAATTCTAGAGTGTTAAAAGTCTTCAAACCAAATAAAAACTAGAACTGTGAGTGACCTCACTGAGTGATACCCCCCGCTTGCAATACTATGATGTTCAAACTTTGGAATACAGGTATATTAGCAAGTTACCTATGAAAAATGAACGGATATGGAGTTATGTCAAGGAGACAACATCCTGGTAATCCTTCATGCACATCTGCAGGTTGTGTACAACTGTGTAAAGTTTCATAAAAATTCAAAAACAGTTTAGTAGGAGTTGCGCTTACAAGGTACATGCCCCCCCCCCCCCCCCCCCCCCCTCTTTTTGTGAAAGTATAAGTTGAATTATCTCCCCTTTTAAATTTTGGACAGCAACTATATTACTTCATGCACATCGGCAGGTAGTGTACAACAAATGTGTTAAAGTTTCACAAAACTCTAATAAGCCGTTTAGGAGGAGTTGCACTTACAAGGTACACGACCCCCTTTTTTGTGAAAGTATAAGTTGAATTATCTCCCCTTCTAAATTTTAGACAGGAACGGTATTCCTTCATGCACATCTGCAGGTTGTGTACTACAACTGTGTAAAGTTTCATAAAAATTCAATAAGCAGTTTAGTAGGAGTTGCGCTTACAAGGTACATGCCCCCCCCCTCTTTTCGTGAAAGTACAAGTTGAATTATCTCCCCTTTTAAATTTTGGACAGCAACCATATTCCTTCATGCACATCTGCAGGTAGTGTACTACAACTGTGTAAAGTTTCACAAATCTACAATAAGCCGCTTAGGAGGAGTTGCGCTTACTAGGTACACAACCCCCCTTTTCGTGAAAGTATAAGTTAAATTATCTCCCCTTCTAAATTTTAGACAGCAACGGTATTCCTTCATGCACATCTGCAGGTTGTGTACTACAACTGTGTAAAGTTTCATAAAAATTCAATAAGCAGTTTAGTAGGAGTTGCACTTACAAGGTACATGCCCCCCTTTTCGTGAAAGTATAAGTTGAATTATCTCCCCTTTTAAATTTTGGACAGCAACCATATTCCTTCATGCACATCTGCAGGTAGTGTACTAAAAATGTGTAAAATTTCATAAAAATCCAATAAGCCATTTAGGAGGAGTTGCGCTTACAAGGTACATGAACGGACGGACGGACAGGTTGATTCCTATATACCCCCCCAAACTTTGTTTGCAGGGAGTATAAAAAATCACATCTGATAATAATAAGTGTTCACCATGTTTATGTAAAGAGTGTTTCAGTACAGTACTAACAAGATGTTTTTGTTGATAATCACTATACCTCAGGATTTTTCAGTGCTGTCACAAGTATACTACTGTGAGTGTGGGTAAAACACCACCAGGTTAAATCCTGCATATTATAAAGAAATACACTGACAGGATCATAAGTGTAGGTGTCTGAAAAACATGAGTAATCAGTGATTCACTGATGTCACATCACAGTAATTTCTAGCAAAAACACCTTGATAGTACTGTATGATTTCATAAAATAAGAAAACAAAATGGCATACATGTTTACTTCTTGATGTCGTCTGCTGAGAAAGCCTCTCTTCCAGTTCTGTCTTCTGCTTCTTTAGATCACCAATCTCCTTTTGCTGTTTCTTCATTAAACCTTCTAAGCCATGGACCAGTTTATCACGTTCTAATTTCCAGTCCTATATTGTAAGAAACAACATTCCAAAAGATAAATAATCAAACTTCCAATGTTTCCAATTAATATTGTACATTGTATAATAATAAACTTTTTTTGTTAAGGGCTAATCCAGGAAAAAATACCTGGGGGTGGGTATGAACTCCGTCAATAATTTGGGGTACTACCACCAGAATTTTAATTATTTTTGGGGTACCACCACATAAATATAAATACTTAAAATAAATCCCACCTAGAAAATAGAAATTAAATTTGAAACAGACTGATCAAATCTGTAAACCGCCGAAAGCAGACGATTCCTTTCCTGTGATACCTAGTTTGACAAACATACCTCTAAACACCTGAACATATTCCCCCAGGCCCACGGATGTTAACCAGTGGCAAATTTGTTCATTATCCCAGTCTATTTCGGCATTTGACCACGTTTCGTTTTCGACTAGTACTTTTTATCTCGGAACACAGGAACGAAAATAAAAGAACCAGGTACCAGTTCATCATTCGTATTTCTCCTATTTCGGCATTTGACCACGTTTCGTTTTCGACTAGTACTTTTTATCTCGGAACACAGGAACGAAAATAAAAGAACCAGGTACCAGTTCATCATTCGTATTTCTCCATCTTTTACATATAAACATATCATTCGAATTATTTCGGAAGATAAAGGGAGACAATTTGGCTTAAAAATCACACAAAAGAAGCGAAATCGCGGAACAAACAACCGAATATTATACACCGCTTAACGAACAACACAGTGACACGACTTGCCGGCAAGTAGGTCTATTTTAATATACCGACAACCGCAATTAATTAAATAGAAATTTGACAACAACCCCCAGGAAAGAAATACATTTTACACCCCCCCACCTAGATAAAAAAAATTCAATGGCGTTCCGACCCTACCAGGTATTTTTTCCTGGAAAAGCCCTAAAGTACAAAGTGCTTTGTATAAATAATTGTTGAATAATTTCCTCAAAAAGTTTTTATGTTAAAATATAATACAGTAGTCCCCCTCTTCTGCAATGAAAAAAGGTGGTCTTACAAGAGAGGTGGCTCCTCTTGTGGGAGACGATTTAACAAAGATTTCCTACACTTGACCTTTAGAGGTGGCTCCTCTTGTGGGAGACGATTTAACAAAGATTTCCTACACTTGACCTTTAGAGGTGGCTCCTCTTGTGGGAGACGATTTAACAAAGATTTCCTACACTTGACCTTTAAATAAAGTTCGGTTTTTACATGATTCTGGTTTATATAGTGTTCGACTTAGACAGATTTCCCTGTAACAGTCAATAATATCGCAAAATAAGTTGAAGTGACGACAAATTAAACCTACAGAGTGACTTACACTTAATTCTTTGGTTTTATCCTCGACGGATCGCTGTAATTTAATAATTTCCTCATTCTTGTGGTGTATTTGTTTATGAAATTCAGACGAACTATGATCTTTCTCCTGAAAGTAAACAATAAACAATTCTATAAATAAACATCAAACTTAACATGTATGAAAAGGTTCTAGTCATCTACGTACTTCATATGACTGGCACAATATCTCTATCATCTACTGTTAACAGGACTATCAAAATTACTGTAGTCATAAGACACCTGACACATATCAAAAAGACATGCATGCAGACACAATGATACTGTAGTCCTTCTATTATATGGCCATTCACACCAAAGTCCACCCTTGTAATCAGGCCAGATTCCAGATGCACTGAGATAGTAAAATACTACTCAACTGCCCTCCTCAAGAAAGGCAACCACTTTTATAAGACCACTTTTTCATTGCAGAAGGGAGGCTTTATAAAAGGGGGACCACTGTATAACAATAATCAAAATGTTCTTGTTGGTCTACATGTGGTTGTTGACTGATGTATTTATTGAATCACAAAATCAGGAATAATGTACCCCAGATTGTCCCTCTAAATTTAAAATATCTTCTTTGGGGTAGGGGGGATTCGAACTCACAACTACCATGCAGTCATGACCACGACTGCCCCTGGAATCAAATTAGGAACTTAAGTGGTGATATCCAGATTGCATACGAAGAAGAAAATTGAACTATCACATATAACGGTCAGGACGACACATTGACTTACAAATTATTCATGGAAGCCATAATGTGTTGTGAAATGTTTTAAAATGGGTTGGTAGGATAAAATTTACTAATATCCTCCCAACCCATGTTACAACTCACAACACTGTATGGCTTCCAGTTCCATGAATTATTTCGATTCTGATATGTCTAACAGTACAAATATTGTAGTACACTTCGATACGGAAAGCTGGTAATTCATATTTACATCTGTGGGCAAGGTCACACACAATTTATGTGTTGGCCGTTCTATCTTTCATCCTCCCTAATTCGAGCAGACGATAACTCATCAACATGTTCTTTTATGACGGGAAAGTCTTATTGATGGAACAACCATAACAATAATATTGTGTTTGCATGCTTTAATCACACATTACATATTTATTAATTTTTGGATATATCTTCAGTAAATATAGATGGTATTAAAACGATAGTAACAGCGTAAATAATTTTATCACCTGGCTTAAATGGGTGGACAACGTATGTGCTATTAATGAGATTTTAGAAGAAATACATCACCGTTTAGTTTACAAGGCGAAAGAAGGACGTTATATTAAAATGATATATAAATACCTTAGCTGATGATCTGAGGAGTTCTAAGTCATGCTTGAGTTTACTCAGTTCCCCCTTTAAGCCTTTGACCTCTTTATGTGAGGCTCTTAACTCATGATCTTTTTCCTGTTAGATAAAAGTAAAAGTCAATAATGTTTTCTACTACATGTATTATTTATAAAAAGGAGAAAATATCAAAACAAATATACAGAAAAGTGCAAAAAAAACCCACAAATAGTCTTTCTTATAATGGTTTTTTAATCTCAGAAACATCCACATCTTACGCCTCAAATGTTTCGAAAACAAAAGCATAAAGCTTCTTTCATTCTGGGTCTCTCTGGCACTTTCTATAAAAGAACAATGAATTAAAAAATGACAGAAAATTTGCTCCAATTTATCTTTCTACTATTCTTTAATACTTCATTGAGGGGCTGTATTGGTTGTGATCGTATGGTAGTTGGTACCTGTGCAATCAGTGCCTATCACCACTAAAGTTGTGAGTTCGAATCCTGCTCATGGCGAGGTGAACTAAATACAACATTATGTGATATAGTTCGTCAGTGACTTGCACCAAGTCAGTGGCTTTCTCCGGTTTCCATTATCAATAAAACTGACCGCCACGATATAACTGAAATATAAAAAAAAAAAAAAAAAAAAAAGGTGCTGTTAATAGCCATAACCATAAAACTCTTAATATTTCATCTGATTATCGAGACTTCAACAGTAAGCTGCTGATATAATTTCAAAACATTCTAAGAAACACTACTCAAGTTACCATACGACATAGGGTAAAAATCCTATTTTCCGTCATATCAAGTCCAATAACTCTGGAACGGCAAAAGTGAAAATCGTCAAAAATGAAAGGGATCCTCCTCTCTTCACCGGTAAGCTGCTGATAAAATTTCAAAACATTCTGAGAAACACTACTCAAGTTATCATACGACAGGGTAAAAATCCTATTTTCCGTCATATCAAGTTCAATAACTCTGGAAAGGCAACAGTGAAAATCGTCAAAAAAGAAAGGGATCCTCCTCTCTTCACCAGTAAACAGCTGATAAAATTTTAAAAGATTCTAAGAAACACAACTCAAGTTATCGTACGACATAGGATTTGTCTACAGACGGACGGACGGACATGGTGAAACCAGTATACCCCCTACAACTTCGTTGCGGGGGGTATAAATAGTTTTTTAAGACATTGGAAGAGTAAAATGAGGGTGTTTTCAAGATAAAGAGTGAGTGATTGTTGTTTTAACACCAATTCAGCAATTTTTCAGCTATATCATGGCGAGAACAAGTAAATTTTCAATGAGATGATGAGGTCCGCTTTGTAGTAGACCAACACGCTGAGTTGGGTTTTTATAGTGTTAGCTCACTGAATCAACAGTCCACGGTTAGACATGTTGTTCCACTCGGACACATTATTCTGATTCCGACCCAACCAGTCTTTGTTCTTACTCCTTAATGCTGCGTGCTTAGCGGAGAAGCAACAAATACCAATTTTATAGTCTTTGGTTTGACCCAACCAGGGCCCGAACACACGATCTACCACACTTGAGGCAAGCACGCTAACCATTACGGCACCAATGCGGTTGTTTTCAAGATAAACTTGTAAATAAATTAACAAGCATACAGCAAATATTTTTACCAAACTTAGAAAACGAGAATCAAATTGCAAAAAAAAAATTGATTTCCAAATTTCACATTTAACTGACAGTGTAAATTAAACTTTGAATAATATGATATTTTAATATTTCCAGTACTTCACTATTTACAGGCAGTACTTTTTTATTAAAATTTGAATAATTTCATGAACACTCTTTAAAATCAGGAGGTACCAAAGACCATTTTAGGCAGATAAAAGTACCTGGTACCACCCCTTATTGAAAGGGCTGTATTTCATACTTACACGTATCTTATTTTTCAGATCTGTTATTGTTGCATCTTGTTCTTTACACATTAAATCTAATGACTCTAACTTTCCTGTATTATTCTGCATTCTCTGTTCCTCACACTCTGTTTTCTTCTCCGTCAGTAACTTTTCCATTTCTTTTAATTCCTCATTGTTCTCTTTAATCACAGTTGTCAGCATCAATTTATTGTCGGTCAATTTTTGAATATTACGTTTCATATCATCGTTAGTTTTTTTAAGATGTTCCATTTCCTCGATCATTTTTGAATTAAGAATCTTTGATTCAGATTTATTTTTAGGCTTCTGTTCTTCTGTCGTTTTCTTTAACACAGATTCAATTTTATTTAGTTCTTCAGTTTTTTCCTTAATGGCAGATTCCAGTAGCAACTTTTCGTCATTAACTTTCTCTAAATTCATTCTTCCGTCCTCTACAGACTTTTTCATATGTTCTATTTCCGCTGACATCCTGGCATTATCTCGTGTCATCTCTCGTATTTCTCGACCAGAATCTCCGCTGGTTGTCAGAAGTTGATGGTATTTCTCTGTATACTTTTCAACATCTAAAATGAAAACTACTATAATAAGTTTTCAAACTATTGACTAATAAACATGCTACTTGATTGTTTAAAATGGTCCAGGGAAGATATTTCAATTTCCAATCAGGACAACACACAAAATTTATGAAAGTACATGTATGAAAAGTTCTAAAACAAAGGGACTCATATCATACATCCACATGATCCAAGAATAATTTTGGTCAGAAAATAAAATAACTGAAAAATCATTGAAAAATATCTGAAACCATCTGCATCCGCTTTAAAAAAGGTCCATTTTTTACCTGTTCTGACCATGTCCAGCAACCTTCGGTTTTTTTTTCTTCTTTCAAATAGCTGAAATCAGCTAAATTAAAGAAAAAAATCATTCCTGTACATCAATCTAAGCAATATTGATTTATTCTGGATAAAGCAATGCTACCATGAAGAGACTATTATTAGACATCAATACAAGGTTTGGTTTATGATGTTTAATGCCACTTTCAACAATATTTCAGTTATATCGTGGCAGTCAATTTAATTGGTGGAGGAAACCAGGGTAACCTTAGAAAACCACAGACTTGCTGCAAGTCACTGACAATCTTTACCACATAATGTTGTATCGAGTACATCTCGCCATGAGTGCGATTTGAACTCACAACGTTAGTGGTAATAGGCACCGATTGTACAAGTAGTTGTAAATCCAACTAACATACGATCACGACAGCCCCTTTAAGACAATGAGATTTTTCTGTATGTACCTTGTTGTAGCTTGTTGATTGTTTCCTCTTTCTGTTGTATATATCTATCTTGTTGTTCCATTGTCTCCTCTTGTAGAGATATAGCATTCTTTAATGACTCTATCATCGCTTCATTAGCATTGGCATCTGAAAAAAAAGAAAAACAATATTAATCAAGGAGATAAAAAAAAAATGTCCACACTACCGATAAAATCTTTTACACAGGGCATCCATTGGTTGTGCGGAATGTACCAAATGCACAGCTAAGGATTCATCTGACAGGTCATAGATAAGTGGTCTGTACCTACAGAATGCCACAATACTGGTATAGCACAAGAACAAGAAGAGGCTACTGGTTATCGTTGCAAACCTACATTTTTTGCTATCCATTTAATATCTCTTTTACTTGTGGCCATCTAACCATCTGACCATGAGGTAAATATTTAATTTGATAGAATATTACTACTACTACTCAACTTGTGCTATCAGGGCTCACCAAAGCAGGCAAAGTGGGCGACTTTTTGCCCTGGTTTCAATGAAATCGTCCTATTCCCATCAAGGTGAAGACTTAGTGGCCCTGTCATTCTTTGGAAGATTGTATTTTCCCACCAATAATCATACTTTTTTTTCTCAATATTAACATATAAGGAGCTCCCAGGTTCCTGTAATTTGACCGTTACAGGGTTTGATATTAAATATTTTGCATCTTTTTTTTTATGATCGCTGTGCAGCATGTTTGTTTTGTGAAAGATAGGGGGACATACGGTATCAGGGAAAGGAACATTAAAACATATGGTGAGTCCTGACAATTAAAATACCTTTCAAGGCAGTTTCAAATCTGTCTCTCTCTGTTTTGATTGTCTGTCTCAACTCTGTAATAGCTTGTGATTTCCCTTGGAGTTTTGTCTCCTTTTTCTTGATATCTTTCTCCTGGTTTTGAATTATCTCCCATCTCTCAGCATGCTCTTCTCTTAACTTTCTCATTCCATCAAGGCCACTGTCTTGATTTGGAACTCCATACAACGACTGTAAAAGAAATCGGACAACATTCTAAGTTGTATAATTGATATGTGATGGTTTTGCTCTTTTCTCATAAGTACATTTTATTTAAAACAAGATATCCTAATATAGAACACTGACAATACTGTGTTGCAAACAAATAAAAACAAAGATTGGTAAACATAGACATATGTCCCCCCTCAGCAATAGAAAGAGTTGTAATGTGAATATGTTAGCCATGCGATATATTTATTTCTACTCTCATATTCCACAAAATTTGTGAAACAAAAATGGCAGAATAGCAGGCTCAATTACATGTTATGACTAACAATACTACCATACATGAACACATTCTGATGAACGGTTTCAGATGAGTTACGTTCACAAGATCTTACTATGTCTAAATTAGTTAATGTCCCATAACTTCTACTAATTATGTCCAATTACAATGGCGGCACGAAAGGCTAAACAAAATGTCTACTAAATATGAACAAATTCTGTTATACGGTTTCAGAGAGTTTGTGTTCACAATGCGTCACGGAAAGAGACCATTACTATGTCCCTCTGTCGCAGAGTGGCCGGTTTGGGGGGGGGAACATGAAATGTTGTTAAGCCAGTTCATGCAAGCAGCAATTACTTTAAGTTTGATAGAAATGATGCCAGATTTATTTATGTAATAAAAAAGAAAACGTTCAAATGTTGTGCTGATATAACATATATAAAGCTGGGGTCATTTCTATGGAACATGTGGTAATTTTTTTTATATATAGTGGATGACAAAATGATGACAGATGGAGATTTTTCATGTTTCATCCACATAACATTAATCATACATGCATTTTACTAAAAAAAAATTAATTATGTTAGGTAAAAATCTTGTTCTACTGACTTATTACAAGGCTTTGTACAATTTACTGAAACATCTAACACAAATATCAATTTATTATTTATTATTGGTAATTAAGATATTTTCTTTGATCTTCTCACCCAGTGATATTATCACTACCAGCGGACTGACTCTGATACTAACAATTATCTGTCAGTATGTCATCAAATACAATATGACATTATTATTTAGTATCAGAGATACTTGCAACTCGTCTAGGCGAGTCTTGGGCTCGTTATTCTTTCAAAATATAACAAAGAATGCACTTGTGGGACTCGTGACTTTTTGGTTGGGAGTCATAACAAATTTATCCTACAAAGACCTCTAGTATTACAGCTTGTCATATCGGACTCACAGTGGTATTACATCTTCAAAACTGATGCTATCCTGTATATACCTGTCTTTGTTTTAATGAATCCTCAGCCTCCCTCAGTTTGTTAGAAGTTTCAAGAAGTGTCTTTTCCATTTCGCTGATTTTTTCATTTTTTTGCTTCATTGTTATGCTTGCGTTCTGTAATTGGCTTCTTAGATTCTGTTCTCTTTCTTGACTCTGAAAATAATTATTTTACATTAATACTTTCGGTGCCGTCATGGTCGTCTGGTAGTTGGAGATACAACTACTTGAGCAATCAGTGCTTATCATCACTAAAGTTGTGAATTCAAATCCCGCTCATGGTGAGGTGTATTCGATACAACATTATGTGATAAAGTTTATCATTGACTTGCGACAGGTTGCTGATTTTATCTGTTTTCCTCCAATAAAACTGACCATCATGATATAACTGAAATATTGTTGAAAGTGGCGTTAAACACCATAATCCTAATCCTTAATACTTTCTTCTTATTCTAAAAACATATCTCAGTAAAATTAATACTTTCTTCATCATATGCTTTCAAAATATCTCAGTCAAAGAAAAAAGGAAGAATGTGTCCATTGGACATGGATGTCCAAGCTTCTATCCTAAATAAACAGGGGCATAATTCCAGAACATAATAATTCTTACAGCAGTGTGAATGATATTCTCTCACAAATTTTTTATGTGTGTTTTTGTTGTCTTCTTGACGACTTTTTTGTTTTGTTTTTGTAGTTTTTCCCCCAAATATTTTCATTTTCAGACGATGCTTGAATGCAGGGGTATTTACAATCTGTACCAGGGAGCAGGACAATAGCCCCCCCGACAATTGCCACCCTAGGACAATAGCACCCCTAGGATAATTGCCCCCCACAAATTTTTTTCAGTTTTATATTTAGTTTCTGATTACCCCTTTCTGACTCTATGAACTCCATTGCACTACTATACTTTCACTTCAAAATACACTCCTATTTAAGCCATTTCTAATCTTGTACTTAGCTTGCAATAATTTTTTCTCAAAATTCTTTTTAATTATTAACCTTTGTACTTAGCTTTGATCATTGTTCAATCAAATTTCTTTTTATAATTTTTCTTTGAAGACCAATTTTGTAAGGTAATTAAACTTAATTGGGAAATCATTAAACTCTATCTAAAAATAAAATATCTATAAATGATATTGCAATTTAGTGTATAAATAATAAGAGAAAGCGATTCAAACCCTTTTGATTAATATACAAAGAAGAAAATCCAACTTAAAAGTAATTTGAATAATTTAATCTGAATTTATGCATATTTATTTCTCATAAAAATGAAATAAAAAAATTGGGGGATGGGGGGCAATTGTCCTAGACCCTCTGTACCAGTGTGTGTGAGTTATGTAATGTCATCGTCAAAATTTAATTAATTTGAAACAATTGTGAAAGACATGAGCTGTCAAAGAGACTGCAATGATATTTTTATTTAGAAAACAAAATCTCATTTCCCAATCAGGGCGAGGTGTACAACATTATGTGATAAAGTTTTTCAGTGACTTGTGACAGGTCGGTGGTTTTCTCTGGTTTCCCCCAGCAATAAAATTGACCGTCATGATATAACTGAAATATTGTTGAAAGTAGCGTTAATCACCATAAAATCAACCAATTTCTGTTTTCCTTTATGAAATGTAAACTACAATTTCTGCATCTATGCTAAGTCTCCACTGCAGTTGTGCTTTGACTTTCTCAACTATTTGTGGTGACATGCATGTTTATAATGGTCATAGTCTCTTCTCTCTTTGACCTGTATCTTATAGAAGATTGTTTATCAACTATTAACTGCCACTCTATAGTGCTCTCCATGATATATATCAGAAAAGTAGCATAAAGCAAGCATTCATTCATCAATCAAACTGTTACCAAAATAAAATAAGCAGGCAAGAATTAAAAGATTTTGTACAATTATACCCCCAGCAATGCTATTGTACATACGGCCTCTAATATCAGTCACAGGCCGATGTTTTCTCAGTTCTTTTTATGAAGGAGCTTAAGAATTTGACTAATGTTGTAATAGGAAAATTAGATAAACTCGTTCACAAACAAAACTGTTTTCACATTTTTTTTTTTACTTTATAAATTATAACATCATTATTGTAAAAGTTAGATACATTACTATTGAAACAAAAGAAGTTGTCCATATTAGATATAACGGGTTTCTTTTTCCGCATTCCTACTCTGACAGGAGGTCTTGGTGCTACAGGAAAACAGAAACCGGTTATATCCAATACTGGCCGCTTCATTTGTTTCAATAGTACTGTATCTTATACATATACAAACCTTATCAAGTTCTCTATGTACAGTAGGACTAGTGATTCCAGCCTGGACCTGTACTACACGTCTTGGTGATGATAACATACCCTCTCCTTGAACCTCACCCTCTAATTTCTTTAGCTTGTATCTAGCTTCAATCAATTGATTTTCAATCTCTATTTTCTCTTTTCTCAGTTTACGAGCACAGTTACTTTGACTAGCAGGACTTAAGCATTCATTTTCCCTAAACTGATCGAGATTTTCTCGTAAGTTCTGAATTATCTGCTCCTTGCCCATAAGTTCATTGTTTATTCTAACTAGATCACGTTCTACCTGGCTTAACTTGTCTTGGTGACCTTTCAACTCTGCAGTCTTACACTGAAGGTCAGATTTTAGCTTGTCAATTTCAAGAGTTAAGTTGTGTGATCCATCACACTTCAATAGTTCTGTAATTTTCTCCGACTGCTGACAAATAATTTTCTGCTGTTGAGAAATAGCTTCGTTTAAGTTCTTTATTTCTTGTTCAGAGACTTCTAGTTTGACCTTACATTCATCTGCCTTTGACCTTTCAAGACATTTTTCTGTTTCTAATTTCTCACATTTCTTATCTAAATGTTCAATTTCTTTAAGCAAGACCTGACTTTCACTACCAGAATTCTCTAAATTTTTTATTTTCAAATTTTGTTTGCGGATTAGCATCTCCTGTTGTTTACAAGCTTTGGAAAGCTTTTCTGCATCTTTTACCGATTTTTCATTTATGGACAAGTCAGTTACTTTAATTTTTTCTTCTTTGACATTCAACTGTTCCTGCAGTTTCTCAATATCAATTTTTCTTTCATCTAATACTAATTGCAAGTTCTCATAAGAACATTGAAGCTCACCTTTTTCCTTCATACAGTCATTATATTGTGCTTTTAATTTATTAAACTCATGTCTTAAACTTTCTTTCCCATTACTACTCTCCATACTTTTATCAGATTTTATATTACGATCCTTTTCCAACCGAGCTATCGTTTCTTCTCTCTCAATTAATTCCCTTTTGACTTTGTCGTGAAGTGTTTTGTGCATGTGTAGAGATGATTTCAATTCAGCGATTTGTAACTTTGCTTCACTAAGAGATTGATGGCCATTACAACTAGAATCACTTTGAGTTCTTACTTTTTCAGATACGTTTTCAAACTCTGTACATTTAACTGTCAGTCTGTCTACTTGATCCTTTAACCTCAACTTTTCATTGTTGACATCTCCTACTTGTTGGAGAAGAATCTTGTGCTCTCCGTCACTTGATTCACATTGCTTCTTTAATTCTGAGGTCAAATTTTCAAGTTCATGACATTTGACATTCATTATATTACATTCAGTTTGCATTTCATTTTTTTCAGCGTTAGCTGACGTAACGGTTTGTCTAAGTCCTTCAATATCCTTAACTAAATCCTGTCTATCTTTCTCTCCGTCTTCTACATCTTTCAACGTATTTTCCAAATGTTTACACCTGTTATTTACAAATTCTTGATTGGTTCTTAACTCATGAACTAATGCATTGTTGTCTTCCATCTGACATTTAGCTTCTTCCATACTTCTTCTGGCTTCATCTAAATCCCGTCTCAGTGATTGAATCTGAGTTTCAAGGAGTGTTTGTTCTTCTTGTGATTGTCTCACCACATCACTTATACTTGATTCTTTCTCTGAAATTTCTTTTTTCAAAGTTTCTACCTGCTTTTCAAGTAATGCTATGGTCTGCTTTAAGCTTTCTTCCTTGTTAATCTCACCACTTTCAAGCTTTGCGATCTGATCTTTAAGATTCACAATATTTACGTTTTGCTCATCATGCACTTTCTGAAGGTCATTCATTTTCAAGGTTAATTCTTTCAAATCATTTTCTTTACATTTATATTCTTTTTCCAAGTTTTCATTTTTCTTATTAAGTTCAGAATTTAACTCAACAAATGTTTGTAATTCTTTCCTTTCTTCCTCCAAGTCATGAACATCTTCTTCCAGCATTTCCCTCGCTACTTTCATTTTGTTCATTTCGTCATTGAGTTCCATTACCTGACTTGATTTTTCTTTAGACATACTTTCCAGTTCCGTGTTCCTACATTCCAGTTCACTGACCTTGGCCTCTAAGGTCATTTTCCCTTCCATCACGTCAGTCATTTCAATTATCTTTTCCTCCAATTGAAATTCTTGATCTTTAAAATTCTCAGAAAGCTTTTTTAATTCATTTTCAGTTTCTAATTTAGAATTGTTCATTTTCTCTAACTTTTCCTTCAGAATTTTAATTTCATTTGACCTTTGTGCACTCTCATTTTTGTGTTTCTCACATTCCTGTTTCAAGTCTCTCATTTTTTTCCGTAGATTTGACAGCGAGTCAGATGATGGGCTGTCACAATTCTGCAGATTCTCCACGACAATTTCCTTAATTTCAGTTTCCTTTTCTTGAATATGATTGGTCGTCTGATTTATCATTTCTCTTAAACTTGCATTCACTGTTTCAACCTCTTCAAGTTTTTTTGCTATATTAGAATTTTCCTCCTCTTTTTCAAGAATCTCTTTTTTCAACTCTGAAACAAGTTGCTCCTTGGAGCTAAAGTTTTCTGATTTCTCTTTTAGTTCTATTTCATGCTCCCTCAAAATAACCTCAAGCTTATCATTGCTTTCCTTCATTTCTTTGTTTACGTTTCTCGTCTCATTAAGTTCCCTCTGCAGATGAGTAACCTTTTCCTCTAATGAGGTCAACTTTTCAAGATATTTTTCTTTTTCTCGTTCAACTCTTTCAAGGTTTGCCTCCAGGTTTGTTATTTTACCTAATTTTTTCTCCAGGTTCACATAGTTATGTTGTAATTCTTTAAAAGAGGTTTCAACACTTTCTAACTCTTTTAATTCTAACTTTAATTTTTCGACTTCCTTATCAGATTTTCCTCTTTCAATAACCTCACATTCTAATTTTGATTTTAATTCTTCATATCCTTTCAGTTCATACGTCAGCTGTTCCACTTTGATAGCGGCTTCCCGTCTAGCCGTCTCTTCTACTTCTAGACGTGATTCTAGATCCTCTGACGTAAGCCTAGCAATTTGTAACACTGATTCTAGCTCAGCAGTAACAGAAGAGTTTTTCATGAATTCAGTCTGCAAGTCTTTGATTTGACGAGACAAATCTTCTTTGAAATGATGACTACTTTCTAAGTTTTCAGATAAATCAACCATTACATTTTTCTGTTTTGACATTGGGGACACCCCCCTTTTTTTCCTAGGGGATTCAGCCTCTCTATCTCGCATGGATGGAGAATGTGTTTTCCTGGTGGGCGATTCAGCCATTCTCTTTGAAGCAGACTCCTTCAGAGGACTGGATACTTTTAAATTGGTTTTCAATTGATGAATCTGAAGTATAAAAATATAGCATCCTATTTCTGAAACAGTGATTATTATTCTATGTATCTAAAAAAAAAAATGTCATTAATGTCTAAGATGGACATCATTATACCAAAAAACATTAATGTCTGGTTGTAGTTTGGACCAGTCTTTTTAAAATATAATGTATGACCACTGTAAGACCCTATATGATGTGTGTAAAACCTCTGATATATGTACGACCCCTATGATATGTGTACGACTCCTAATAATTGCTAGCTCACTGAAACAAGTCCGCTGGTAGACATGCTGCTCAACTCAAGACACATTATCCTGATTCAGAGGCACCAGTCTTCATTCTTACTCCTTAATCCAGCGTGCTTAGTGGAGGTGCAACAAATATCAATTTAAGTCTTTGCTTTGACCCGACATGGTTTCAAACCCACGATATAACACACTTGAGGCAGATTTTCCTTCGAAATAATTTAATTTAATTTGAATACTGCAATCTGATTGGCTGATCCGCCTGGAGAAAATTTTTGTTATACTCGATAGCCTTGGTTGGTATTGTGATGTCACCAATATATTCATTCATTAATGACAAATTCAAATAGTCACATGAAATAATCGTAATTAAAATCGAGGAATCATTAAATTTTGTTGTAAAAATTAAATTACAAGGAATATTTGAATTTTTTTTAACAGTTTACACTTTTCATAAACCGCTTTGCGGTTTATTAAGCGTAAGCTGTTACAAACCAGGTTATATTGTATAACCTGCTAAAAAATTTCACATATTCCTTAAATAAACAAGTATTCGAGATATCTGGGTATGATATTCTACTGCAAATGCACCAAAATTTTACTTTCAGGGAAACTACCTGTTCAAGCTTACGACAACAATGTATTAAAACTTGTACATATATATTATTGATACCTGTGTTTTCAAATTATTGATTTCTGCTTTGTAACCATTGATGAGGGCTTGTTCTCTTTTAAAACTTTCCTCTTCCTCCCTGGCAAATTTGTGTTTCCATCCTGTTATCTCCTCATTCTTCTGCCTCAGTGTTTCCTCCAAAAAACTGCTACAATTTGTCTGATTCCTCAAGTTAGCTAGTAAAAAGTTGATCATTTATTTTATAACTTAGAAATGTTTAAACTTTAATTACACAATTGATCTGTAGCTTGTCTAAGACAAGGATCTACTGGAATACATAACAAGAGTAGATACAGATCTATGTCTTGCCTCCTCTTCGTTCCAGTGAGTGAGTGTTGTTTAACGCCAACTCAGCAATTTTTTAGCTATATCATGGCGAGAACAAGTTAATTTTCAATGAGATGATGATGAGGTCCGCTTCGTACCAGACCAACACACTTAGTTGGATTTTTATAGTGCTATCTCACTGAACAATAGTTTGCGGATAGACATATCACCCCACTTGGACACATTATCCCGATTCCGAGCCAACCAGTCTTTGCTCTTTCTCCTAAATGATGCCTCCCTTAGTGGAGAAGCAACAAATACCAATTTCATAGTCGTTGGTTTGAACTGATCGGGGCTCGAACCCATGATCTACAACACTCGAGGCGAGCACACTAACCATTACATCACTGAAGTGGTTGCCTCTCCTTTGCAAATCATCCCAGTGATTATTTTTTCAAATTAAACTAGTCAAAGCATCAGGAAACTAAAATTAAACAAAGACGTCGGATAAATATGGGTATGTCCACTCCATCATCAATGTGTGGCCCAAATATGGTGAACCAAGTTAAATCATGAAAAAAAGTTTAAACAGTGATGGTCAACAATTTCACCAATATCAACAAAACAAAAGAAATTTTAAACAGTGATGGTCAACAATTTCACCAATATCAACAAAACAAAAGAAAGTTTAAACAGTGATGGTCAAAAATTTCACCAATATCAACAAAACGACCATTCACTTCAAATGATTGAACACAAAAAAAAAGAAGAGCATGACATATGACATTGGAAATCCAAGTCCTGGCTTGTGACAGGAACATAAGGTGGCATGTCAATGGAGAAACTCCTAATCATGAAAACTTGACGTGGATTTAACAGTCAGTAAGACCACGAAAATTAGGCTAAAGTCAAATGACACATGTCTGACTGACATATATCCACAGCGACAATGACCAATAACATATTTTGGAGAACAATACTGCAATTGCAGTTCAATCAGCCATAAGGTTTTTGAGTAAAAAAAACTAAAATGTTGCAAGCTTAGACAACAGACTAAATGTGAAAACTAAATATTGTGTGAAATTTGTTGAAAATGTCATTTATTAATTAATTTTGAATCTACATCAGTATTCACGGCATTAGTGTAATCAATCCACAATCGTGCCTATTCCAAAGCAGAATCTTAATTTCCATTATTTGGAGTTGTTTTCAACGGTTCAATGTGGATCTGAGGTACTCCTCCTAAATGAGGTGATCTATCTACTCTGTTCAGCTATACACTGTAACAAGAGTTTCATAAGAATCTGTCTCTGATAACAAAATATTCAATCATTTTTTCCATAGGGAGGATCTATGCTTAAACCAACTGTGGCAGCCATTTTGGATTTTCATTTTTTTGTAGATCATTGTCTTTTTCTTGTATTGTCTGTTCTTCAATTTGATTACCCTTATGGTATCTTCAAACTTTTCTTTCAAGCAAAATTTTCTTTTAAAGTGGTTCATTTGATCCAAAGAGAAATAGATTTTTAAATCAGTTTCCCATAGGAACATTTGTTAAAATATGTCCTGTTATGGTAGCCATCTTGCAAGTCTGATCCTCATACAAGCATGCTAATCTTGTAAAGGACTATCCAATTACCATTCGTGTGCAGCTTAGGTTCAATCACGCTTGTAGTTTCTAAGAAATAGATTTATTCATTTTTCTGTAGGGTTCTATTTTAACTTAGATGCTAGTCTTTTATGGAAGAAATATGTCGTCTCCTTTCTTTTTTAACTACCAATTTAAAAATACTGTCAAACCTGTGTATGCGGTCACCTCTATTAAGCAGTCACTTGTATTTAAAGGTAACATTTTCTTATCCTGTCACAGAAAATTTCATATGAATTGAACCTCTTTTAAGAGGTCACCTGTCGTGTAAGACTATTTTCCCCCCAAAGACGACCTCTTAATACAGGTTTGTATTTGTATTGTGCGCATCACGGAAGATTTGTGGTGTACAGAACTAAAAATCCCCCCTTTTACTGTTTATGATATTATGCATTTGGTTGGTTTTTGTTGAGTGGTCTATGTTAATTTCATGTCCTGTACAAGGATACAAATATTTTGGTTGTTTTCCATCAAGTGGCTTAGGAGTTGTAGATTAGGGAAAGTGTAACACCAACGTGGACAACGTCGTAAGTAAGCAGATAGTGATTAATATGTTGATTCTACCAAACAGGTGATATAAAAATTAAGTGCAGCGGTGGTGGTCATCTTGGTTTTTTTTTTATTGAAACTTAAAATCAGTACAGAACCATCAGATTTTTATGGTATAACATAATATACCATTAGTTTTTATGGTATTTTGATCCACTGTCTGTATTAAAATTGTGTGTAAATGTTTTAATTAGATAATTCATTCTAATAGTCATTATTCTGTCAATGAAAGAGTCTGAGTTAATGACTAAGTCAATCAGGGGAGGGGTTATGGTGTTTAACACTACTTTCAACAATATTTCAGTTATATCGTAGCATTCAGTTTTCTTGGTGGAGGAAACCAGAGTACCCAGAGAAAACCACCAACCTGCCGTAAGTCACCGACAAACTTTATCACATAATGTTGTATCATGCATACCTTGCCGTGAGTGGAATTCGAACTCACAACTTAAGTGGTGATAGGCACTGATTGCATAGGCAGTTATAAATCCAACTACCATATGATCACGACCTCGATGGCCCCTTGAGTCAATCAAGCTACCCTTGAGAGTGAGAAATAATTCCAAAATTTCCTTTCTATAAACTTAACAGCTTATCCAATCTCTTAATTTCCAAATAAAATATGCATAGAAATATTGATAGCTTATCAAACCTGACAAACACATGGACACACTTGGCTGCACACCAATACCATCTACTGACTCACCTGAAACGAGAAAAATTCAGGTGAATACACTTTACATACAGGTAAAACAGCATGTCAATGTGTCTGCCAGGTGAATTACACAGGAAACTTTACTTACAAAACACAGCTATTAAAAACTGATTAAATATAAGTAAAAATTGAACTTGAATATTTGTAAAAAAAAGAAGAAAAAAAAGAAGAGAGAATATTAAAGATAAATGAAAGGAAAAAATGTAATAAGCAACCATGTAAAAATTAAATGTCATTTTTTCTTCTTACACAAAGCACCACCTGCCTGATCTATGTATATGTTTAGCCCTGCCACATTTTTGTGCCTGATCCAAGCCAGGACCTGGATTTCCAATTCCAATTACATGGTCTTTTTTTTGTGTTCGGTGAATTCAGTGAGGTGGTTGATTGTTTTGTTGATGTTATTGGATTCTGTTGACAATCACTGTTAGTTTTTCATTTCATAATTAACAAGGGCAATGCAAAGCGTGGCGTATCCCCTCACCTAAAAATTTGATCCAGTGACCTTGAAAATCAATAGGGTTCCAGATTCTCTTAAAGACTAAGTATGTACCAAGTTTGGTCAAAATCCATTGAAGGATGTTGATTCTAGAGTGTTCACAAGGATGTTACGGAAGGACGGACGGTAGCGTTACTATATCCTTTCGCAACTTCGTTGGCGAGGGGATAATTATCATTACTCAAAAAATTGCACTCAGAAGAAATGTTAAAAAATAACTGTTCTATGTATTTTTTTTTCTGTTGTCAAGTTCTTACAAATAGGTTGAAAGTGCCAGTTGTAACTTTTCATGTTGTTTCTTGTGTACAACAAAAATAATAATAAGTGTATTTGATTTATAAATGTGTATAAAATTTTATTAATATCTACGGGAACCCAATATCTACATCATCACAGTCTGGTAATAATCACCTGGCAGACAGACATATTTGTAAATATACATAGTTAGTAAGTAAATATTACATCAAGTCAATGATTTACATCAGTATCTCTTGTTCTACAATGATGACACTGTGAAATAATTTTATTATTCATTTTAGTTTAGTAAAATTATATTACCATACATTTCTAATCAATATTAATTATATATGTTTAAAAAATTAGAACTTCAAAATCCTATATTTTTTAATAGTATTATTTCATGTTTAACAAATAGGTGTAAAAATGCTCCCTACTTTTAAGCTTATGGATATACAATAAATTATTTCCAAACAAAGTGTCAATACATTTTATTGAACCAATTTGCATATCTATTTTTAGATACTGGCATTACTTATCAAATATTGGGGTGGGGAATTGCTTAGACATTTTAATGTTAATTTTTCTAAATGATAAAATATTAACAACACAACCACATGATCTAAATGAGGAATAGACACTAAAATAAAAATTCTAAATAAAAATCTTAATATATAAAATCAAGCAAAAAACACAATATTAGATGCTTTTTAACATATTCTCTCCCTTACATACTTCATATTTTCTAATAAAAATAATTGGTTTGCCAGACTAAAAATTCTATCTCATTTCTATGGTTATTTTTTTTACACAAAAAACAAATGTCTCCAAATCACTTCTTATTCATCTAATACTCAACATTGCTTTTGCATTATTTCCCTACCGCTGACCTAATTGCCAAATTTACCTATAAAGGACCAGATACCTAATTTGGTAGTGAAATGCCAATTCAATCTATTGTCCTTATTGACCAAAAGCACAAAAATATGACATGAAAGTTTGAAATTAACGAAATTAACTAGTTAATTAATTGGAAATGTAAAAAAAAAAGTCTTTTGCTTTTTTTCTCAAGATGCATCAAATTCAAGAAACATACTTTGTCAACTGAGTCACAAAAACATCCCATTATTATACTCATGTCCCATCAATTTGTCCTTACTTATTTCCAACATAACATTGCTTTTGTATATCAGAGACAACCATACATCTTTTTCTTTTATTTATTTTTTTTGAGCCCACAGAATTTTGTAAACAATTTTGCTCTTTCGACTATATTTTGTATTAAAGTTGATCTGCTAATTTTGAACAGATTATTTGTTACCCAATATAGTTGATGACTATCACTATCAGCATTGACAGGTATGAAAAAATCATAGTTTGACTAAGAACCAGACAGTCAATATAAAAGAGGTAAAACTTAACCTTCTTATCTCGAGTTTTTCATGTGCATTTTACTTATGTGCAGCCTTAAATGAAAAGTGTAAGTTTTGACAAACAAAAACATTGATACAGATATGATTTTCCTGATCATGTTTTAACCACTGTCTCGACTCTTAAAAATAAACTACCATTTAAGAAATGAACACAAATTCGTCAAAAGAAGTGTAAGATTAAACACTTGAATTATAACCAGGAAATAACTAGAGGTCATAGGTCAAATGATGAAATCTTACACATCTTTCAAAAGTAAAACTAAAACAGAACTATTCACTGTTACTCAGTGACAATTGGTATTCAACTGAAAAACAAATAACGCTTGTTATACAAACAAATACATGCTAGGGTTAGATAATCAATGTCTTGTCCTCAGATTGTATTTCAAACCTGACTGTTTTCCTGATAATCGAGCGAATTTTCTCTTGACAGAATTACTAACACGTCTCCGTTTACTGGTATTTAGTCTGTCCACTGATCTATCATCTAATTTTCGTTTAACAATGTTCATATTTTCCTTTTCTTCTACAATTCTGTTCATAATATTTTTCCTCACTGGTGTTCTTCCACGGTTTGCTTTGGCTGCTGGCGAGTTTTTCAGTCGAAGTAGGCTAGATTTAGTATGATGTGCAGTCAATTTAGTTTGAAGTGGTGTCAACACAACTTGTAGCACACGACTCGTGTTCTGTAAAGGTTTGTTGAAGATAAATTCCTGACTGGAATGTCTAATACTAAGGGGTGGACAAAGCCTGCCTACAGGTGGAATATTTTCAGTACCTTGATGCTCTTGTTTCTCTGATTCCAGATTAATGATTTTCTCGTCTTTCCTAACAAGTCTTTCTTCAGCATTATCTACAGCTTTCTTACTGTCCTCTAAAGCAGTCTGTAATTCTCTCACCATTATTTCCTTTGAGAAATAAATATCAAATAAAAAGACATTATGTATACTGGAAAAAATTGAAGAATGTAACAGGGGCATAACTACAGAATGCAAAAAAGTGGCAACGTTCAATATCAAACTTGGACTTCCTTTTATGGTGTCTGACTTTGTGAGTAAATTTCAAATGATTTGCTTAATGAAAATATAAGTTATTGAGCTGAAACCAAATGCAGGACATGCAGATATACAGAGATGGGTAAAACTATGCTCAGACATTTAGCGACAGGAGCATAAAATCAACCCCATGGTCAAAACATGTTTGAAGAAGTAATGTGTCTGAATTATAGTATGATGTTAAACTGATCTTAACTTGCCTCTCTCTTGAAATAAATTTCTTAGAGAAGGCCTTTTGAACTTTATACTTGATTAAAATCTAATTTGAATTAAACTTTAGGGGCCGTCATGGTCGTCTTTGTATGGTAGTTTGATTTACAACTACCTGTGCATTCAGTGCCTATCACCACTAACGTTGTGAGTTTGAACCCCGTTCATGGCGAGGTGTACTCGATACAACATTAAGTGATAAAGTTTGTCAGTGACTTGTGAAAGGTCGGTGGTTTTTTCCAGTTTCCTCCACCAATAAAACCGACCACCACGATATAACTGAAATATTGTTGAAAGTGGCATTAAACACCATAAACCTGAATTAAACTTGACATACATGTTGCTTCAGTTTTTCCTCATCTTCATTTATAACCTCTTTTAGCTGACATATTTCTGTCTCCTTCTGTTGGAAGGTTTCTCCTGCCTCAGTTAACATGGCATTTAATTCTTTAATGTCTGCGTCCTGTAATATAATACAATACTATAATATATTGTATGAAGAACAGTAATATATTACAACACTATAATTTGTATGAGTGAGTGAGCGATTGTTGTTTAACGCCAATTCAGCAATTTTTCAGCTATATCATGGAGAGAACAATTTAATTTTCAATGAGATGATGACGAGTTCCGCTTTGTTCTAGACCAACACGCTAAGTTGGATTTTTATGGTGCTAGATCATTGAAACAACAGTCCGCGGGTAGACATGTCTCTACACTGACACATTATTCTGAATCCGAGCCAACCAGTCTTTGCTCTTTCTCCTTAATGCTGCGTGCTTAGCGCAGAAGCAACAAATACCAATTTCAGTCTTTGGATTGACCTGACCGGGGCTCGAACCATTACACCAGCGATGTGGTTTTATTGTATGAAGAACACTGAACAGTTGCATTTTTAATATTGGGAACAATGCAATTTACAGTGAAAGCTATTTAAAAAGAACCCTGACTAAACCTGATTCCTGTATAAACCAAACTTGAAATACTGTCCAAATGTAGGAAATCTTTGTTAATTTAAACTGCATAAACCAAACACCTTGTCTATTCCTAACACAAAAAGAAGGTTCAGTTTAGATAGTTTTCACTATATTATATACAAGTACTTTAAAAAGAAAAATGGAAGTTACAGCACTTCATAAATTTTTTTTTACTGTTAAAACAATTGACAAAATCTGTCTTATTCGATAATAAAACATACTTTATTACAGCAATGAATTTCAAACATATTGGGAATGCCAACATCATATAATCAATGTATTTCAACAGTAAAACCAGATACCACACTATACACTTTAAAAAGCCTCATGCAAAAATGGCAAAAGAGTTGTCCTTCGTATATAAAATCATGGAATAATTTGAAAGGTATGATGTTACATTTATCGATTGGGAATTTGAAGTTGAAAGGTAGAATGAGTGAGTGAATAATTGTTGAACACAGAATGAGTTATTTTTCAGCTATATAATGGAGAAAACAAGATACAGTATGACGAGATGATAATGATATCCGCTTTGTACTAGACCAACACGCTTATTTGGATTTTTTTAGTGCTAACTACTGAAACAACAGTCCGCAGTAGACATAGCCCTCCACTCAAACACATTATCCTGATTCTGAGTCAACCAGTCCGATCTTATCTTTAATGCTGCGTGTTTAGCGGAGAAACAGCAAATACCAATTTCATAGTCTACGGTTTGACCTGACCAGGGGTTGAACTATGATCTACCGCACATGAGGCGAGCACACTGGCCATTACACCACTGATGCAGTCTGCTTTGTACATGTATGACAAAATAGCAATTATCCGATGAGATTATTATTGACATTCCTTTTTTTACAATATTTTCCAAGCTGTATACCTGTTCTTTAATTTGATCTTTGGCTTGTTGTAATTGCTGTGTTAAGGTTTCTAAGAGACAGCTGTCACCCAAATCTACGTCACTTTCTTTACTCTAAAAACAATGATTTTTTTTTTTTTAAATATATCTAAAGACATAGGTGCTGCATGGGTAAAAATGTGATCACGAAATTAAAGTGGGCCACATTACATGTAAATTACTCAATAATCTCAAAAATATTTATTTATTTCTTATCAGTTAACAACCACATTTGCCATTCTATTTCCGATGGTCATTCTAAACATTATGTCTGTGTTCATACTGCCGGTTTAAGGCTCCCCTCAGTTTATCGCCAATCTCGCTATAACGCCAAATTATTGCTGAACAAACGGTGGCGGTTTAATGGGGGTTTGACTGTATTTGGAATTTTTAAACAATATTTATTTTCAGACATTATTAAACGTACATTTTCCATAGAACACATGTTATTATAAAACAATGTACCAGCTGAAATTTCTTGATTTACTTGCTCCAACAGACTTTTAAAGTATTTGGCTTTTTAATCTTTTGACTATGAGCATACCTGATGAAGGTCATTTCAAAAACATGTTGTGCATGCTAAATTAGATATTTACGCTTTTATTCCAGAAAAATAATCTTTTAAAGACATGGCATCTATTTTCAGTTGATACCAAATATGACCCAAGGGCTTTTCCAGGAAAAAATACCCGGTAGGATCGGAACGCCATTGATTTTTTTTTTTATCTAGGTAGGGGGCGTAAAACGTATTTCTTTTCTGGGGGTTGCTGTCAAAATTCTATTTAATTAATCACGGTTGTCGGTATTTTTACCATTTCGGTATATTAAAATAGACCTACTTGCCGGCAAGTCGTGTCACTGTGTTATTCGTTAAACGGTGTATAATATTCAGTTGTTTGTTCCGCAATTACGCTTCTTTTGCGCGATTTTTAAGCAAAATTATCTCCCTTTATCTTCCAAATGATATGTTATGTAAAAGATGGAGAAATACGAACGATGAACTGGTACCTGGTTCTTTTATTTTCGTTCCTGGGTTCCGAGATAAAAAGTACCAGTCGAAAACGAAACGTAGTCAAATGGCACGATTTCTCAATAAGTATTTATCCAAAAATAATAAACTATACATATTATTAATCCTTGAGATATAAGCTTTAAAATGGTGTAATATTTATTTGACAGACATTTGATTTAAAAGAGTTATACATGATCAAAACAAATATTTTGATACAAATTATCGTCATTTCCGCCATTGAAAAATACTGTCCTGCCACGATTTAGGGTATCAAATGTCAATATTTTTTTAAAAACTTTATATCAAATCAAAGCCTTTAATATCTTCTTTATTATGGAATTTACATCATGAAAATATCTCATTCCGTTCAAAAGTTATACCTATAAACGTACTGGAAAATACCCGTCCTGGTTTTAAACCCTCCCCCTCAAAAATAGATAATAAACAACACACTTGTACTTGCATTACTGCCATTAAACAGTATTACAGATTTGATCAGTCTGTTTCAAATTTAATTTCTATTTTCTAGGTGGAGGTCATTTTAAGTATTTATATTTATGTGGTGGTACCCCAAAAATAATTAAAATTCTGGTGGTAGTACCCCAAATTATTGACGGAGTTCCGACCCCCCCCCCCCCACCCCAGGTATTTTTTCCTGGAAAAGCCCTAAGCAGAAATATCAGAGTACTTTGTTGAAAAAATTACCATACTTGTGTCCATTTCACCTATGGGTCGGTAGGTAGGGGGATCCCCCCCCCCCCAAATAGACTGCATTCATTCACAAATCTGGTTCCTTCAAAGTCGAGCAATGGATTTTGTTCATTTAAAAGTGTAAACCAGTTCTGAACGTAAATTCTGGAACAATATAGGAACTTCCGGTAACCAAAAAGAAAAAGAAAATTGTCGCAAATAACGCACAAAAATATTTCAAGTCGCAACGTTTTCTCAACGGTCGGTCAGGTGCGGGAAACAAACAATTTTTTAATTTTGGCCTAAGTTTGTATTGAGGACTATAATTTCTGTCTAAACATCGAATTATTGCATGTACATATTGGGAGACTTAATTGCACTACTAAGTTTGCAATGTTTGCCAAATTATCAGGTGTGTCTGTCCCACGTTAGGACCTAGGTTTTTAATGCCATATGTCTTGGTCTTTTTTGTATTCAGTTGTCCAAGGTGTTTGCTTTGTTGATATTGGTGGCATTGTTGGTCATCACTGTTTAAACTTTTTCGTAACTATCAAAAATAGCAATGAAAGATCTGGACTGGGTTTTACAACCCTCAATTAAAATTTAATTGACATTTAAAATTACTTTAAATGTACATGATTTTAATTTGCACTTAAGGTTTAATGGTAACTTAAATTTAATTATGGTTTGTGCAACCTAGTCCTGTTCTTTTACTTTTAAACTGTTATCTTGATCAAATGTTTACTTCTGTTAGTTAAACTAATTTCTACCATTACCTTATTTACAGCTTTAGACACAACTTTATCTAGTTTGTCCTTCAACTGTTTTATTTCTTTCTTTGCTTCTTTCTGAAATAATTCATATTCGGCTGTTCTAATTAAAATGTCAGAAAGAAGCATGCTAACCAGAGAAAAACTATATAAGGGACCAATAGTCAAAGGCCCCTGAATTTTTCAGGCAGTAGCCCAGGTGATTACTGAAGTGGTTAATATTTCATGTAAAAAGTAAGCTGCTGGGCTCCCAATTTTTCAGACTTAGCCACTGAACATATTTTCCAGTTGGCAACCACAGTAAAAATGTTTTGTCCCTGCTGCCTGTTTCCCACTGAAGCCTAACATCATAAATTTAAAACAATCCTTAACTTTATATTTGGGCATATGGAAATCCATCAAAAATAAAGGAACTAGAGGCTCACATGAACTTGAATTGCTAAAATAAAATAATTGGAATTACTTAATTTGCATTTTTGAGTATGGGATATTTGTAATATGTATTAAAAACCGATCGTCACAAAAAATTTAAAGGTGATATATTCTTCAAAGATGATTTTGGTGACCAATGAAAAATAGCTGAAATCATCTCCACCCCCATTTAAGACCTGTTTTGACCGTGTACTGCACTATTTGGAGAGAAAAAAAAATTGGAGGAAAATAGTTGAAATCTGTTAAAATAACTGGGAAAAAAAAAGAAATCATGACTGCAGTTATCAACCAACCTCATTTTTATCCTTGAGTTTTTCTGTGTCTGCCAGTTTAAACTGTAATGATGTGTTCTTAGATAAATAGTTCTCCTGTTCTGTTATATACTTGTGCAGCTGTTTATTTGTCGTCTCCAGCTCTGCCTTGGTCATTTTTAATTCTTCCTCTCTTTCCTGCAAATTCATTCAATAATTTAAGAAAATGATGTCAAATGAGTAAGCAAGTAGTTGTTGTTTAACGCCACGTGATATATTTTTCACCTATTTCATGGCGATAATTAGTATCATTTAAATGATTTGATGATGATGTCCTTTAGTACTAAACCAACATGCTTAGTTAGATTTTTCTAGTGCTAGCTCACTGAAACAACATATCGCTCCACTCTGAACCAACTAGTTCTTGCTAGTCTGTCTCTCTACTTCAGTAATAGCTTCATATTTTATTGGCTTCAGACAAAAAACCTTGTCAATGCCATTATTATGTGGTAGAAGCATTAATACAATCTTTATGTAAACAACTCTTGTGTACACAATTGTCATAAATTTAGACAAGATTTACAATTAACTGGAGAAATTTAGAGTGAGTGAGTGATTGTTGTTTAATGCCAATTCAGCAATTTTTCAGCTATATCATGGCGAGAACAAGTAAATTTTTAATGAGGTGATGATGAGGTCTGCTTTGTACTAGATCAACATGCTGAGTTGGATTTTTATAGTGCTAGCTACCTGAAACAACAGTCTGCTGTTAGACATGTCGCTCCACACGGACACATTATTCTGATTCCAAGCCAACCAGTCTTTGTTTTTTTTCCTTAATGCTGCGTGCTTAGCGGAGAAGCAACAAATATCAATTTCATAGTCTTTGGTTTGACCCAACCAGGGCTTGAACCCACGATCTACTGCACTCGAGGTGAGCACGTTACACCATTATGCCACCGATGCTGTTGAGAAATTTAGAAAGCTTAGTTTGTTTTAAAAGTCTGAATCCAGAATTTACCTGAACCTTAATCTTCTCCTGATGTAGAAGAATGCTAGACACCCATTCATCATCTTCATCTTCCATGACGTCTTTTCTGGGTCGTTTTCTAGGATTTGTTGCAATGGAATCTGTTATTATCTTAATACGTTTTTCCATCATTTCTTCTGCTAAAATGTCTCTTTCTCTCAGTTGGTCCCTGGAAATATAAATAACAAAATCAATATCTATAACAAAGAAGAAACATTGCCTGTATGCTATGAAACAAAAGTTTAAACAGTGAGGGTCAACAACTCCACCTATATCAACAAAACTAACAACCATCTCTCATCTAAAATAACAGGGGGGGAAACAAACAGATGAAAAAACAAAAACAGCATGACATATGACTGTTAAATTCCAGTTAAAATATTTACCAAGTCACTGAATTATGAAAATTCAGTTGAAGTCATAGATCTATGTTGATGTTGAATGTAGATCCCAAGATAGATTATGGTGCTTCAAAGTTTTATTGGTGAAAAAAACAGGAGTATCCAAAGACAGCCAACGACCATCCAAAGACAACCAATGACCATCCAAAGACAGTCAACAATCCAAAGACAACCAACGACCACCCAAAGACAACCAACAACCATCCACTGCTGGATGCTGTCATGTTTTCCGTGGGAACAATTGCTTATTTATAGTATTTATTATATAGATAAAAAAAGCTTAGATTCGAATTTAACATAAAATCAGTTTAATTGCACTATATTACGTGTGTAGCGTAGGGATATACTATATGCGCATTGCTTAAAAAAACAACAAAACAAAACAACGAAACGATACGAAATGGTAAAAGGGACATAACTGTAACACATACAGAAAAGTAGCTCTGTCAATGACATGGCACGAAATATAGCGAGAGTGATAATAAAAATGATAATTTCCCTGTGAAATTATTGTTTTTATTTAACTTGGAAAATTCTGTAATTGACAGCTATCTATAAATAACTACATATAATTACTCATAATCATTTTTAGTGACTTATCACACACATTATAATATGCATAATAACGTTTCCTAGTCGCAGAACAACATTTGTCTACTTACTCATAATAAATTTCTATTTTTTGTCTACTTACCATAGAAAGGCTTGTATTATCTGTAGAAAATTACCCTAAAAAGGGATTTTCGGGGATGGAGGTGCTGATTATATACTATGATAGTTTCAGAGAAACTTTTTCCAAGATGTCGGATCTGACGGTACAGATATTTCAGAAGATATTGACTAGGAAGTTCGAGTGCATATCCAATCTATTGTTTCGACTATGGAACAATTTCATTGTTATATCTGTGTAGATGTATGAACGTCTTTGTTTTGTTGTTTTATATTTATATTAATAAAATAAATATATCACGAGTGTTTTTTTTATTTCTGAATTGCCCAGCTGATTCAGCAATTGTTGCCACTGTCCCTCTAGCTGATATTTTCATGATATACTGACAATATTTACGTTTCCTTATCCCCCACTCCCAAAAGTACATGTTTACAAATAAACAATAATAGATTTTTCATATTAAATGAACCCACGATGCTTTGTTTACGACCACTTTTTTTTACAGGCAAGTTGTAGACATGATAAAAATAGATTGCTCATTGTTCTGTTTTTTTGTTTATTTCTTATTTAAAATTGCTTACTATAGCAAATAGTTTTAATCTTTCACTTTTATAAATAAATAATCAGGTTTTTGCATATTATTGAATTTTGAAGTACTGGTCCCCGGGAAATATTTCCGTTAACATTCGCTGAAAGTGTAGTAACAGATCAAGGTAAATACAGGTTGATTGTGTGATGAGACTATATATAGCTTCCGGCGAGTGATTGAAGTTGAAAAAGTTTGTCACTAAATTTCATTATTAATGCTTAATTGTAATTACGATAACAATTAAGATAACAATAAATTGATATTTGTTGAAAGAAAGTAGGTTGAGGTTTACAATGTTAAAAATCCTGATTGATTAATATAATAAAAACAAAGTAAATTTATTCTTATATTTTCTCTAAATGCTACCCAACAAGGACGGAAATATTATACAGATATAAATTGAACACGTTTTTCATTGCATTACACATTTTTCTTGCCAGATTTTATGCTGTATTCACGCATTTGTCCTCCACACGAACGGGTTAAAAGTTGATGCGGATTATATACCTGAACTATGTTTTTTCTCACAAGATTTTGGGAGAAAAAGGGGGTGCAGATTATGTACCACTGCCGATAATAGAAGGCCGTCTACAGTATTCAAAATCATTTTTCTATTTTTGTCTCCTTACTCGTAATCATTTTCTATTTTGACTATCTGCTCCATCATTTCTTTACAGACTTCTTCTCTTATATCTCTTTCCATCATCAATTTACCACGTTTTTCATCCTTCAATTTCTGTCTCAGATTATCTATAATTCTAACAAACTCCTGAAAAATAAGAAAAACATACTGATGATTTGGATAACAGAATCATTATCTATATGTACATTACATGGGAAGGAAAATTTGACTGGAAAACACTTTTTAGCACAAAGAACCCCAATAAAATTTAATAGAAATTTTATAAAAACTTAATCTAATATTCAGCATAACACTAGAACCATACTAGGAATAAAAACCCAATTCCAACTTGTTCTGTGTATTGTGGTCAAAACATTGTGAAATAATGTCAATTGATTCGCTTTAGTGGAACTTAAGTTATTGAGCAAAAACCAAAATTAGTATTTTTCGACAAATCAAGGGGCATAACTCCAGAATGTAAAAAGTGACAAAAGTCCGAAATTAAATTTGTTCTTCCTATTATGATCCGTGACCTTGTGTGTAAAAATCAAATGATTTGCTTGAGGGGGACTTAAGTTATTGAGTGGAAACTAAATGTGGGACATACAGACAGACGAAGGTACAGACATATGTAAAACTTAATGCCCACTCGCCTAGCAATGGGAGCATAAAAACACCAAAGAAAAGAAGACAATAAAGTGATACATACAGCAACTTCTGATTCATCCATAGAATCAGACTCTTCCTCTATATCATCCTCGTCATCTTCAGGTAAAGGTATACCCTGTCCACATTTTAGGGCTGATCTCATCAACGATACATCTGCTGCCCCTGAAAACATAACATACAGTAAAATTTGGTTGATTAATTGGTGTTTAATGTCAAGTGAGTACTATTTCACCTACATGTATATTAATGACAAATCTTTAATTGTAGGATTGAGTGAGCGATTGTTGTCTAACACCAAGTCAGCAGTTCTTCAGCTATATCATGGCAAAAACAAGTTATATTTCAATGAGACGATGATGATCTCCACTTTGTACTAGTCCAACTCAGTTTGTTGGGTTTTAAAATTCAGCTCAGATATAACTGAAATATTGCTCAAGTGGCATTAAACACCATACAGGGTTCATACACCTTTTTTGTGAGAAAATTCCATGACTTTTCCAGGACTTTTCCAGGATTTTTTTAGTTTTTCCAGGACCAACTTTAAGCAAACTGTCAACGAGTATAAGTGAAATTTTGAGTAATCACATTATTTATCATGTTCTAACCTTTGTATATGAGTATATAAGAAATTATCCATCATAAACAGCACACTTGGTAGTCATTTATGCCAACGTGACCTGAACTACCATCAAAATGGAAGTGGCCCGTTGGACAATGAGACAATTACAACCCTTTCAGTTTTCTTTTTACCGGTAAATTTATAACTTAATTCTAGCATAGTTTGGATGTCCAGCTGTTTTTTTTATTAAGTTGTTGATCCATCAAATAAGAGAACATATATATCTTCTTTTTTTTTTTATCTTTCATTTGATTGATTCCATCAAATATGGACGGATTCCAAAGACTACCAAAGAGCATGCTTCGGTTCTCCAAGGGCCATTTGTTTGCTATCATATCGTCTGAGAACATACTCTTAAAAACCTGTACAATGGTTGTATAACTTATGAAAGAAAAGTGGCTTTTTACCATGCTTAATGTCAAATTATATCTCCACTTTTATGAAATCTGTTGTTGCCAGACTCCTCCAATAATTTTTTTGTAGGATGGACACTAGCTGGTTCCACTTGATTATTAACCCACACTGACAGTCTCAAACTGCTTTTTTTTTATATGTTCAGAGTGTTTTGTTGACTAAATGTGACTTTTAAGTCCACTCTTCCTCCTATATTACTGATGTTAATATCCTTTATACACACATTACATGATGCAGCTTTAAATTTGTTCTGTATTTGAGACAAACACTTATATTCTGGCTTTTCGAGCCATTTAATTTTAAAAGAGTTTCCAGCCATTTTGTGGCAAAAACTACAACATGCTGTATTTGTATGTGGAAGCTGTCATTTTTAAAATATGGAAATGCACACCTCATAGGCGAGCTATATTATAAAATTGGTAGATGATTTATTTTTAGAAAAATCATAATCTGGGCTCTTCTTCAAGGGCAGTTTCACCCATATTCGAAAAATAAAATTCCTTTTGACCAAATGAGCCTTTTGCTTTGCTCTCACTACTTCCCACATCCAACCATCTTTGTATATTCAGGGTGATCTAACCACTTGATCTGAAAATGGCAGTTGCCTGACATTTTAAAAGCCAAAAGTACGTTTTCCAATATCTGGTTTCCTACTGCAACACCATTTAATGCAGGAAACTGTAGTACATTAGGAAACCAGTCTATACATCCGGTTGCATATTTTTATAAATAATTTTAAAGAAACAAACTTAAAATCTTTATTTTACATTTACCGCAACTGGTGCCTTAAAATACAGTTTTCCATGACTTTTAAAGGCCTTTATTTTACAAAATAAAAATCCACGACTTTTCGAGGATTCCATGACCCGTACGAACCCTGACCATAACCCTAACCCCACAGATTGCCTTGTCAAACAAAATGAAGTTTATCATCAGTTTTTTTTACCTGTTATTACTTATATGACTATACCTGGTGTTGCCCACGGAATAGATGGTCTAGGGACTTGCTTCGGTGGTGGTGCTGATTTTAGTTTCTTCTTGGGTGGTGGGTCTGGTTTCTGTACTACAACGACCTGTTAAAAAAATACAATTTATTAAACACCTTTTTATTGCACAGAAATGATCCAAACAAATTCATTGTTACCTGACCGTATGAAAATATTATCTGATAACAAAATATTTATTTCATACATGTTCTTAACTGATTATTACAAATTGTACATGTGCACTAAATACAGTAAAAACTATATATAGTAATGTTGCAATTCCACGAATATCAACAAAACGAATAATCACCTCTCATCTTAACTGAACTTACTGAACAAAATAAAAGACCATGACATAGGACATTGGAAATCCACATCCTAACTTGTGACAGGCACAAAATTGTGGCAGGATTAAACTGGTTATTGAGACTGTATACATGTGTCTGATTTCATCAATGTAACTAACCTGTTTGGCTACAGCTGAGAACTTGAAGACATGTAGTGTTTCATCAAACATACTAGCACACTGGTTCACATTAACTATCATAGCTGCTTTTCCTCGACCACAAAAAAAGTTTTGAAATAACCTTGTCAGCTTACTGTCTCTAAAAGGTATCAGCTGTGTTTTGTCTCTAAAAATGTGAAGTTGAACATTTTTATATTTTCCATTTAATCTCCATATTATTTCAATTTAAATATTATTATTCCTTAATATCGTAACATCTTAAATATTAAAACATTGATCAACATGACCAGCAATTAAAATGAAGAGCCATTTTGTTCATATTGTTTACCCCATGGCTAATACTATTGACCGAATTAGTCAAAGAACTTTCCTTGGGTTCAAAGCCAAGATTTGACAATTTTGTTTATTGAAATCTAGTTCGGTTCAAAGAAACTTTTATTCCTCTGATAAAAATGGCACTACCAGAAAGGATGGAAAATCTTGACAGAATATAGACTTATCAAAACAAATTAATATTTTTTCAAATTTTTTTTTATTGATGAAATAAAGGTCAAAAGGGGTAATAACCTTAAAAAAAATGCTACAATATGTGATTCTCCATATGGTAACTAGCAATAAGGCAAAGATTTAAGGAATTTCCTTTTTAAATGTATGAGTTGCACTTACAAACTTTTGGGACAGATATCCTCTTCCAGTGTAGGAACCGGATTCAGTATACGTAATAAGTGTATGTGGTTCTGAAAACACTTTGTGCATGTCAGGCAACAGAGCAAGCTTTCTGGTTTATTTACAGCTAAAATAATCCTATATTTACAAATAAAACTATGCACAGGACAGAATTTATCATATTGATTTTAATGACTTTTTTCCCTCAAGAATAAACATACTTGTGATGCTGATTATTACGGAGAATTTCTATACATCTACCGAGGGTCATCAAAGAGGTATTAATATTGCTCGCTTCCTTCAGCCGATCTCCTTTACTTTGTGTTTTAGAATATCGTTCAGATCCAGCTAGATCACAAAGTGATAACCTGCAAAATAATAAAAACTAATATATAATGTACAACTGCAGCACCTTGAGGAAATTTCTAACATTTGTAATAATATGAATTATCGGTAATTTGAAATTTTTTCTTTTGATCTCACTGAATGATACTGTCAGTATCTACGAACTAACTGATACTGAAAATTATCCGTCGATGTAACATCAAACTAGCTATGATGTTACCAACAAAAACATTAATGTCAGTTTTGAATGACTCAACCTTCAAATCTGCTGTTATGCTATATGTATAAACTTCTTGTTATTAATCAGTTTTTTGACTGTATATTAATATGTAGTCTCCTACAGGACTTTAGCATTAGTTCATAACAAGATTTCTACTCTGGACTTTAATTATGTATTTATTTGTAGGATAGGACTACTTTCTATTGCAAATTACAACAAATTCAAAACGGTATCAATTTTACATTAATAAAAGAAAAGTCCTCAGCCCTCAGAGTAACCTCACATGGTCAGACTAAGGGGGCCAGTTTTATCTACATGCAGTAAGACTACAGCAATCTGTGAGCAAGGATAAAATCATCACTGGACTTTATATACAGTTTAACATGCCATAATGATGTAATTTTTAACAGGAGCCAAGAAGCCCAGGACCACTGAAGTTTGGCCTGGGTACCTGAATATTTTCAGACAGCAGTACAACAGACTACTGAAATTTTGACTATTCCATGTGCAACATTAGTTACTGGGCCTCAAGAAATTTTGCTATGCTCCTAAAATTGTTATCTTAGGGGGCCCAGCTGGCAACTGCACTAAAAATACACAGTTTCGTCATTCAATATTGTAATGTAATACTGTATAAGTGGGTTTTTTCGCAGGTACCTATTTTTCGCTTTATTCGCGATAGTCATCAATCAGCGGGGGGGAAAAAAACGCGTAAATTTCTGCCCGTTACTACATACAAATCTTTATTTTCTTTAATAATCGTACACAATCTGTCTCCCCTAATATGACTGTATATAACAAATATTTAAAAATTATATGGTCACTGCCATTCTTAAAATTGTTGAAATGACACTTTTAAAATATCTAACAAAGGGGAAAAAATCCTTCCCGAAAACAATGCATTTGATGACAAATCCAATGTAACAGGTAAACTATTTTACATGTAATTAATTGCCCTTTTATCTTTAAAACACCAATTACCATGAATAGTCGTTGCAGTGTAAACACCTTTTTAAATTAATATTAGCATTTCCATTCACTGATTTTTAATTACCTGAAAGAATGTTATTCTAATATAACTGTCAATCTGCTAAAATTTGATCTTGGTTAAAACTCGGGATCGTGAAAATTAAATACCACCAATTTGGAAGAAAATCACAAAATTTGCCTCCCGCGAAAAAAACCACTTATACGGTATTAGCACTGAATTGTTGGGTGTTTAACACCACTTACAACAATATTTTAACTATATCGTGGCTGTCAGATCTAAATATGGACGAAACATCATCATTTCATTGATCTTAACTTGTTCTCGTCACAATATAGCTGAAAAATTGCTCATTTTGCTTTAAACAACAATCACTCCCTCACAATAGATGTTTAACATATTATTTTCATTTAGTTAAAGCTTAAACTTAAGTTTCAGCCAATCTAATGCTTATAGTACAGTATAAGACTAGCCATCTTGAAAGAAGGACAAACATTTGAAAGGGTACCACTTAAAGTTGAAATTAGTCAAATTTGATTTTTGTTTTTGTGTGTAAAGTGGACGCATATAAATGTAATGTATATGACAACAGCTCACATTAGCTTATAGACTTTTCCAATAAAACATACATGGCACTCAGGGAAGGCACAGTTAAAATCACTTGCATAAACGTGCAGTGTAGGTAAAAAACATTTTTCTAGTGGACAGGCAAAGGAAAGACTCAAACAGTTACTATGGTTGGTCACCTCCTTTTTAAAGTTCCATCCATGCTTAAATGGATCAGCCCAAGAGCATGTGAGATATAAAATGTAAATCCATAAGTTTACCAACAATTTAACCTACATGCTAACTCTTGCATGGTTTGGAATGCCTTTGTCTACTACACGTAAAATCTTGATGTTGAAGATACAATGACTGAAAATATAAATATACAATGACTGAAAATAAAAATATACAATGACTGAAAATATAAATAAACAATGACTGAAAATAACAAGATGAACTGTGAGCTAATGCTCACTTATGATACCCCCGCTCTTCGGCAATCAGGAAGTAAGAATCTGACGGGTCAAGAAATGCTTCCCACAATATGGGGTACCTATATGAAGCTTGTGACCAAATATCAGATTTCTGCCATCAATAGTTGCTGAGAAAAATGCGACTAAAAATGGGCATATACAAAATGTATGTTCAATGTGTATAAAAATCAACAAAGTCGGCAAACAGGAAGTAGGAATCTGATGGGTCCAAAAACGTTTCCCACGATATGGGGTACCTATATGAAGCTTGTGACCATATATCAGATCTCTGCTATCAGTAGTTGCTGAGAAAAATGTGCATATATGTTCAATCTGTATAAAAACCAACTAAGTCGGCAAACAGGAAGAAGACATCTGACGGGTCCAAAAATGCTTCCCACAATATGGCATACCCATATGAAGCTTGTGACCAAATATCAGATTCCTGTCATCAATAGTTGCTTAGAAAAATGCGACGAAAAATGAGCATATATGTTCAATGTGTATAAAAATCAACAAAGTCGGCAAACAGGAAGTAGGAATCTGATGGGTCCAAAAATGCTTCCCACGATATGGGATACCTATATGAAGCTTGTGACCAAATATCAGATTTTTGCCATCAATAGTTGTTGAGAAAAATGTGACGAAAAATGTGCATACATTGTATATGTTCAATGTGTATAAAAACCAACTAAGTCGGCAAACATGAAATAGGAATCTGACGGGTCCCAAAACGCTACCCACAATATGGTATACCTATATGACGCTTGTGACCAAATATCAGATTTCTGCCATCAACAGTTACTGAGAAAAATGCGACGAAAAATATCTTGGACGGACAGAGGTAAAACAATATACCCCCCTACCCCTTCGGGGAGCGGGGGTATAAAAATATACAATGACTGAAAATGAAAATATATATTATATTACATATCAGTGTATGTGTGATATAAAGAATACAAAGATATTAATCAATACTGTATTATCTACTGGTAAATATTGCATAGATACACAGCATGATATGGTTCTTTTGAATTAATCAATTATCTACAGCATGAATATATACATGTACATGTATCTATCTCTAGGCATAATCTTCAACTTATTGATGCCGGTCAGTATTTGGTAGAAGTAGAAATAGTTATCTTGAAAGATTTAAAGAACTTCAACATTTATGACAGCTGGTAAGGGTTATGGTGTTTAAAGCCACTTTCAACAATATTTCAGTTATATCGTTTTATTGGTGGAGTACCCAGAGACAACAATCGACCTGTCGTAAGTCACTGACAAACATTATGCAATTATCACCCTTATTGGACTGTGACCCGATGGTTTGTCTCGCAGAGAAAAGTAAGGTCACCCGAGAGATTGCCCGAGTGTGACCTAACTTTTCGAGGGGAGACAAACCATCGGGGTCACACTCCAACAAGGGTGATAATTGGTATATTATATCGAATATCTTTGCATCAGACACCAAGTAATAGAATACCTGCGGCTTTGCGAAAATATTCGATATAATATATAAAATTTCTTCTTCGCCTACAGTGACGAACCTGTCGCTGGATGCCATGTTTGTTGTCTGTAGAATCAAGGGAAGTAACTATAATTGGAAACACGTGAGGCTCACGTGGGAACTTCCTTGGGATTCCCTTGCAAGCGGTGGACCTTGCTATGAGACCTTACGATTAGCGGTTGACCCAACGAATGGATAAATATCATATAAAGGTAATAACAAAATTACCGAACTCCAAACAATCTTACAAAGGGAAAGTCAAAACTCATAATTATATCATGTGACAGTATTTTATCAAATCAGATTCAAGATATTTATATGAGTATATAATATTATCACATAATGTTGTATCTAGTAGACCTCACCATGAGCGTGATTCGAAAAAATCACAACTTCAGAGGTGATAGGCACTTACAGCATAGGTAGTTGTAAATACAACTACCATACAATCACGACCACAACAGTCCCTTTTCTGACAACTGTCAGTGACTTTTGAGATAAAGATTAGTGTTCCTTCAGGTTTTATTTTACACACAAGATTCAGACATATTTTTTCAATGTTTACTCATAGACATACATGTATCAGTTCATTCAAGTTTCACATTCTATAGTATGTGATATGACAAACTATAGTTATCCTACCTCAGGCATTGGTGACTGTACCCAATTTAGGCTATCCTGCTTAGGGACTATGATTTTTTTGCTCCCAAGATTTCTAAATTAATTGGTTTTCAAATTTTTTGATTTTGAGCATATCTGATAAAGATAATTACAGAAACGTGTCACACAATCAAAATTAGACATCTATGTAAGTGTACTAACCTTCTAGATGACTGATGATTCAGTTTAGTACAGGCTGTCCTCATGTTTTTCTGACCAACAGTTAACAAATTGTATGCTTCATCTGCTGATGTCACATGCACTTCTTTTAAACCTTAAAATATATAAAAGTAATATAAGCATTTAATTTTATAATATAAATATTGTATTGAAAACATACGACAGTGAAAGTGATCACTAATGGAAAATGAGGAAACTGCTATACAGTGCCCAAATACCATCATTTTCTAAACTGAATATTGTTGAGAGTGGCATTAAACACCATAACCCTAACACAACTTAGATGAAAGACCTGACTAAAGCGACCAATTGTGGCTAAAAGAAAATAAATTACATGTATTAGTCACTTTGGCTAGATCTAACAGAGTATTAATAGAGACAAAGAAAAAAAATGGTCCAGAATATAGCTGAAAAATTGCTCGCTGGATGTTAAACACTAATTAATCAATCATAAAAGAAAGAAGGACTAACATTTGTATCATAACTCATTATTGTATATTGCAGGTTAGAAAATATAATAACTGAAAATCAACGAAAAATAGCTGCAACTATCTACAATCCATTTTCAAATGGTTTATTTCTGACCTGTTCAGACTGTGTCTAGCAACTTTTGACAATTTCTCTCCAGAGGAAAATAGCTGAAATCAGTTAAATAACTGAAAAAAATCATCCCTGATATTGAGACATAAAAAAACATTAAATTGATGACATAAAATCACCTCTGATGTAAGGACTGCCATTTCTATCATCACTCAGCCTAAGTACAGGTCTCCTGATGGTTTTTTTTTTAGGTATTGGTTCTAACAAATCAAATATCTGTTCGTTGTAAATCTCAGCAAAGCTAACCCACACAGAGAACTTCATAAGACCTTGATCTTCAACACTGACTGCAGCTTCTTCTCTCACACGATTCTCCAAGTCGTTGAAAATTTCGTCTAGAGAATCTGAAATAAAGCACAATTACCAATGGGTTAGATTCATAGAGGGGGAACTACTGTACAAGCTTAACAATAACATCCTACACAACCATAAGAAAGTCTGTATGATGAGGTGTACCCTACATGCTGGATACAATAGGCTCTATTTCTATATTTGAATGTTTCCTATGGCCAAAACACAAGGCAATAAAAGTAAGAAGGTGAGAGGAATTTGCTTAATTATTAAGTTTGTTATAAATCTAGCATCTTACCAAAGTTTATAGGTTGATATTCTAAAGAAAATATTATGAATATCACGTTATTCTAAGCAGATTGTTGCTAGAAACAGATCAAACGCTTACTTAAGACTTATCAGAGTTCAATATTCATCCATACCAGTAGATCATGTGTAGGCATATATATGTAGTTGTATGATGGTCTGTACAAATAAAAATGTGTAACAGTAGCAATTTTTATCAAGACATTGACGACTTCCAATTTTTAGTCTTCATCCAAGTTTTATAATTAACATATAGTAAACAAAATTGAAGTTGTCAATGAAATTTGAATGATTCCAACACCATATTTATTACAGTTAAACCTGTATAAACTGAACCCTGAATAAATCGGAATCTTGTATTAACCGAACTTTTAATACAGTCCCAATGTAGGAAATCTTTGTTAATTTAACCTGTATAAACCAAAGACCTGTCTATTGCGAACACACCAGTTGGTCCCTAAGAGGTTCGGATTAGACAGGTTTCGACTGCACAAATCTTACATACCTTTAGAAGCTCTACCAGACGTAGCGTACGAAGCATTAGAGCTTTCAGAACAACTCGTAGTATTTATAACTTGAGACATATCTGAGGCGTCGTCACCAAGTAAACTCATAACATCTGGTTCCTAAAAACAAGTTTTTTCATTTAAAAACCTTGTAAATTAATTAATGTAACCATATAATCTAAGTATACGTTCAAGTATTTTTGCTTAGCATTGGCAGGGTTTCAAAGTTTTTTTTATAACAGGAGGTACTTCTTAAATTTTAGAAGGTACATAAAAAATTAGGCCGAGGGTACTGGGGCCCACCTGTGGGCCATAAGGGGTCCAGGGGGGCAAGCCCCCCGGAAGCTTCTGAAATCTTGCATTTTGTGGACCAAAAAATGTACTTCAGAGACTGCAAAACATTAATAGACTAGCGGTAGAAAATCAAAAAATAAAATGTAATGAACTCATGGGCTACACACCTATATCATATGTCATTGGAAAGAGGAATGACGGGACTCAGAATAATGATGCCGTAAAAGTCGGAAGTGGACACGTTTTTGCATAATTAAGGTCAAAGGTCAAGAAAAATTTGTTTTTCGCTTTTGACTTTCGTTCGAAAAGTGCATTTTCCTTAAAAATGAAATTCAATTCGACAAGTTTGATGGTTTTTATTTGATGGACCACATATTAAATTAGATTATTGAACCAAAATTCAGAAATGAATGACGTCAATTGACGTCGAAATGACTTTTTGGATGGGAATGTGATTTTTCAATGTAAGTGACTCGTATTTGCTTCCATAAAACAATGACCTTGACCCAAGGTCATCCCTATTTACGTAATAATGACGTTTATTTATGTTTCATTATATTTTGTATATATACTGTTCGATACAAGGAAGTAAATCAAAACATACCAGATTCGCCCAACACAGGTATTTTTTTGTAAGTCTGTGTTTTGTCAGTCCCCAAATAGCTATGAGCATTGTACATCTCATGTGAACCCTTGTAGTTTTTTTTATTAAAGTGATTCATAAATAAAAACACCCTTTTAGACATTTTGAACGTTTAAAACGTAAATATACATGTTTCATTCACCATCGTAATCCGAAACCCAATTATTATCAGAAAAATTGGGTGTTTCAGTGTGGGAAACCATTTTTTTCAAACACTCGCCAAAATGGCTAATGGACAGAAACTATTACTCGCCAAGATGAATTAGAGCTCGCCATGTTTGGCGAGTGACATTTTTTTAAACTCGCCAACAAATACCAAATAAACAATACAGTAATGTTCAACAATTTATTTTGCAGATTTTGACAAGTCATTAACTTGGTCAAGAAGGATCAACACTCTCTTAAGAGCTGCGTCGATCTCTTCTTCCTCAATTTTGTTGTTTTCGTCTTTTAAATTTTAATGCACGGTATAAAACATGTATGTCAAACTCGGTTCCGACACATATTTAACTTTATGTTTTCGCTACGAATTCATTTGAAATATTTCAAAACCAAATTATTTTATTTACATTAATTTTAAAAGTCATCACATCTATTGGTAATGAAACAATATTTCATTTAATCGTGAAATCGACCTTGGCAAAATTATACGGTCGGGATTGTATACTTAATTTTTCTGTTGACAGAAATGAAGTGTCATGACTCATGGCGGAATGTTTTCTTATCGAGTACAATGATTAATAAAATGTTGGATAAATGACACAGTTAACAAACAAATTAACTGTTTGGGAGCTGACATTTTAAAGCTGTAAACCAGTTATCGTGGCGAACGTTTTCAAGTTCCTACTCGCCAGACCGGCGAGTATAAAGTGGATGTTACTCGCCACCCGAAATTTCCACTCGCCTTTGGCGAGCGGTGGTTTCCCACACTGGTGTTTGGATAATGCATTTGATCTGGTCAATCGCATATGGAGATATTCAGGGAATCAAATAAATACAGTTGTTTTTATGATTTGTTTAAAAAAAGAACTCTTGCGTGCTTACACATTCTCATCTTCGATATCTGTCCTGTGTGTAATCACATTGTGACAGAGGTCTAATGCTTGGCAAGGACAAAGTTCTGTGCAAGACAAATTCTGTTCAAAACAAACACAACCTTTACTACAAACGGATCTTCCGTTGCATACAAGGTCCTGCAAAAAGTCAGATGACTTGTGACAGGCCAGTGGTTTTCTCCAGTTTCCTTCATCAATTAAACTCACAGACACGATAAAACTGAAATATTGTTGAAAGTGGCATTAAACACCATAACCCTAACCCCTGTTGAAACTTTCTTTTATACATGCAGGGATGATTCTGGTAATAAAATAAAATAACTGAAATCAAAGAAAAATAGCTAAAACCATCCACAACCCCTTTCACTAGTCCATTTATCTTTAAGACATGTTCTAACCATGCCCTTTAACTTTTTTTTTTATTTCCAGAGGAAATTAGCTGAAATCAGTTAATTAAATAACTGAAGGGAAAAATTAGTTCTAATAATAAAACCCTAAATGCTCGCTTACTCGCAAGAGTTATAACGGGATGCCATTACACGTAATGGAGCAGCCGCCGAGATTTTTTGCACTCGCTTACAGAGTTTCTGACGCCTGCATTTATCAATAATAAGACATAACCTTTCCTTTTGTCCATTATTATAACAAGTTTTTATCACCTACCAGTATTTTAGAATGTAATTCCCACAAAATAAAAATCCATGTTTACTTTCTCTCTGAACATTTTGAATTTCGTCATTTCCGGCCTCACTATTTGGATGTCGATACCATATATGGCGATTTGAGGCGTGAATGTTTAGATCAGCCGTTTACTACATGTAGTAAGAAGTACCATATTTAGAAAAGCTCCGCCTTCCGTAGTTTCCGGTTATGGCAAACAATCGATAAATTTGAACAAGGTTGTTGCTACCTTTGAAAAGCATATATTTCTCAGCCAAACCGATTTAACAAGGACTGGGATCATCAGTAATAGTTATAATGAAATGTTTGAAGCATAAATAGTGAGTTTTTATGTTTCAACTGCAACTTTTGTTTTGCTCATTGTGACGAATGGGACAGCGTTGTAGCTCTGCCGAGACACAAGTTTGTCACAGGAGCTACATTATTGCAGCTAGGAAAAATCACCCCTGTATAAGTATCTATACAAGTTTCTCTCCAGTAAGTTGTCACGTGTTGCTGCTTGTTTAATATATAGGCCAAGAAAAATACTACATGCGTTTCCACTTACATTCTTGAAAATAATAGAGTAGGTAGCTACATATTGGTGGGCAAAACTTTTCAATATTTACCTGGAGCCATCTTTAAAATGTGGGTCGGCAGGTAGGTAAGTATATTTTTTTTTACATTTGAAACCTTTATATATTTTCAGACGGGTTTTTCACAGGAACACAGAGGAAGATATGACATTAAAGAATCAAATTTAATGCAACATAAAGAACAGCAAAAATCTTATTCTTGATCAAATGTTCACCCCCCTCAACTGATGCATTGCAGCATAGAGAGATGCTTTCCACTGCCGGCCTCATCGACATTATTTTCGTTTCAGCAGACCATTTTCTATTCTATGCCGTTTAAACGTTTGCTCTCAATACAGTGTACATCAAGCGCTTATACGATCGAGATTTGAAATAAATAAACCCCGGAACAAATGCTGTGCATACAATCGAAATTCCGACGCGATTCCGATTTTTTTAATAAATAAAAAATTGTCTGAAACGCAAATAAAATAATTTGGACGGCAAGTTTTTCAGTGGGTCGGGCGGCAATGCCAAACAAATAAAATTTTATTTTAGGTCTGGGTTATATGGTGTTTAACACCATTTTCAACAATATTTCAGTTATATCACGGCGGTCAGTTTTATTGGTGGAGGAAACCAGAGTACCTGGAGAAAATCAACGACCTGCCACAAGTCACCAATTTTTTTAAAAATCACATTCAGGGTTATAAAGGACAAGAATCTAACTTTTAAAAGCGCTTGTCAAAAAATGGCAATAAACACTTTAGGGTAGGGTTAGCAGAAACCCAGGTATTTTTTTTTTTAACTTACTACATGATATAAACCAAGAGACATTTAAACCTACATCAAATGAAACCATCTTTAATGTACGTTCTTTGATCTTCGCTTCCTCAGCCGATTGTTCTTCTGAAAGTCTTGTTACATCCATAAACATTTTCGGCTTTAGAATGTTGTTTGGCCACTGTTTACCATTAATACTGTTGAACAAAACATCCAAAGCTCTCGGCAAGATGCCTGCATCTTTAGGTTTACCTGAAAATATCAACATTTATTTATGTAAAAATCTTGAACATTTGAGAAATAAAAATTCTAATTCAGATGTCAAAGATATATTTTTTCACTTACAACAACTTATGTTGTTCTTAATCAACAAGAAGAGTTTGAAGATACCAAACGGATAATCAGAATCTGTATATCGAAGAAGAACAGGCAACACAATGGCCAAAGGACAAACAACGATCTACAAAACATACATATAAAACTAAAGATCGAGTAACACGAATCCCACTAAAAACCAGGTGTTCCGGCAGGGTAAGCAGTTCCTGCACCACTAGTGGCACCCGTCGTGTTAATCTAGTTACAAATCCGGTGACAAGTTATAAAAGAAAAATTATTTTATAAATTGACCATATTTATTAGTTTAAACCAGTGGCTCAAATCAATTTAATCTTCTAAATAAATCTATGAATTTCACACATATTGTCTTTTAATGAGGACCTAGATAAGATGGAATCTTCTGTTCTTTGTTTTTTATCAATATATATACAGCCTTTCTTTGAATATAATCAGTTGAATTAGTCATTAGCGTGCATTGTTTTACCAATAAAATAAAATGAAATACACAAAAAATACCACACTGTCAGAACAGTTCCAAAATCATACAGAAAAATCATTGAAAGAGGTAAAATAGATATTTCGATTTAAATTCATCTTAATGGTACGTACATGTAACTCGTTTATTTTCTATAATGTGAGTATGTACATCAACAAATAATGGGTTTTGTTCTATAGGTAAAAAGACAAGGACATTCACAAATGACAGATTTCCGATTCTCACTTCAAAGACAAATTTAAACATGGAAAAACGTAGCACAATACTGTATATAGAATACAATTGTACCTTGAATCGTGTATGTCTTTCCTGAACTAGTAACACCATACGTAAATACTAAACAATTCTGTCCATTTATAAAATCTTTTACAAGATCTAACATTGTTTCTTGAAAAAAGTCTTTTTGTGTAGTCGTTGAATCAAAAATACGGGAAAATTTAAACTTATGAGTTGTCTTTCCTAGACCATGTGTACAGTTCTTGAAGGTATGTGATTCTTTAGGAGCATGGGTAGCAACTGTCTGATCATCTTCTACACTTAAACATTTCTGAAAAAAATAAAATACACCCAATGAGGCCATCATTAGGGAATTAAAATTACAAGTTAGAGAGTAATTGTTTTTTTTGCATATATATAGTAATTGTAGACATTCAAATTTATGCTGGTTCTAAGTCCGTAACATTCCGCTGTTCAGACTTTGAGTTGGCTATTAGTTGATTTTCCATTGAAATGTAGCCATCTTTCACGAATAAAATTAAAATACATGTAAATGAAGTTTAATAGACAAGAAGCAAAAATATTTAATAGAAAACTGTTCCTTTCCCTTCAAATGAGGAAAAACTACCTTAAAAGATATTGTTTGTATTGTGGTGTTTCCTTTGCAATGACACACAGACTACTCAACTGTTCTGACAGTAACTATTAACCATCAGGCACACATGTGAAACTTGACTTGGTGAGACAATGAGTCTGTTCGATTTTGGCATTAAACTTGATTAGTAAGAACCAAAATCAGCAGCGACGGAAATTCAACTGAGGATTTGACTGGGTAGAAGTCAAAGTCAAACAGGTGAAAAGTTTATAAAAACCCATACAAATGCCTAATATGGATGGATGTGAGACAAATTCTGATCAGTGGTTCAAGTGAGTTAATAAAAAGATGTAGTCCTGTACATATAGTTGCGTCGAAAATAAATGTATGAAATTATATGGTGCCGTCGTGGTCGTATGGTAGTTGGATTAACAACTACCTGTGCAATCAGTGCTTATCACCACTAACGTTGTGATTTCGAATCCCGCTCAGACGATTTGTGCTCGATAGAAAATTATGTGATAGTTTGTTAGTGACTTGCGACAGGTTGGTGGTTTTCTCCGGGTACTCCGATTTCCTCCACCAATAAAACTGACTGCCACGATATAAGTGAAATATTGTTGAAAGTGACATTAAACACCATAACCAGGGGTTAATTTTTTTTTCCAAAAGTTCACGGGGCCAGGACCAGTGAGCACCAGGAATCTACTGGTCCTGAAAAATTTTCTACTGGTCCTGAATATCGGAATGGAAGAAATAAAATTTGTTGAACACAAAATTAACTTAGCCCTCCCTCCCCCCTCCCGGTAGTAGAAACTGAGTGACATAATTGATTTTAATTATATTATTTAAAATGACTATTTTAGGTTGGCAACTTATAAACTTTAACTGTAACTTTTGAAAATGCTTTTTTTTTCTTTGTTCAATGTGGCTAGGTGAATTCTTTTGTGGCCAAGAGAAATTCCTTCAAAAAAATATCTACCGCTAACACATGGTGTGTGTGCTCCGTTAATTACCGGAGGTTCATACAGAACAAAACACACTTCCTAAAGCACTAAAACGATCTTGAATTATTTCAGATTACGTAATCCAATGTTAACAATATTAAAAGAGGCAATCAATGTTGGATTAAAATTATGCAGTAACATGTCACTCGGACTTTTAACCTCCCATTTTATTCAAGTCCGTAATTGGACAGTTTCAACTGGTCCATCGGTCTTTACAGGATTAGATAATGTTAGGTCCGAACCCACAAACCGCCGATCCCCGACCAGTGGATTTTTTAACTCCTGATCACCATAAACCCCCATGAAATTATTATTTATAAATACCTGATCTTCATTATTAGAAACCTCCCCCTCTGCAAACGGACGAATTCTCAAATAACATTTCATATGTTCTGTCAGGTCTACATCTGCCTTGCATGAATCATCCTCAAATAAAATTCTCTTCTTAGGATTTCTGAAGGAAATGTCATCTGTCGTCTCACCTCCAAACACCACATCTGAATGTAGTCTTGTTCTGCCTGCCATTTTTTTTCTGTATCACTTAAAACAGACATTAATGCTTTATATATAATGACAATTGATTACATATGCACTTACCCTATAGTACAAACGGAAAATGCAAAATCCGCGATCCTTTCAAGGGAAAAATCAACAGTTTGCGGACCGTCGCGATGATTCAATGCGGACCATGATCGTGGACAAATTCTATCATTTTCATCACCATCGCGGAATCACGTTGATCACAGATCAATGAGCAAATGTACTTTATAAACCTACATGTACAAAGTGTCTCGGTCATATAAAGTTTGCCTTAAAAATAAATGCAAATGTGGGATCTGATAAGAAATTATGCTCATCTTTGAAGTGATAAGGTCGTAAAGAAAGGTCATATCCTGTCATTAATTTCAAGTGCGGTGTTGTCTTATTTGATAATACCATGTGAAGATTATCCTCGCCTGTCAATCAACACTAAACAGTAACACACACCTGTCTGAAATGTAGAAAAGCAATTTAATGACGAGCATACCCTTTAATGGGTTATAATCCACATGCAAATGTTTGTGAATGATTTGATTTTGAATGCATGTGTAAAAACAACAGAAATGTTTATCTGTGAAAAGATTTTAAGAACTTCCGGTAAAAAAATTACTTCCAACCCATACACACACTTTTAAGTGCTGTATAAACATTTTTCTTTTAAATTATATCACCCTTCAATAGTATAAGTTAACTGTACATTTGTCCCGGGGTCGGGATTAATTTTGTGAGACAATTACGAGTGGTTTCAATCCGAGACTAGGGTAATGAAAGATCAAACATGTTGAAGTACAATCTGTCATTGGAATCAAAATAATGAGAAAAAACAAACTTTATTGTTCTTTTTTTAGTTGTGACAAACAAAAATTGAAAATAAAATATTTGTAAAACAATATATATTTATGGAAATTACTAATATATGTATGCAGGGTTCTCAAAATGTGCCGGCGACCGGCGATTTCGCCGTTTACTTTCACATTCTCGCCGGTTAAAACTTTATCAAGCATGTGTTTTCCAACAATTTTTTTGTTTATGTGAATTGTCGTTATCGCGTTTTGTTGATCTATATCTTCTTATCGATTACTTTTACTATTGCAATCAACCGAACACTATCAAATCCACCATTTTCTAAATATATCTAACTCCCGGTGACATCACGGTGGGAACTCCGGACATTCTACTACACAGCATTTCGGACTTCACTTGGTTCTACTATATAGATGCGTGAAGCGTTCCGAGTGGAGTATTTGCTCATGAAGGATGCGCAGTCGTCACATTCCAAAAGCTGGGATATCCCTATATGGAACGTAAAAACAAGCAAGGAAATCGATGAAGATTTAACGGTTTTTCGGTCATTTAAAGTTTTCGGATAATTTTCAAAGCGAGAACGGGATCTCCTGTACTTGGCGATCGCAATACTGGTATACTAGTATTGTGCACAATACTGGTATAAAAATTTGTTCCAGTATTGTACCAGTATTGTGATTTAAAAAAATATATATTTTACTTGTGTATAGTATTGTAGTAAGTATTGTAATAGGTATTGTGGAAATGTTACTACTAGTATTGTCAATACCCGATTCTACAAGGATTTTTATGTGTGTAGGTTAGCTATGTTGACTTTGACATAAAAGACTGCATAAAGTGTTGTATGATATATTAACTAATTAAATGATTACAATAATCAATTAGTCATTTTCTCAATTAATTAGTTACTAATATGTGATTATATTTAATGTTTGATGTTATTGGTGATTTAATTTAATTCAAATTAATCAATATAATTAACTGGTTACTTTGTTTGATTTCATAGTTCTTTTGATGCTGTGAGTATAATTTTGTAAACTGAGTAATTTAATTTGTTTGATGATCACAGTTCTTTTGATACTGTGAATATAATTTTGCACACTTTGATGTTTCGTTTTGATTAGTTGGAAAAGAAATTCTTATGATCACAACTATGTAAACACAAGCTTACATAAGACTTAAATATCTAATTTTGCTTATTATTATTATTATTATTATTTGCTGTATGCTACATGTTTTTTTTTAATGTCCCATTGATAAACAGTCTGAGTGCTAAAAAAAAAGAAGAGAGCATGGCAAATTTCTACTCAGAGCTAGCACCCAACGTTATCTTCAATAATGACCCTACTGCAGTACTAAGACTACATGAAAGACCACAAGCTACTGACAACAGCATGCAACTGCTTAACCGGCACCAAACCAATGGAAATGGTAACCAGACCACTCAGTTCTACGTCCAATACACTACAAAAAATCCAATATCTTAATTACATTACTGGTATACCAGTATTGTAAAAATTTTGAAAAAAAAATCACAATACTGGAACAAATTTGTATACCAGTATTGTGCACAATACTAGTATACCAGTATTGCGATCGCCAAGTACAGGAGATCCTGAGAACGTTACTATTATGCTTGGTAGCATCACTCGTGATCCTATTTTTTGTAGTAAAGCACGAATTTTGTTGCAAGTCAAAAATATTGTTTTCATGTCATTGATGATTACGAAAAGATTACTAGACGTTGTGTCCTGTGAATTTAAAAAAAAATGTTTAAAGAAAGGAGGTCACGTGGAAGCACTGAAGATCCAGTGAAATTTTTATCTACACGGGACCTTCTGTTCGGTCAAAAAAAGTTAAGTTTCACTGGGACTGGATTTAAGCCAACATTCCTTGAGATTTCATTCATTATTCAACGTGAGAGTAATATTCAGATTAAAATATGAAACCTCTAGTTATTTATAGTTATATATTACAACATTTTTCAATTCTTCTTGCAGAAGAGATATTCTGAGGCTGATTTTGTCATGAAAGTTTCCTGGAAAATTGCTTTGTATAACGTTGTTTTTCACCATCTGCCACTGATTGTAGTATATTTTACAAAAAAAAAAAGCCTTTCAGAGTACCAAAATTTTTAGGAGAATTCAATGGCAAAATATGCTCAGAATGCATCTCCTACAATCTAGAATTTCAAAATTTTCCCATACCCCCCTCCTCTCGGGCTCTCCCCCACTTGCGCCTGCGGCGCTCGGTTCGTGCCTCCGGCACTCAACTCTCCCCCTACTTTATAAATTGAGACTCCTACTTCAATTCTTTTTGAGAACCCTGTGTATGTGCTCGTAAAGTAATTTCAGATGCTTTTTTATTTTATTTTCAAATTCGATAAAATAATACTGATCTATAATTATGAAATTCAAAAGCTGATTTTGTTCCATGATTCTATGTAAAAAAATGAGAAAATTAACACGTTAATATCCACGTTCCACTTCTGATTACATAATTCTACGTCTTAATGTATTGAAGTTTTCTCGAAGTTTTGAAACCCAGTGAAACGTGTTATGTTGAAAATATAAAATCAACAAATTTTATTTTGGTACAAACACAAAATCCACGAATTTAGGAATCCACGAACTTGTAATTTTTTAACAAAACAACGAAAATTGATACCAACGAAGAAAAGTACTTTCATAGCGGTACCCCTTTCATAGTATTATAAAAATACCCACGTTCATGTTAAGAAAAGAAATCTAATTTGTTTTTCATGAAAAAAAATGGCTTGGGAGGATAAAACATACAAAAGTTAGTTAAATGGTTGGTTCCTTCCTTAGCGAGTGTGGAAGAAAATAATCATCATGTACTGATTGTCATAAACAGACTTATGACAGATAACATTTATTATTACTCTCAGCTAACACATCTTACTATTTCTTTTTCAGATGCTGCGTGTACATTTATACTATTATACATGTGTAGTATACTCTCAAAGATTTAGAAATAAATCATGTACATTTATACCATTATATATTTCAAAGACACAAAGAATGCTGGGTTTTTTTTATGGCAATATTCTACCAAGGACGTAAATACAGTCATTGATTGATTCACAATCCTTCTTGGTTTGTTTTTAAATCAACCATCAGCCTCAGGTAACTGTGTATTTGACTTTAGTGGCCGTGTTCAATGTGTGCACTATATAAAAATAGACACACCCATACATGGATAAAAATACAGGTGATTATCAACTCGTGAGTGAGAAAAATAACACCTATGTAAACCAGGGTGACATGGGTAATTATTGGGGTATAATTTAATGTTTTTATTGCTCTATCAGTGTTTATCTATGACAAAGTGTCAGTGAACTACCTTGTATTTGGTGGTGATCTGCCACATACTGTGAAGAGAAATTCTATACAAGATACAAGATTTTATTGGTCCAAATTAAAGGGCCCACGAAGGGGCATAAAAACATAATAAAACATAAGGTGATTGCATAAAATATCAAATAAATTGTAAGTACATGCAGCAACAACAAAAAAGGGGGGGGAGCAAGTGTGTAGAGCTAATTTTAATTAGATTGGTTTCTCATCGATCTAATTATATAAAAACTGTGTTAATAAATGCCCGATTTTTATTTCATTTTATTTTTAATGAGGCTAGATGCAGATGAGAAACTACAATATTTTCAACTACCTTACATTCCTTGTCGTATGGTATCAGGTAATGAAATAAAGTTATGTTTAAAATATTTTTGCTTACCAATTTATTTTGTACACTGAAATTTCATTAACCTTTATATCACCCAAGCTGAGCCCCAAGCCATCGGATGTTCAATTACTGTCACTTTTTTTTTTCTTTTCAATCCTTCTCGGTTTGTTTTTAAATCAATTCCTCAGCCTCAGGTAACTGTGTATTTGACCTTTTAGTGACCGAGTTCAATGTGTGCACTACATAAAAATAGACACACCCATACATAGATAAAAAAAATATAGGTGATTATCAACTCGTGAGAGAAAAAATAACACCTATGTAAACCAATCGAAATGTTGGGTTTACATAATAGGCAAAACAAGATGCATGCTCCTACATCCTATAAATAAAATGTATGCCATCTCTGAAAAAAGTGGTATCAAATGATCAACTGCACAAATAAATTTCAATGTGCATATTAAGATTACGTAGCATTGTGATGACAAAGAATAAACGATTGCAGGTACAATCACGTGTAATATTCATTATGAATGAACATTTCAATAATTACAATCCGTGATGGACTCGTGAAGACATCGCGTTCTGTCCGTCATGTCCATGTTGTTTCGCGGACCGTCCACGTATACACACGGACTTCTCGTTAATTCCGCGTCGCGATAATCCTTGATAAGACATGGACTTTGCATTTTCCGTTTGAGCTTCACTGTAAGTAACAAATGTTACATTAAAAACTTAATTTTACTTATCTATCTTTGTTCAATTAACAAATTGACATATACCAGAGGCACTACACTGTATCAAAGCAAAAGATCAATGGGAGTTAAAACGGAACATACTTTCAATGCAAAATTTCAAAAATCAGTTCATTTTTTCATGAACAGTTTTATTTTCGAAACTGAAATATCATTGGATCTGGGAGTGGACTACCTAATGATTTCTTCGCTCCATAATTTTTTGATTAGATAGCAGACAGCATGACAAAATTGATCCGTGTTGATGTATAATTGTCTGCAATCTCATAAAGCATATAGTGGAGTAATCATTAGTCATGCATCCAAAAATACTGCAGAAGTTCACGAAAAAAATTAACCGTTTTGTTTACATTTTTGTATTGGAAGCCTTCACTTTCTATATTACCAGACTTCCCGCAAACCGTAGGTCCTGACCGACAGAAATACAGTAGGACCGACGATTTCAAAATATATATCGGACTGAATGTCTGGTAAAACATAGATCTATATTTGAAAGGACCGGCCATTGAAATTTATTCCCTCCCAGTTTCCACTGCCAACGGCATTAAATTCCGTTTTCAGTTTTATTAAAATGTCAGACAGAGACTTGAAATTTGTTTATTTATTCTGTCAGACCGACACGTTCCTCTTTGCTATCAAAACTCCTATACAAATGTACGTAAATGTAAACATCCTTTTAGTAGGAACCAGCACCTGCAAAACGTGGAACATTAAAACTGAAATATATTACTGAGCACAGAAATAAGTTGACTTCCACACTCCCAAGTATCAAAGATTGTTTGTGTTTAATTAAATATGTTTTGAGATGCTTATATATTGAAGATGACAGCAGATTCATATTCTTAACTGAAATTAAAAATGTAGGTAAACCGGAAACTGACATTGATGTATAATATTCAGAACGTGATCGGACCATTAGATACGGATTGTTGGCTATATCTGCCTTATATTTTTAGATAAAAATATGTATACAGAAAAACATTTAATTGAGTTGTTTAATGATCATGACTATAGGTAATCTTGCATTCAGTTCTGTATAAAAAAAAGCAAAATTTGACAGGTTATATACAATATTACAAAAAAATGGTGGGACAGACACAAAGCCATGGGCAAGACAGAACCCCAGTTCGTCTGATCCAATGTCAGACAGAAATTATTTTTTTTGCCAACTCTGTAATACCGAATGTTTGGTATAATAGTTACCTCAGATTTTGTCCGAAAGGCATTGATCAGTGTTTAATTTTATTTTTAAATTACATAATTTTCATTGTTTTCACCCCTTTTATACATTTCCGGTTTCAACCAAACCCATTTGTGAAGACGATCACGACACGATTGGTTATTTGTATATATATTAGCCAATGACATGACGTCTTTCATACAACCATTGACCTATAGTACAAGGTCATCAAAACAACAAAACTTGAGATACACATTATAAAAGACATAACATATACAATTTTGAACAACACTGAAAACTGAAAATTGAATTACTTTAACCTCTATAAAAACCAGAGGTGAAATCAGGTGCCCGATTGCTAATACTAGGGTAAATCACTCTAAAAAGGCCAAACTAAAAATCATGCATGTGACAGTGAATTTTTGGGGACTTTTTTTTCGGACCAGCAAAATATTTTTCGGTCTGACAAGATTTTCATGTCTGTCAGTCCGAATGACTGACAACTTCTCAGCAAGTTTCGGGAAGTCTGTATTACCCCTTGACAATTTTTTTCTCATCATTTATTTTATGGAATTAATATAGTACCTGTGATTTATTATAGTAAAACAATATGCATTGAATTAAATGGGGACACCCGGTTTGAGATAAATGTGCTGGAATATAGAATATAAGTTTGTGTTGCATTTCTGTTCATATTTATATTAAATATGCATTGATAATAAAAACACATTGATGGTAAAATAACAGCAACAGATATTTAGTTGATAAAATTTTAATTCCTGTGGTCAGACATAAAAAAAAGCAATTTATAAAATTAGGGGTCTCTGTTAAGTGTTGTGAATTCAGGTCGTTCCGGCCCTAAATTAAAAGTAGATTCGGCTCCATTTGAAATTAAATACTTTTGAACTGAAATACACAAGTGTTTATCATTTCAAAATGTTTTTGATTGATTTTAATTTTAAGAATTCAAACATTAGAATTTTTTGTGTGTAATCAAGAAATCAATGTACTCGTTAAATAAATATATTTATTACAATTAAATGATGATTATACAGCAGTTAGTACTGATTAGTGTACAAGTCTTTGATTGTACTCTAAATTAAGCTACACCCAAGCTAATTTTTGTTTGATATCGCCAATTAATTTGAACAATTTATAAAATCAAGTAGTAAACAGGGGTGGATCCAGGATTTCAAGTTAGGGGGTGGGGGGGGGGGGGGGCACTTTTTTTTGGGGGTATTTCGTGTGAAAACATACAAGAACTTAAAACCCAAGTTAATTTTAGGGTTTGAGAAATTTGAAAGTCTTTGTCCTGTCGTGCTGTGGCTATAAAAAAGGAACTATGACTATAGCTTTCATTCATTCCTTCCATGATGTCTTACCCATGTGTAGTGTGTTTCAGACCGCGGCAGCAAGCTCTAGAGTGCGACTGCTGTGGTAACTGGCAACATCGTGTGTGTATGGTTCAGGTATGTCATTGTTATATATTTTTCGTACCCATTCACTCGTAATTGCATTGTTTCCATCCATGTGTATGCACTAAAAATGCTTTATAAGGAGTTGAAAAATCTCTAAGTAAAAATAAAATCCAGTAGTATATTCTGTTTAAAATAAGATAAGATATCATTTTAAGTGGTGATCTTTTGTACTTTTTTTAAAAGTGTATTTGTTTGACATTCAGGTTTGCTAGTTTATAACGTAATATTTACAGTAAGGCCGAATCGACCTGACACCCTCTGTTGACGGTGTTGTGATCGGATGACGAATGTCTTTTTGTCGTGTGACAAGAATTTGCATTGTTGCATTATAATCCTGTCATTCACTTTAAATATGAAATTCAGGAATTGAAAATGACCCGTTTCTGCGTCTGGTGGGACGTGGGTACACTGAAACCCCCGAGAAAGGGTGTCAGCAGGATGTGCATGTCAAATGGAATACACAAATCGACTGATCAGTAGCATGGTCCACGATTTGTTTTACCGTAACATTCATCATTTCATTCGCCAAATTTTATTTCCTGAACTTGCACCTGTCTTGCATAAATATGATAAAATGGTAAGAGTTGGACATTCATTTAAAACCTATTATTTACCATTTCTTGATCTTTCCCTTCTGTTCCTATTTGCCCGCTTGTTTTGAAACAACCAATCAAATTTAAGTTAACAAAAATTTTAAATCAGGGGAAGTAACTCAAAATGAAACACTGGACTGGATTCGGATCTCCTGTACTTGGCGATCGCAATACTGGTATACTAGTATTGTGCACAATACTGGTATAAAAATTTGTTCCAGTATTGTATACCAGTATTGTACCAGTATTGTGATTTAAACAAATATATTTTTTACTTGTGTATAGTATTGTAGTAAGTATTGTAATAGGTATTGTGGAAATGTTACTACTAGTATTGTCAATACCCGATTCTACAAGGATTTTTATGTGTGTAGGTTAGCTATGTTGTCTTTGACATAAAACTAAAAGACTGCATAAAGTGTTGTATGATATATTAACTAATTAAATGATTACAATAAACAATTAGTCATTTTCTCAATTAATTAGTTACTAATATGTGATTATATTTAATGTTTGATGTTATTGGTGATTTAATTTAATTCAAATTAATCAATATAATTAACTGGTTACTTTGTTTGATTTCATAGTTCTTTTGATGCTGTGAGTATAATTTTGTAAACTGAGTAATTTAATTTGTTTGATGATCAAAGTTCTTTTGATACTGTGAATATAATTTTGCACACTTTGATGTTTCGTTTTGATTAGTTGGAAAAGAAATTCTTATGATCACAACTATGTAAACACAAGCTTACATAAGACTTAAATATCTAATTTTGCTTATTATTATTATTATTATTATTTAATGTCCCTTTTATAAACAATCTGAGTGCTAAAAAAAAAAAGAAGAGAGCATGGCAAATTTCTACTCAGAGCTAGCACCCAACGTTATCTTCAATAAAGACCCTACTGCAGTACTAAGACTACATGAAAGACCACAAGCTACTGACAACAGCATGCAACTGCTTAACCTGCACCAAACCAATGGAAATGGTAACCAGACCACTCAGTTCTACGTCCAATACACTACAACAAATCCAATATCTTAATTACATTACTGGTATACCAGTATTATACAAAATTTTGAAGAAAAAAATCACAATACTGGAACAAATTTGTATACCAGTATTGTGCACAATACTAGTATACCAGTATTGCGATCTCCAAGTACAGGAGATCCCTGGATTCTAATAATCTTGCAAATAACAGAAAATACTGCATCAAAAATAAAATTAAAATCGACTTTGTCATTTAAGTAAGAAAAGTAGCTATTTGTCACACACTGCATGTATTAGAACATGATTTCTAATTAAAGGAAATTTTAAAGATGTTGGGAAACACAAAGCGTTCCATCTAAAAGATGAAAAGTATGCGACATTGCTTTTTTCTGATTATAACTTTTTTGGAGGGGGGACTATATCTTCTTAATTCCATCCCGTACGGAAATAATAATAATAAAAAAAACTCAATATAATCGTCAAACATTTGAGGTGGCTTTTTTCAAAGAAAATGAAAGATTCCATTTTGAAGCAATTTGCTTGAATATATATTCCGACTGAAATAAATGCATAAGCTCCTCGGGTACTGTAGGAGGTGAGTCAGAATTTCCTGGATCGCTTGATACCTCAGGTTCAGTTAGGACGTCAAACCTGTATCTTGCTTCAGTGAGAATTTTTCCATTCTCGAGTTTGATCTCCCATAATGGGAACTCAAAGTTTTCATTTTTCCCTATTGTGATCCCCTTTTCACCCGAGAGAAGTCTGACTCTTTGTCCCCTTTCCAAAACTTCGTTTAGGGACATCTTTTATTTTGCAGACGACACGATCGCGATTTTGTTTACACGGTAACCAAGGAAGCTTTACGTGTATCCATGTATCGAGTCAATCGTAACTACTCGGCCATTCTCGCTACCCTGCAAATTTGCACACGAAATACCCCACAAATTTTCGCGCCTCCCTTCGCTCGGCGCAATTTTTTTAAGTGCGCCCCTCCCCCCCTAACTTGAAATCCTGGATCCACACCTGGTGATCGAGGGTCATTTGCTCTTTCCACACATGTGAAAAGCACATACATGAATAAGAGGGGTAGTTTCAAATCCTCCATTTTTATTGAAGTGCCTGTAGCAAACCAGGAAATTGAGAGTTTGTATTTGTGTGGTAGAGATGTCGAATTAGCCTCTATCTTACGATTTTTCTATTGGGTCTGGTATGGGTTATGTAGGAGATATGACAACCATGTCGCTCCCTAGGATAACCCAGTGGGTCAACCACTGTTGATGAAATATATGTGCATGGCTTTTGAAGAAGAACTTACATACTCGTATCACCGGCAAATTTCATAAGTCATGCAAATAATAAACACAAACAAGAAACTACAACATGGCTCTCATTATTTGTTGGATTAATACATTTGTCGTTTTTCTTTTGGCCATTGTGTTGACTGTTCTTCTTCGATATACGGATTCTGATTATTCCTTTGGTATCTTCAAACTCTTCAAAACAATTTGTGATAAACATTTATTTAAAAGAATTAACCACTGAAACAAAATTTAGAAGATTTGAATATGAAGCCGTAGGTTTAAACGGAAAGGCATGATAATAGATTTCGCCCTAAATCTCAGAAAAAACGCTAAATAAGAATCAATCACATTCCACAAGTAGACATTTTACACAAATTCCCTTCTCACACAACATCTGTGAATATAAATTTAACACAACATAGGATATGGATCTTAGCACAAAAGAAAACCCATCCTAAGCTTCATATTTATTTCTAACCGAGATGAATATCCTGTTAGAAGTTGCTGTAAATAATATTCTCAAGTAACCAGAATCATTGTATAGTTAATTAGAGGTGCATACAATCATGATTATATTATCCGTGACGATATTGTAGACATATTTCAAACATCCGGTTCTGCAATTATTTTTATATTTAGCACATCTTTGTCATTGTCGCTAACATTGCTTCAACTTAGATTAAGAGTCGTGTCTGTAATATAACTCTTTCTTCTCTCTATCTGTAAAATGATATCGGTTCCCTTTATAGAACTAAGTATACATATGACAACTTTTTTGTCACGAAGATTAAATATAACATCATGTATGAAATTAAGGATTAGGACTCGGCGTTCTGTCCATCCGGAACACCTAAGTTCACTTCCTGTTGTGAGTGGGGTTCGCGTTGCTCATTCTTTAGTTTTACTGCGTAATGGTTTGCAAATCATTGTTTGTCCCTTTGTCCTTCTTTTGACCATTGTATTGTCTGTCCTTTGAATTACTGCTTCTGATTACCCCTTTTTATAGGTTCAAACCTTTCTTATGATTGAAATTCACCGTTCCCTAATAATGTAATTTACTAATGCTAAGGTGAATACCATTCAGGCATCTATTTATAAGTACATGTAACCTTTGCCTATATTGGTTTTCCTGCTTAGGCCCTTTTGTTTACTTGCACCAAAATCCTTTAACGTATTTGGCTTTCCAATCTATTGACTTTGAGCGTACCTGATGGTTATTCCAGAAACGTGTCGTGCGCACTAAATTACATATCTACGTTGTAGCTATTGAATATCAAGCCATCCGTTACGTCATATAAATTCTTGGATTATTTATCAGTAGACAGTCTTGTGGTTATCAGACTAATTGTTGACGTTACCATAGCTACATGTAGGGTGTAAATTCCGTTTTGAATTATGTACCAGGAAGCGTAAATTCTGGAAATATAAAGAAAAGGGATTAACTATTGCATCATTAGGACGTAGAAAAAACACAATATTTCACTGTTTTTACTTTTTTTGTGTACAATCTTGTATTAGTAAAATTTGGTAAATTTACAACAAAGTGAAAAACAAAAAAATAGAACACTGTCGAAACAGTTCCAAAGTCCAATTGAAATGTCGTAGAAAGAGGCAAAATACCCTAGCACACAAATACTTTACCTTTCTTACAGGCTTGTTACAGGAACTTCAATAACAAATGGTGGCGTTAAACTAGTGTTATGGACCCCAAACCTTTGATTTTGGTTATTTCTTGGATGAAACTGAAAAAGGTAATGTCTGGCCAGTAATAATGCAACAGGGGTGGGACGAACATATGCTTTTTCATATCGTCGGTAGCACACGGTTGAATACACTCATTCCTCCATTGATTGATATGAAAATCTGCATTTCGCGTTTGTTCCGTACATTATCGTGCATTTAGTTGTTTCCATCGCAACATAACACTGCTCAAAGTTTCCTATTAGCCGGATTCTGCAGATTATGAAAAATACGATCTGTCTTGTAGATAGAGCATGCAAATTATAGAAATGCGATCAATGATATAGGCTTCTGAGTGAGGCAGATTGTCTAATGAATTGACCCATGGGTAATAGAGGAATAACCAACATTGTCAATCAATGACGGCCCTTTCTTTACTGACCGCAGGGTCAATAGCAGGTATAGCCAGTGGACATAGGAATACATATATATACCTAGACATTACATAGTTAAGCTTCTTGTAGATATGATCTGAAATTCAAAACAACTTTGATATAAAGACATTACGAACATCGCGTGCCGTTTGTGGCTGAAAAAAGCATAAAGATAGGAGAACTGTTAGATAGCAGGATTTGATACATATCTTTTATGAGTTGGTGGGTATGCTCCCAGACCCCCCTATTATATTTTCGCGCATGCGGGACTTATATGATACCTCCTACTATTTCATATCCTACTCTGAAATCCATTGAATCCAGAGGTACAATATTAACTGGTTAACCGGTGCAAACATAATAATGGGTTAGGTTAGTCCTTGCTATGCCTCATGAAACATAGGGCATGGACAAGTTTCCTCCACTCTTCTCTCTTGTTGGTTTTTCTTTCTATTGTGCTCCAGGTGTATCCTCTTTCCTTTATTTCATTTTCGATGGTGCGCCTCCATGTTGTTTTTGGTCTTCCCCTCTTTCTTTTCCCTTCTGATGTCCATCTTAAGGCTACCTTTGTCATGTCTTCAGATGGCTTACGTAGAACATGACCAAGCCATCTCCTTCTTCTTTGAATCAACAAAGTCTCCACGTCCTTGGTGTTTGTGATGTTATGCAGGTCTTTGTTGGAGATTTTGTTCGGCCAGAATATCTTCATTATCTTTCTCAGATATATACAAATGGAGAACATCATATTTTATAATTGCAAATAATGAAAACGTAGATATATAATTTAGTGCGCACGAGGTGCTTCTGCAATAACCTCCATCAACTCCACTCACAATCGAAAGATCGGAAATCGAAGTAATTTAAAAGTCTTTGGAAGCAAGAAAGATAAAGGACATAAACAGGACTAAGTTACCTATACGTGAGTGAACATAACATAAGCTTTAATAATGATTCCATTTTTTAGGAACAGCAAATTTCAGTAATAAATATATCTAATAAACTATATCAGTGCCGAAACATTGACTACTGGGCGGATGATACCCACGGTGACTTTAATAGTCCACCAGCAGAGGTATCGACCCAGGTTGATACCCTCGGGTACTAATAGTCCCCCAGCAGAAGTATCGACCCAGGTTGATACCCTCGGGTACTAATAGTCCCCCAGCAGAGGTATCGACCCAGGTTGATACCCTCGGGTACTAATAGTCCCCCAGCAGAGGTATCGACCCAGGTTGATACCCTCGGGTACTAATAGTCCCCCAGCAGAGGTATCGATCCAGTGATAGTAATAATAAGGTTGATATCTAATTTAGTGCGCACGACGCGTTTCTGGAATATATTTAAGTAGTTTCTGGTTTCTTGAACCAAATGTTACATTTATATATACTGGTAAATAACATTGTTTTCGTGTCAATAAGTGTTATAATAGGTATAGACAGACATACCGGTACTTTACTTATAATGAAGGTTATATATAAGTACAACATCAGAGATTTAGTACTCCAGTGGGATAAATCTCCAGCATAAATAATTAAAATTAAATAGCGATTTTATGTGAAATTCAAGAGAATCATGTTTTTAAAGCTAACACCGGGTACTTATAAATGTATGAAAGACGCATTAGATTCAACGAATTTTGACATTCATATGATATTTTGCTGCATGCCACCAACAAAGCTTAAATTAGATATCTACGTTTTTTGTTGCAACTGTTGCAGTACATATTTAGTGCAAATTTCACGGCATTTGTTTCCTCTTAATCTAATTTCATAAACTGAAGACGTACGTAACACAACACATTATTGAGACAACTTTGATCAATCAAAAACACACTACACACTGCGACAGCTTAAATGAAGAGTAATATTTATCTAATGGTTTTACAACTATTTGAAGAAATTAACACGATCTAACTCAAACTCACAAATCAGGCAAAACCTGAAAATTCAAAAGACATACTAAAAATGCAAACTACATAATGTAGCTTGAAGAAGAAATTTAAATTGACTGAATTTGTCATACAACCTGTATTAAAAGTATTTGTCTTTAACCATTATGCTATGTAATGTTCAATATCAGAGCGTTATATAGGAACGCTCTTCGCCCCGTTATATGTTAGTAATTGCATTTTACTTATATGTGGATAACACTTGCACGATTGCATTATTTCACTAAAATGAGAGGTTTGGGCCCAAATTTTACAAGAGATGATTTCAAAACGACGGATGCCACGCATGGAGCAGGAACTGCTTACCCTTCTGAAGCACCTGAGTGCACCCCGGTTTGTAGTAGGTTCGTGTTGCTCGATCTTTAGTTTTCTTGGTAACATTTTGTCACCGTTGTTTATCCTTTTTTCTTTTGGTAACTGTATTGTCTGTCCTTCCTCGATTTACGGATTCTGGTATCTTGTAAATTTTCTTACTACCCCATCTTTTTATTGAATTGCCTGTATCGAACAAGGAAAGTAAGCGGTCAGTAATTTGTGTGTTAGGTGTGTCGAATTTACCTCTTTCTATAAGTTTTCAATAGGATTTTGGAATTGTTCTGATAGTGTTGTATTTTTGTTTTGCTTTTCATTTTACACCTAACGTAAATGTCTTAATGCAGAAAGGTCAAAATTTGTAATATTTTCGTGCTGTCATTGTAAAATCTGTATATCCTTGAAACATTACCACAGAGCGACTAGCGAATTATTTTGGTCCAAAGATTTCCCATTTGTTGCGGATATAGTATAAAGTGTTATTGACAAAGCTTCGTCACGAAAATTATTATCCAACCCAACACTGTGGAACTTGAGGCTGTTGAGAATTTCCGGTGTAAAGAAACGAATACGTCATCTGAAGTGATGGATGCGGCAATGAAATGTCTGACATTTCCGGAATGATTGAAATTTCCACTTTGACGATTCCATGTCGTTTAAGTAGAATAAATATATGAATACAAAAGACTTGATGGAGAATTAAAGTTCTAGATCTCCTTACGTTTGTAGCAGACTCAAAACAAGTATCTGTCTTATCATTCTACAGGCGCAACTAAATTATAGACTTAAAGAATTAATTCAGTTTTGCTTCTCATAGAGGTACGAAGAACAATGGTAGCATTATCTTGTTATTGGTAGTGATAACTATTACTTAGTCAAAAATCACTCAAAATCTAATAATAAAAATAAAAAGGACGAGACCATTCAAATGTTAGATTTTTATCGATAGCATATATGTCCAGTGTTAAGAAACTATCGGTATTCCAAAGGGTACAGATTGCGCCAAGTTTCGGTTCATTTGGCTAAGTAGTTACACAGAGAAGAAGATATTTAGAACTCGACCAATCAGAAACAAGAATGGCCTGTGGCGGCCATGTTTATTAACGGATGGGAACTAAATGCGCATTCTTTAATATAGATGACCTTCCAAAGATGTTTTCTACCAAGTTTTGATTCATTTGGTAAAGCGGTTTCAGAGAAAAAGATTTTTAAAAATCGGCCAATCAGAAACAATGATTGCCTATGGTGGCCATGTTTGTAAACGGATCGGAATTAAATGAGCAATCTTTATAGAGGACCTTCCAAGGATGCTTTCTACCAAGTTTCGATTCATTTGGCGAAGCGGTTTTAGAGGAGACGATTTTTCTTAGAAATCAACCAATCAGAAACAAGAATTGCCTGTGGCGGCCATGTTTGTTAACGAATCGGAACTAAATGAGCAATCTTTATAGAGGACCTTCCAAGGATGCTTCCTACCAAATTTCGATTCATTTGGCCAAGTGGTTACAGAGGAGAAGATTCTTTAGAAATCAACCAATCAGAAACAAGAATTGTCTGTGGCGGCCATGTCTGTTAACGGATCGGGACGAAATGAGTAATCTTTATAGAGGACATTCCAAGGATGCCTCCTACCAAGTTTTGATTTATTTGGGAAAGCGGTTTTAGAGGAGACGATTTTTTTTAGAAATCAACCAATCAGAAACAAGAATTGCCTGTGGCGGCCATGTTTGTTACTAAATGAGCAATCTTTATAGAGAACCTTCCAAGGGTGCTTCCTACCAAATTTCACTTCATTTGGCCGAGGGGTTTCAGAGGAGAAGATTAAAATATGAAAAGTTAACGGACGACGGACGCCAAGTGATGGCAAAAGCTCACATTGCATTTGGTAATGAGAGCTAAAAAAGGACAAAAGGACAAACTAAGATCTACAAAACATTACACAGAAAACTAAAGATCGAGCAACACGAACTCCACTTAAGGTGCTCCGGAAGGGTTAGCAGTTTTCTGCACCACATGTGTCACCCGTTGTGTTACTGATAAACGACACAAACATCATCTGATATGGAAATCGTGTTGGACACCAGTATACGTAAATAAATACAAATAACATAAATTAAACATGAACCCTACAAAACAGACGCGTGTGGAAACGCTTTCGCTTATTTTTTAGCCTCGAACTACGTATTTCTTAGTATTTCATTCAATCAATAATTGTAATCTGTAAAAACTAATCTTTGTTCAATGTTCAGTATACGTAAATACATGTAAATACAAATTACATAAATAAAACAAATGGGAGTCGAGATATCACATGATTGATTGATTTATTTATTGTGCTTAACGCCACTTTCAGCAATATTTCAGCTATATCATAACCAGTTTTAGTGGTGAAAGAAGCCGGAGTACTCGGAGTGAACCACCGATCATGGGCAAGCAACTGGTAAGCTTTATCACTTGCGGCTGCGAGTCGAGTGCACCTTTTTTTGTAATCTACAAAGCCGGACGCGAACCCACACCGTATTGGTGAAAGGCTTGTATGAGTTGTTAGGTAATCCAACTACCTAACTCATAGAAACCACCCGGGCCCTTCAAGACATCACAACATGGAACTATAAATGCGTAGATATTAATTTTGACAACACGAACTCAAATGCTCCGGAATAGTAAGCAGGTCTTGCTTCACATGTGGCACCCGTCGGATTACTTTTGTTACAAACCCGGTGGTAAGTCATGGGGAAAGGACCGGATTGTTATTACGACGAAGGAAGTATAACCATGGTCATTTCTGACACATGTACTCCGTAACGGTTAACCAGCTCACGGTGGCGACCGTAAAAGTGATGACTTCAACGTAACCATTAGGAACCATTGGTTCAATAGCTTCCTAGTTAGCAGTAACCATCTATCAAGGAAATCATGATGGATCCAAATGATAGGAAAATGTGGAAATAATATATAAAAAAAATATGGTACATGCATGTATGTTTTACAAAATACTATTCAATTTTTGTCGATTTAAGTTGGATTATAAAAATAAGATCGTTTTCGCAATAAATGTAGTACTAGTATATAATGCAATTAGACTGACATAATTTTTAAACAATAAGAAATCCGTTTTTATTGCACTACAAACATCAATTTTTTTTATTGCACTAAGAAGATCAGTTTTTATTGCAATACAAAGATCAAAAGTTTTTATCGCACTAAGAAGATCAAGATTTTATTGCACTCTAAAGATCATTTTTTTTGCACTACAAATATCATTTTTTTTTATTGCAATAGAAAGATCAAGTTTTTATTGTACTACAATGATCAAGTTTTTATTGCACTAAGAAGATCAAAGTTTTCATTACATTAAGAAGATCAAAGTTTTTATTACATTAAGAAGATCAAAGTTTTTATTACATTAAGAAGATCAAAGTTTTTATTACATTAAGAAGATCAAAGTTTTTATTACATTAAGAAGATCAAAGGTTTTATTACATTAAGGAGATCAAAGTTTTTATTACACTGCAAAGATCAAGTTTTTATTACATTAAGAAGATCAAAGTTTTTATTACACTAAAGAAGATCAAGATTTTATTGCACTCTAAAGATCATTTTTATTGCACTACAAACATCATTTTTTTTATTGCAATAGAAAGATCAAGTTTTTATTGTACTACAATGATCAAGTTTTTATTGCACTAATAAGATCTAAGTTTTCATTACATTAAGAAGATCAAATATTTTATTACATTAAGAAGATCAAAGTTTTTATTACATTAAGAAGATCAAAGTTTTTACCTTAAGAAGATCAAAGTTTTGATTACATTAAGAAGATCAAAGTTTTTATTACATTAAGAAGATAAAAGTTTTTATTACACTGCAAAGATCAAGTTTTTATTACATTAAGAAAATCAAAGTTTTTATTACACAAAAGAAGATCAAGATTTTATTGCACTCTAAAGATCATTTTTATTGCACTACAAACATATTTTTTGTATTGCAATACAAAGATAAAGTTTTTATAGCACTACAATGATCAAGTTTTTATTGCACTAAGAAGATCAAAGTTTTTATTACATTACATTAAGAAGATCAAAGTTTTTATAACATTAAGAAGATCAAAGTTTTTATTACATTAAGAAGATCAAAGTTTTTATTACATTAAGAAGATCAAAGTTTTTATTACATTAAGAAGATCAAAGTTTGTATTACATTAAGGAGATCAAAGTTTTTATTACACTGCAAAGATCAAGTTTTTATTACATTAAGAAGATCAAAGTTTTTATTACACAAAAGAAGATCAAGATTTTATTGCACTCTAAAGATCATTTTTATTGCACTACATACATATTTTTTGTATTGCAATACAAAGATCAAGTTTTTATTGCACTACAATGATCAAGTTTTTATTACATTAAGAAGATCAAAGTTTTTATTACATTAAGAAAACCAAAGTTTTTATTACATTAAGAAGATCAAAGTTTTTATTACACAGCAAAGATCAAGTTTTTTTTTATTACATTAAGAAAATCAAAGCTTTTATTACACTAAAGAAGATCAAAGTTGTTATCACACTGCAAAGATCAAGTTTTTAATGCACTAAGAATATATATATTTTTTATTGCACTATAAAGATCATTTTTTTTATTGCACTTTAAATATCAAAAGTTTTTAGTGAAAGTTTTTATTACACTGCAAAGATCAAGTTTTTATTGCACTACAAAGATCAAGTTCTTATTGCACTATAAAGGTCAAAAGAGTTATTTTTTATTGCACTACAATGATCAAGTTTTTATTGCACTACAAAGATCAAGTTCTTATTGCACTATAAAGGTCAAGAGTTATTTTTTATTGCATTAAGAAGATCAACGTCTTTATTGCACTACAAAGATCAAAGTTTTTATTGCACTATAAAGGTCAAAATAGTTTTTTTCCATTGCACTTCAAATATCAAAAGTTTTTAGTGGACTGCAAAGATCAAAAGTTTTTATTACACTGCAAAGATCAAGTTTTTAGCGCACTACAAAGATCAAGCTCTTATTCTACTGCAAAGCTCAAAAGTTTGTATCGCACTACAAAGGTCAAATTTGTATTGCACTATAAAGGTCAATTTTGTTTATTGCACTACATATATCAAGTTTTTATTGCACTACCAATATCAAAAGTTGTTATTGAGTGCAAGGCAAAGATCAAAAGTATTTATTGCACTACAAACATCAAGTTTTTATTGCACTACACAGATGAAATGTTTTTATTGCACTACAAATGTATACACAACTTTTGTTCTCAGATAAATGACGTTTTAGTACATTGCAAACCAGACAATAAATTTGTTGTCGTAACATCCAGACAAATAAACTATTTACTAAAAGGACGGTTAGGAACTCCTCTGTGTATTCATTAAGACTCTGACTCGCTAAACAGCAATTTAGAAGAATAAACATTGTTTCTTTAGAGTCCCAATTAGATTGAATAGGTTCTCGACATGTCTGACCAGAATCAATGGTTTAAACGTGCTTAAGTTGTAATACAAATAACAACTAAACATTTTATAGATCATTATAAGATATCAAATTATTTCTTAATTTTCTAAAAATTGATTAAATGATCATGAAATGAAGACATGTTATCTGAGCCAACGGAAACAAAGGTCAACAGGTCAGACGTGTCATTTTCAAAGTGGCAACATAATTCATTATTTACTTCTAAAAAGCACTTAAACTAATTAAACATGATATCAAATGTGTGGTTCTATTAAATATTTTAATTGTATTTTATTTCATGCATCGATATTATTTACACTTTGGCGGAAATAGCCAGGTGACGTTTATAATTAAGTACTTCCCCCTTTTGACGTAAATAAACATCAGCTATTAAACGTATATCATACCCAATATATAGGAGTTGAAACTATTCATGAATTAATGACAGTTTCGTCTATATATTTGAGCATTTATTTAACTCGAGTCTACTTGACCATTCAACATTTACCAACCCTTTTCATTTATTTTTCAAGAAATACATTTTGTAAACATTAAACTTCAAAAATAGAACGCCTACATAATTACAATCAGATAAAAGGTCTCTAAGCTTACAAAGTTGAACCAATAATTATTTTCGTCTAAAATGGTGCACAAATACAAAAATAAAGTTCGTTTTGTTGATATTGGTGGAATTGTTGACCATCACTGTTTAAAATTTCTGTTCATAAAAAGATAGCAAACTTTTCACGTTTTAAAGTTATGTTATTTATTGTTTTCCATTGTTATTATTTACACCATTTATTTTATTATTCGATCAATTACGTATACATGTATATAGGGACCGTCGTGGCTGTCATCGTATGTTAGTTGGATTTACAACTACCTTTGCAATCAGTACTTATAACAACTGTTGTTGTGAGTTCGAACCTCGATCATGACGAGGTTTACTATAGATACAACATTAAGTGATAAAGTTTGTCAGTGACTTGCGACAGGTCGGTAGTTTTCTCCGCCAATAAAACTGACCGCCACGATATAACTGAAATAGTGCTTTAACCCTATAGTGCCCAACCCCCCATCAACATTAAGAAAAAATATGTTATTGAATAAAAGTAAGTATTTGGAATATGTCTAATACAAATCAGTGTTTGTTTTAAGTTTTTCACTCGTTTTTCGGAAAATATGAATTGTAGCATATCTGCTACATCGGGAATTAGGATGTGATGTATCAAATGTGCTACATAACTAATTATTTAGGAATACTGTTTAAAACAAAGCTAATTTATTTCAGCAACAAAATACATAACAAGAAACATGCAAAAATGAAAAATAAAATATGTTAAAATTCACAAATGTATACTAAATATCCGAATTGGTGCAGTTGGATTTCTAAACTGACGATTGTCTATTGACCAGTACTTTGTAAAATTTTGTTTACTGGTTTGTATTATTGAAACTTATTGCATCTAAGTGTTTTTTGACGGGTACATACGTACAGTTCACATACATATTGAATTAAAAGCAGAAAGCAATAAAGTCATTTCTGTCCTTGCTCAAACACAAGTGCATATGGCATCGAAAGCAATTTGAGCAGGAACTGCTCACCCTTCCGGAGCACCTGAGGTCACCCCGGTTTTTAGTGGGGTTAGTGTTACTCGTTCTTTGGTGTTATATGTATATTTTGTAGGTCATTGTTTGTCCCTTTGTACTTTTTCTTTTGGCCATTGCGTTGTCTGTTCTTGTTCGATATACAGATTCTGATTACCCCTTTGGTATCTTCAAACTCCTCTTACATATGAAAATTCATCGCAACCAAATAATTAACATCTCTGTCTTTTCTCATCCCATATCGGATGGTGGTTTGTTCCATCTTTTCTAACTATATCTACAGGCCTTTTCATAGGTCATCCTGTTGGTGGCTTGACAGGTGGCGAAGAAACCAGGGTTCTGTCAATTTACACTTTTATTTCCTCTAATCCATCTGCTATTTCACTTGCAAAAGCACATAACTTCATTGGCTTTATCTGAAGCCATGCACAGTGCCATTTGTAATATGCAGGTTTTTTTTATTGTGTGTATTTTTGATTAAGCATTTAGATGAAATAACAAATGAGAGGTTTGGGCGCCATTGAAACCGGTTTAACTCTATACTACCACTTCAGTTTTGTGGGAAGTGGCTGTACCACGTCAGGTTGTCTCCACTTTATGTGCATACCTTTATGTCTGATGTGTTTGGTGGGTGGGTAGATTCGTAGTGGTCATGGTGTCAGTGTGCTTGGATTGTCTGGTGTTTAATGTGGAGTAACTACTGTTATCTGCCTTTTTTTATTTCTATTTTCTAAATTATCTCCCTCTCATAATTACCAATGTAGCACATTCTACTTTAATTATCAATTCCTTGAATTTAGAAACAAATTCATCTGTTATAGTATGATTAAATTTAATATTTTATGAAAACATTATCTAAAAAACCATATTGTGGATCTGTTATTATCTGTATGATCATATAATTGTATTTTCCCATCAGTGATATTTTTACCACTCATATTTCATGGAGGTTGACATTTTCGAGAGAAAAGGAAATAACCACAAAATGTTATGATGACTATATTTCTATATCTAATAATAACTTTGCAATGTCGCAGACATTCAACACTGGGAAAAAACACAAAACAAACATTTATTTTACTGTTGGTACTCCGAAGAAGTTCATGTAGCAAATATGCTACGCAGGGCACTAGAGGGTTAAGTGGCGTTAAACACCATCAATTCAAACCCTCAACTAATCATTGTTTATAATCGATTAATAGCCATGATCGTATGGTAGTTATATTTACATCTACTCATACATAGTCCATATCACCATGTGCACTGACCATGGCACTCACCAAACACGTTAACCACTATGGTCCACCGTCAGGCTTTCTGTACTTTAATTTGACAGCCTCATATCCACCACCCGGTGAAGCGCTGTGCAGCTCAGTGGTTTTGAGCCATGGGAACCTTCACCAGTACCTAGAATTTGGTACAACATGCTTTGAAAGGATAATAAATATATAATTGAATTTGAGAAATATTTGTAAAATAAAAATATATCCCCTACTGGCATAAATAAGGCATAGGAGACCTTAGCTGATTTTAGCTCTTCTGTTTTAGACCCCTTGGTTTTATTGCCCCAAAGATTTTAAAATTATTTGGCGTTGAGCGTCCCTGATGAAGGTTGTCCCAGACACGCATCGTGTGCATTACATTTGATATCAACAGTTTTATTTATAACTATAGTTGGCTTTAGCTGTATGTTTGTACATATGGGTTTTATTTCTTACTGTTTATTGTTTGGGTTTTTAAATTTGCCATTCCAAATGTGTTGCGTCGATTATCACTTTTGAAATTAAATAACGACATGCGCAACTGATGTAATAAATTAATATATGTATCTTCGATTTCTATTGGTCAATGTTGTTATTCTTATTTTCAAGGTAACAATAACAGTTGACGTGAAGATTCCATGAATAACCAAACAATTTAAATGTCGTTTAAACACCCTTTTTTAAAAGCAAAATTACGAATTTATGTCTTAACCCGATTTGTGCCCGATCTGACTGTCATGTTTATGACAATACAATATGACATGGTTTATTAGATATAGTTATTATTTAAATGTACAGTTCTTAAATATGTACTTATGATCAAGCATAAGGTTCTCCTTTCTCAGGCATAGGTGACCTTAATCGATTTTGGTTATCCTGTTTGGCCCTTTGGTTTTAGTGCTCCCAAATACCTTTATACTATTTGGCTTTCAAATATTTCGATATTAAAAAAAAAAAAAAAAAAAAAGCATCGTGCCAACTAAATTTCATATCTTCGTTTTTATTTAAGCTAAACTATGATTTAACCTCAATCTTTGTTGATAAATCGTTTGGAAAATGTAGCGAGAAAAATAACATTTGTTTACTACGTTGTTAATATCTTCTGTAAATCCCATTGGATAACGAGATGTCCATATAATTGTTATTCACATTAATTGTGTCACGTGTAAGCTGAGGACGTTGTTTTAATCCAATTAGGAATGAATAACGTATCTTAAAAACTTGACATAACTTATATACTCTAGTAGTATATGACCATCTTGGGATTTGCTTTATCAGTTTTTATGTAAACCGTCAACAATAAATAAGGATTAAACCCACTTACTTGCGAGCAAACATTAATTATGCTGAAGGTGAAATTTTCTGGAGTTGAAACTGGTGCAGACAGACTATTAAAAAAGAATTGAAAAAAACCCAGTTGGACATTAAATATTAATTTCGTTGTATTTTCTTTAAACAAAGATTAGTATTTACAGAAAACAATTACTGACTTGTTTGTTAATGAAATACTTAATTTAAGACTTAAAAAATAAGTGAAAGCGTTTGCACCACGTGTTTATTTTGTAAGGGTTTATGTTTTATCTATTTTATTTGTATTCATTCACTTATGCTGGTGTTCAATACGAACTCCATATCACATGATATTCGTGTCATTTAACAGTAACACGACGGGTACCACTAGGGGAGCAGGAACTGCTAACGCTTCCGGAACACCTCGGTTTTTTGGTGGGACCGTGTTGCTCATCTTTGGGGTCTTCTGTGTTGTGTGGTTTGTTTTGTTTGTCTTCGTCCTGTGTCTTGTGTTCCCAATGTTGCACAATTCTGTGAATGTTCCATTCTGGATTTCTCCTTCGGTTTTCTCTTGCATTTATTTATAAGATACATAAACTGCTCGCCATTGACATGCATCTGGGCTCACCTTCGGAATATTGGTATGACCTGTGTTGCTCAACTCATTTTGCTTAGTATCTATGTTGTGTTAATTTTTGTGTCTTCGTTCTGTGTCTTGTGAGCAGTATTGTCTGTGTCTGTGGATTGTCAATGTTTTATTAGCCTTTCGGTTTTCTCTTGTGATTATTTACCATTAAAGTTGTGAGTCGGATTGTCGCTCATTTAATACAAGTTCATGTGATAAAATGTGCGATTGACTCGTGGCTGATCAAATATCTCTCAGAGTGTAATCCGGTTTTTTTTCCGCCACCACAAAAATTGATCGTCACACAATAACAGACGTATTGTTGAAGGTTGACACTCTTAGCAACATAAATTTGAACAGAAAGTCCAACAACAGGTGTGTTCCATGGTGTGTTCCGCGGTGTGTTCACTAGCAACATAGACATGAACAGAAAGTAATATGCAGGATGTGTCCACCGGATTATACAGTATCATTTAATAGAATTCTTTATATTTTAAGAGGATTACATAGATCTCCTCAACATTGTCAGAGACAATAACATACATAGACATCCTCAACATTGTTAGAGACAATAACATCATGAATAATACAAAAGAATATACATTAATAAAGTGAAAAGACACGACAATGTAATACAAGACAAGACACAAATCTCTCTCTCTCTCTCTCTCTCTCTCTCTCTCTCTCTCTCTCTCTCTCTGTGCCCATTATAGATAATAATAAGGGAAGACCAGATGTCTTCCCATATCCTTACATTATTATCATCTATTATTATTTTTGTGATGTCAATGAAATTTTACCCCGGATTGTTCCTGAATTTTGCTAGAAAATAAATGCATTTCAATGTTGTATACGTCTCATATATATCTCATAGAGTAAAATCGTGTCATGAAATAATCTGCTATAACACGAAATATACCGGTTTCAAATTTCTTTAATTTCCTGTACTTTCTTAAAATACACACGATGTACTAATATAATTTCAATATTCTATTGTCTTGTTGGCTGACAATTATCATTATTTAAAATGATGTCATCCCACGGTTTTAATGAGGTTAGTGTTGCGAGATCTTTAGTTTTCTGTGTAGTTGTTTGTAGATCATTGTGTTGTCTGTTGTTTGTAGATCATTGTGTTGTCTGTTGTTTGTAGATCGTTGTGTTGTCTGTTGTTTGTAGATCATTGTTTTGTCTGTTGTTTGTAGATCATTGTGTTGTCTGTTGTTTGTAGATCATTGTGTTGTCTGTTGTTTGTAGATCATTGTGTTGTCTGTTGTTTGTAGATCATTGTGTTGTCTGTTGTTTGTAGATCGTTGTGTTGTCTGTTGTTTGTAGATCGTTGTGTTGTCTGTTGTTTGTAGATCATTGTGTTGTCTGTTGTTTGTAGATCGTTGTGTTGTCTGTTGTTTGTAGATCATTGTTTTGTCTGTTGTTTGTAGATCATTGTGTTGTCTGTTGTTTGGAGATCGTTGTGTTGTCTGTTGTTTGTAGATCGTTGTGTTGTCTGTTGTTTGTAGATCATTGTGTTGTCTGTTGTTTGTAGATCATTGTTTTGTCTGTTGTTTGTAGATCATTGTGTTGTCTGTTGTTTGTAGATCATTGTGTTGTCTGTTGTTTGGAGATCGTTGTGTTGTCTGTTGTTTGTAGATCGTTGTGTTGTCTGTTGTTTGTAGATCATTGTGTTGTCTGTTGTTTGTAGATCATTGTGTTGTCTGTTGTTTGTAGATCATTGTGTTGTCTGTTGTTTGTAGATCATTGTGTTGTCTGTTGTTTGTAGATCATTATGTTGTCTGTTGTTTGTAGATCATTGTTTTGTCTGTTGTTTGTAGATCATTGTGTTGTCTGTTGTTTGGAGATCGTTGTGTTGTCTGTTGTTTGTAGATCGTTGTGTTGTCTGTTGTTTGTAGATCATTGTTTTGTCTGTTGTTTGTAGATCATTGTGTTGTCTGTTGTTTGGAGATCATTGTATTGTCTGTTGTTTGTAGATCGTTGTGTTGTCTGTTGTTTGTAGATCATTGTGTTGTCTGTTGTTTGTAGATCGTTGTGTTGTCTGTTGTTTGTAGATCATTGTGTTGTCTGTTGTTTGTAGATCATTGTGTTGTCTGTTGTTTGTAGATCATTGTTTTGTCTGTTGTTTGTAGATCATTGTGTTGTCTGTTGTTTGGAGATCGTTGTGTTGTCTGTTGTTTGTAGATCATTGTGTTTTCTGTTGTTTGTAGATCATTATGTTGTCTGTTGTTTGTAGATCATTGTGTTGTCTGTAGATCATTATGTTGTCTGTTGTTTGGAGATCATTGTGTTGTCTGTTGTTTGTAGATCATTGTGTTGTCTGTTGTTTGGAGATCATTGTGCTGTCTGTTGTTTGTAGATTATTATGTTGTCTGTTATTTGTAGATCATTATGTTGTCTGTTGTTTGTAGATCATTATATTGTCTGTTGTTTGTAGATCATTGTGTTGTCTGTTGTTTGGAGATCATTGTGCTGTCTGTTATTTGTAGATCATTATGTTGTCTGTTGTTTGTAGATCATTGTTTTGTCTGTTGTTTGTAGATCATTGTGTTGTCTGTTGTTTGTAGATCATTGTGTTGTCTGTTGTTTGTAGATCATTATGTTGTCTGTTGTTTGTAGATCATTCTGGTGTCTGTTGTTTGGAGATCATTGTGTTGTCTGTTGTTTGTAGATCATTATGTTGTCTGTTGTTTGTAGATCATTGTGTTGTCTGTTGTTTGTAGATCATTGTGTTGTCTGTCCTTCTATTTACGGCTTCTGATTACCCAGTCTATCTTTTCAAAATTAAGGACAAAGGCGGAGTACGCAATTCCGAAGAGATTTTCAATGAGTGCCACATTCCAGGAAAATACCTTATGTTCATCTTTATTTAAATTCGTAGCATATTGCTTCCTGTACATGTATGTAACGAGTGTTTTTTTGTTTTGTTTTTGTCGAAAGCAATCTCGCTGGTTAAACAGTATATCATGTTTCAGTAAGTGGTGTCTTGTGTTCTGTCCCCTAATATGAGACAGGCAACCTGTTTGAAGGACGAAGTCCTACAATTTCAATAATACGATGATCCGTACACGTTAGCCTCACCGGACGCAATTACGAACAATTTCGATGATATTGACCGTGTCATTTGATAATAATTTAATAAATTTGACCAAATTGATGAAGCTGATTGCATGTTCATATTTCAGATTAAACATCAATATTGCAGATTTTCATGACCCCGTTCTAGTCATTCTGTGACCTAGATCCCGGACACAATTTCGAACGACATCATAATAACCTTTCTAGTGTAAATTACTTAATGACAACTGTTAAAATTGAAAGAGCATTCATTCATTTATGTTCACATATTTATTTGTTTATAATACACATGACATAAAAATCTTTCCTTTATTCATACCATAAATGTGTGCCAGTTTGCATTCGGAATTCCTTGGACTCTTCAATGAATAAGGTACATCACGGATTTTGACATTTTGGGATAGATCAAGGTAAGGAAAATGTATTATATTGACTGTTTTTGTTTTAATTTCAATGTGTTCTACATATGCATAGAACCAGGAGATCATATTCTTTCCAATTACAGGCATAAGATAACAAAATATGCGTACCTCAATGAATTTTAGCGATAGATTCCAAGTGCAATTGTCGATCGTTTTCTGTTTACAAATATGAAAACCCGTCGTCTGCAACATTCAACAACTGCGCATGAATAATTTTCTCCCAAAACACGAGTAATTTAGCGGGGTATCTATTTATAAAAGCATTTTTTTAATTCATGTTTTGAAAGAACAATTAGGGGACATACTTTTTATTTCGTTCGTAATTACGTCCGGTGAGGCTATTATCTTTTATTTTGAATGAATTGTGTAGCCGATTTGTTATGGCGTTCATTTTACCTACGCCGCTCTTCCATCGGGAGTTTCGTAGAAAGAGATTTTTTTATTAGAATTTTATTTCAAGTTTATTTCGATTTTGCATAGAGTAAATAATCAAAGAATTGGAAATTTTCATTGAAATAGATTTCTTTTGCGTTTCTAAATTATCAATTGATCTATTTTTTAAACTTCTGGTGAGCAGATTTTTGGCTATCAATATAGAAGGAAAAATCGGACAGCTTACCGTTAGAAGGACTTCGTCCTTTAATACCGGATATTTTAGACATATCTAATAGGAGACGTAGATATATGATTAAGTGCGCATGACGAGCCTATGAAAAAACCCACATAACTACCCGATAGTCATAGTAAATAGCTAAATGGATTGAGAGCCAAATAATTAAAAGAAAAACGTCTTTGAGAACAAGTGAATCAACGTTCATAAACAGGAAAACCAAATTCGGTTTAGCTTACCTATGCATTAGGGAGATTGACCTTTTTTCATTTGAAAAAATTATAAGTACACAAATCTACAATTCGCCTTTCATGATTTCGAGTAAAACATCTAAAGTATTTACTTAGCGAGGCTAATAGATGTTCAGAATGTTTCTGCTACATTACAACGGTTAAATATCGTACAGATCGTGCCGAGGTAAACAAGGTTCTGAGAGAGATGTTGTGGACATGACGTACACCGGACGGACACTGAAATCTGAATAATGATCTACCGATTCATGCTAATGACCATAGAACAGTTTGAGATATTATTTACATTATTAATATATTTATAGTTGGTATCAAATTACAATTAATGTATTCAACATATCTAGCAGTGGAATGACAAGAAAACTGTAAGGACTCCCGCTAGTCACAGTCTAATGACTTTGTTTAACTTCCAACGAAGCATGCATGACTATGAGACGAATAGTAATTATTTCATATCAGTTCTAAATTCGACTTTTTCATTGGTGTAGACATGGTCATATGTCATGCATTAATCTGCGTTAAAGAAATCCACCAGTCATTAACATAATAATGGCAATGACCGCTCCAGGTTTTAGAATTGCGCCCCTTTTATAAAACGGAACGGAGATCATGCCGTTGTCACGTACATGTACTAAAATGAGCAAAATTATTTAGAAAGGCTTATTTCCTTCAATGCAATAAAAATAATAGTTACTTATGCATAGGGCATTATTGTGAGAAATACACTGCCCTTGGGCATAAGTAACTATTATATAATTAACGAACAATATCTTAACCTTCGAATTTCCAAATTTTTCCTGTAATATTGCCTTACACTTGTATTGCAGAAAGTGTGTAACCAAAATACGGAAGGACTCATCATTTCTCGTTGATTGGATTATTTTATCACATGTTAATTTACATCCGGGAAATTAAGCAGAAGTTATGACCCAATGGGCATTATAGTTTGGAATACGAGTTGTGTTATCTAACTCAAAAATCGTCAAATCAGAACGTTTTATTTATTGGATACCGTTTTCTGATTGGTCGTATTTTGAGTACGAGTTAGAAAACACAAACAGTGCTGAATATTATTGTAATCATTCTGATTACAATAATAATAATTAATTCAGCCAACATAGCATGTATTATTAATGTCTGATTGGATTCAATCAGGACCGGATTTATGTATGGGCCATGGCCCAGGGGTTCCAAGCACGAGGCCCTTTTAATCCAGAGAAGCCTAAATCTTGGGATTAGAAATAAAAATATAATTATATTTCCAAGCAATCAAATAAATAAGTTGCAATTTTTTTCTTGTTTAATTTTTGTTTTTAATCAAATAGAGTTCTTCTAAAAATATTGAACCTTCTTTAATTTTGACATGCACAGTTCTATGATTGATTTTAGAAATGTATACAGTTGAAAATTGGACCCCTCAAAAACTATTGCCCAGGGGCCTTCTAGGTTTAAATCCGGTCTTGCATATAATAATAGACTGATGACAAAAAACGCAGATATATGATATCTTCTTTTTAACGTTAATAAATATAAAAAGTACATTATAAATAATAAAATTGAATACTGTGTCGATAGGAACGAATGCCCCCGCTTCCAACTGAAGTGAATAAGGGCATAACTCCAGAACGGAGAAAGCTGTAAAGTCCGAAAATCGAAATCCTTATATTTGACCTTGTGTAAAAATATCAATGTATTAAATTTTTAAGTGGAAATCGAATGCGGGACGTATAGACGGACGTGCCAACATGAGTAAAACTTAATGCCCAAAAAGGCACAGGCAACCGAGGCATAAAAATAATATACACATGTTTCACTTGGTTTGGTTTAGGTGTGATTTATGGTGTTTAACGCCACTTTCAACACTATTTCAGTTATATAGTGGAGGTCAGTTTTATTGGTGGAGGAAACCGGAGTACCCGGAGAAAACCACCGACCTGTCGAAAGTCAATGACAAACTTTATCACATAATGTTGTATCGAGCACACCTCGCCATGAACGGGTTTCGAACTCGCAACTTTGATTGCACAGGTTCTGTCGCACTTAAGCAAGCAACATTTACCATTGGAAGAACATCGAACACTCAAATTAGATTAGAGACGTTACATGTTAGTACTTTGATATTTAATGTTGTTTTTGACAAGACATTTCGCCTCTTCAACCGCCCATAATAAGTAATATGAAAGGATTGATAGTCCAATATCCAACCATTGTATACATTATTAGTTATGAATTGTTTTTTCGGTGCTATTTATGCCATTAATTCCCGCCATTAATCGTTATCATTTAAATGCACTCTTCATTTAATTGTATGTAATTCGAGCTGTGTATTGTATGAGCAAATTAATTATTGGGATCCCCTAAGGGATATATCAATTTTAGATAAATTTATTATATCATATCTGATGGTTTTTTTGTATTTCAAATTCTGAATTGTTAATTGATAATACAATTGGGCAAAATATATTCAATTTAACTAGAAAAAAAACCAATGTTATAAAACCTTTTTCATTTAATCGCCCACACGAACCTCACAGATGGTATCACGGAATTCTAAAGAGCTACAAAATGAAACATTTGGACACATTTACGAAATGTCAATTATCTAGAATTTGAGAGGTTGAATATTGGTTTTGCTTAAACATTTTATCAATTATTGGCAGACAATGAATTCATGATATTTAGTATTTATTTGTCAATTTGTCGAATTCCAATTTGGCATATAAAGTCACGAATGTGAGAAAATGATGAAATTTATGCTTCCTTAATTCTCAAACGTAACAAAACACCTAGGTTTAAGTCTTAAAACAACACGCTTTCTTATACCACTGGGGTCGATAATATTTGAAAGAACAGAGGCTGTACTATTAATGTTTTTTTTAAGTTTGATTGATTTCACCAACATTATAATAAAAATGTAGATATCGTGTTGGCTCAAATCGAAATAATAGCAAACATATTTCTGGCTTATCCTTTCTTTATTACCCCATCAGTTTTCCGTACTATTTATGTACTAAATGTATATTATTGTCAGTTGTTAAACAGCGGTACAGCCACCAACAAAAACCTAGACATATTATGTATATAAATTCTGGAATAACGTTCACCAGGTACGCTCAAAATAAAAAGATTGGGGAGCCAAATAATCTAAAAGTCTTTGGGGCAAGAACACCACAAGACCTAAACAGGATAGCCTATGTATAAGGGAGGGGAGGAATGTTTGAAGACACCAAAGGGGTAGCAATGAGAAGCCGTTAATTGAAGAACGACAAACAATACAAAGACCAAAATAAAAATAACATAAGAACAACCAAAGACCTACAAAACATACCATAGAAAACTAAAGATGGGGTAACACGAAACTCACTGAAAACCGAGATTGAATTCAAGTGCTCCGGAAAGGTAGGCAGTTCTTACTCCACCTGTGACACATTAATTGTAAATTAAATGATAAATACATCATTTAGCAACGGTAAATTGTTCTATCTATGCGTTTTCGAGTTAGAACATTAAAATGTCTTGCTGCACATTTTTGTATTTACACATATTTTACATTTTCGTATTTTCGATTTTATAGTTGGAAAAGCCTGACAAAGTCGACCAGTGTTTGTATTTTTGAATACTGACCACTGACCACCACTGACGATATAGCTGAAATATTTTTGAAAGTGGCGCTAAGCACAATAAAACCAAACGAAACAAAACCTAATATTGCTCCGATATTACATAACTTATCCACATCTGAATGAAATACCAATGAAATACAATTGCAATATGTTATGTGATATAGTCAACAATATGTGCATGTCGAATGAAGCTATTAAGCATCATATGGCATATAAAATTAGTCATTGGTTATACGTTTATATAACAGTTAAATGTCTGCCCTACTGACCTACATTTCGCTTAAATAGTAATTATGTTTTAATATCATTTTAGCTATCTCTAGAACTAATTTTTATTGTATATGGAAGTGTTTGCTAAAAATAGTCATTTTATTGAGTTTTTGTATTGTTCATTTGTATGGAAGTACCATAAATTTATTCAGAAATACAATTAACCTCCAACATGTACAAAAGTGGGTTAAAGCTCTATAGGACAACGAAAATGCATGTAAAGTACCGAATTTGAGAATAAGGGTAAGCTTCTATATTGCTGACCACTATTACACATGCTAAGAATGTCATATGAGTTTTAGGGGTTGCTAGTATATGAATTAGAACTATTACAGTACCAGTCTTATCTGAAGTAAGGACAGTGAACCCTAAAAAAATTACAACACTAGCTCTCACTAAGAACCTGATAGCAACAATCCTGAAAAAAGACATTCCTTGAACCATGCAAAAGTGTTCTTCAAGAAGAGTTTGAAGATACCACAGGAGTAATCAGAATCCGTAATGCGAAGAAGGACAGACAAAACAGTGGCCAAAAGAACAAACAACGATCTACAAAACATTACACATAAAACTAATAATCGAGTAAAAGAACCCCACTAAAAACCGGGGGTGAACTCAGGTGCTTCGGAAGGTTATGCAGTTCTGTACCAATTACTAGAATTGTCTAGATTAATAATTATTTATGGTGAGAACCCTTTCCACAGGGATAGCAAAACCATCAATTATGATCATCACTCTAAATGATTTATAGTTGTCACAACGAAGTAGGTCACATAGAATTGTCTGTGTCTCCGGTTGATGCAGCCATGCTGTCAATGTCAAATTAAAACAAAGGTTAAACAGAAATGGTCTACGATATAACCAGTAACAATTACATGTTGAAAATATTTTAAGTATCTTTTACGGATTCTGATTACTCCTTTGGTATCTTCAAAACTCTTCTTACTTAAATGAAGACATGGCTGTGGCTTAAGCATTGCCATTAGTACAGGTGTTTTACAATTGCATACCGTTTTCACTCCTAATGTTATGAAAAGAACGTCTAAACAGTGATGATCTACAATGGAAATGTTGATATCTAAATTAGTGCACACGCAAGTGAAACAGCAGATGGATTAGTGGAAATAAAAGCGTAAATTGACAGAACCCTGGTTTCTTCGCCAACTATCAAGCCACCAACAGGATGACCTATGAAAAGGCCTGTAGATATAGTTAGAAAAGATGGAACAAACCACCATCCGATATGGGATGAGAAAAGACAGAGATGTTAATTATTTGGTTACGATGGATTTTCATATGTAAGAGGAGTTTGAAGATACCAAAGGGGAAATCAGGATTTGTATATCGAGGAAGAACAGACAACACAATGGCCAAAAGAAAAGTACAAAAGGACAAACAATGACCTACAAAACATACATATAAAACTAAAGAACGAGTAACACGAACCCCACTAAAAACCGGGGTGAACTCGGGTGCTCCGGTAGGGTGAGCAGTTCCTGCTCAAAATGTTTTCGATGCCATATGCACTTGTGTTTGAGCAAGGACAGAAATGACTTTATTGCTTTCTGCTTTTAATTCAATATTTATGTGAACTGTACGTATGTACCCATCAAATAACACTTAGATGCAATAAGTTTCAACAACACAAACCAGTAAACAAAATGTTATACAAAGTACTGGTCAATAAACAATCATCAGTTTAGAAATCCAACTGCACCAATTCGGATATTTAGCATACATATGTGAATTTTAACATATTTTATTTTTCATTTTTGCATGTTTCCTGTTATGTATTTTAATGCTGAAATAAATTAGCTTTGTTTTAAACAGTATTCCTAAATAACTAGTTATGTAGCACATTTGATACATCACATCCTGATTCCCGATGTAGCAGATATGCTACACTTCATATTTTCCGAACAACGAGTGAAAAACTTAAAACAAACACCGATTTGTATTAGACATATCCCAAATACTTACTTTTATTCAATAATATAATTTTTCTTAATGTTGATGGGGGGTTGGGCACTAGAGGGTTAAGTAATTTATTACACGAATCGATTATCTGTTTAAAGTTTTGAATCCGATATAAGAAAGACCTTGAAAAAGGTTGAAAAAAGTGGTTTATGACTGATTTCTCAAGATAACTGTTACTTCTGGAGCAACTTGAAAATTAAAAATTAGAATTAGACTGAAATAAAATAAAGAGGATATAATCTTGTTGCTCTATTTGGTTCTCTTGTAATACCTGATTTAATTTGAGACTCTTTTTGTCAAGAATAGGATATCATAATAATGACCAGCTAGTTATCAATTCTTACACAAGCAGTTTGTAATTAATCGAGCTACTTTTTAACATGGCACAAACCAGTCAATTTAAAAAGGAAGCCACATATTTTCTGATTCGATATCTAAAGCTTAGATTTCTGTTAAATTTGGCCACTAAATCATTATCTTAGATGAGAGATGATTTGATGTAATATTTATAATAAAATTAATATGAGATATAAGAGGGAACAGTACAATAACAGCCAAGATATAGGAGTGAACAGTACAATAACAGCCAATCCTGGTAGACAAAAACAAATCAGTGAGGCTTAAAATGAAAAAAAGCCATAATTAATAAGCATAAATAAGGATCGGGCAATTGTTCCTCCCACAAAGCATAATTAATTAGAATAAATAAAGATTGGGCAATTGAACATCCCACAAAACCATATCGATTGTTAATCCATCATTGAGAATTAGACAGAGAGTAGAAGTACAGTACATAAATCGAAAATGAGCTATTTTTCATTGTTATTGTTATATTCACTTATCAGATCTCAATTTTGTAAAACAAAAATAGGTGTACCCGAAATAAAAGAATAATTATGCACCAACAATTGAATTAATAATATTTTACTGAGTAAAGATATGGTGAATTCCCAGGTATACACAGATAATTGATGAAACCAACTGAATAGTTAGAAGACGACCACAGACTGTTAAAGACTGGAAGGATGTTCAAATAAAACGACGATCTGTATGAACAACAGCAGTAGACACACAAATGTAACACGAAGAAATAACACACAAATGTAACACGAAGAAATAACACACAAATGTAACACGAAGAAATAACACACAAATGTAACACGAAGAAATAACACACAAATGTAACACGAAGAAATAACACACAAATGTAACACGAAGAAATAACACACAAATGTAACACGAAGAAATAACACACAAATGTAACACGAAGAAATAACACACAAATGTAACACGAAGAAATAACACACAAATGTAACACGAAGAAATAACACACAAATGTAACACGAAGAAATAACACACAAATGTAACACGAAGAAATAACACACAAATGTAACACGAAGAAATAACACACAAATGTAACACGAAGAAATAACACACAAATGTAACACGAAGAAATAACACACAAATGTAACACGAAGAAATAACACACAAATGTAACACGAAGAAATAACACACAAATGTAACACGAAGAAATAACACACAAATGTAACACGAAGAAATAACACACAAATGTAACACGAAGAAATAACACACAAATGTAACACGAAGAAATAACACACAAATGTAACACGAAGAAATAACACACAAATGTAACACGAAGAAATAACACACAAATGTAACACGAAGAAATAACACACAAATGTAACACGAAGAAATAACACACAAATGTAACACGAAGAAATAACACACAAATGTAACACGAAGAAATAACACACAAATGTAACACGAAGAAATAACACACAAATGTAACACGAAGAAATAACACACAAATGTAACACGAAGAAATAACACACAAATGTAACACGAAGAAATAACACACAAATGTAACACGAAGAAATAACACACAAATGTAACACGAAGAAATAACACACAAATGTAACACGAAGAAATAACACACAAATGTAACACGAAGAAATAACACACAAATGTAACACGAAGAAATAACACACAAATGTAACACGAAGAAATAACACACAAATGTAACACGAAGAAATAACACACAAATGTAACACGAAGAAATAACACACAAATGTAACACGAAGAAATAACACACAAATGTAACACGAAGAAATAACACACAAATGTAACACGAAGAAATAACACACAAATGTAACACGAAGAAATAACACACAAATGTAACACGAAGAAATAACACACAAATGTAACACGAAGAAATAACACACAAATGTAACACGAAGAAATAACACACAAATGTAACACGAAGAAATAACACACAAATGTAACACGAAGAAATAACACACAAATGTAACACGAAGAAATAACACACAAATGTAACACGAAGAAATAACACACAAATGTAACACGAAGAAATAACACACAAATGTAACACGAAGAAATAACACACAAATGTAACACGAAGAAATAACACACAAATGTAACACGAAGAAATAACACACAAATGTAACACGAAGAAATAACACACAAATGTAACACGAAGAAATAACACACAAATGTAACACGAAGAAATAACACACAAATGTAACACGAAGAAATAACACACAAATGTAACACGAAGAAATAACACACAAATGTAACACGAAGAAATAACACACAAATGTAACACGAAGAAATAACACACAAATGTAACACGAAGAAATAACACACAAATGTAACACGAAGAAATAACACACAAATGTAACACGAAGAAATAACACACAAATGTAACACGAAGAAATAACACACAAATGTAACACGAAGAAATAACACACAAATGTAACACGAAGAAATAACACACAAATGTAACACGAAGAAATAACACACAAATGTAACACGAAGAAATAACACACAAATGTAACACGAAGAAATAACACACAAATGTAACACGAAGAAATAACACACAAATGTAACACGAAGAAATAACACACAAATGTAACACGAAGAAATAACACACAAATGTAACACGAAGAAATAACACACAAATGTAACACGAAGAAATAACACACAAATGTAACACGAAGAAATAACACACAAATGTAACACGAAGAAATAACACACAAATGTAACACGAAGAAATAACACACAAATGTAACACGAAGAAATAACACACAAATGTAACACGAAGAAATAACACACAAATGTAACACGAAGAAATAACACACAAATGTAACACGAAGAAATAACACACAAATGTAACACGAAGAAATAACACACAAATGTAACACGAAGAAATAACACACAAATGTAACACGAAGAAATAACACACAAATGTAACACGAAGAAATAACACACAAATGTAACACGAAGAAATAACACACAAATGTAACACGAAGAAATAACACACAAATGTAACACGAAGAAATAACACACAAATGTAACACGAAGAAATAACACACAAATGTAACACGAAGAAATAACACACAAATGTAACACGAAGAAATAACACACAAATGTAACACGAAGAAATAACACACAAATGTAACACGAAGAAATAACACACAAATGTAACACGAAGAAATAACACACAAATGTAACACGAAGAAATAACACACAAATGTAACACGAAGAAATAACACACAAATGTAACACGAAGAAATAACACACAAATGTAACACGAAGAAATAACACACAAATGTAACACGAAGAAATAACACACAAATGTAACACGAAGAAATAACACACAAATGTAACACGAAGAAATAACACACAAATGTAACACGAAGAAATAACACACAAATGTAACACGAAGAAATAACACACAAATGTAACACGAAGAAATAACACACAAATGTAACACGAAGAAATAACACACAAATGTAACACGAAGAAATAACACACAAATGTAACACGAAGAAATAACACACAAATGTAACACGAAGAAATAACACACAAATGTAACACGAAGAAATAACACACAAATGTAACACGAAGAAATAACACACAAATGTAACACGAAGAAATAACACACAAATGTAACACGAAGAAATAACACACAAATGTAACACGAAGAAATAACACACAAATGTAACACGAAGAAATAACACACAAATGTAACACGAAGAAATAACACACAAATGTAACACGAAGAAATAACACACAAATGTAACACGAAGAAATAACACACAAATGTAACACGAAGAAATAACACACAAATGTAACACGAAGAAATAACACACAAATGTAACACGAAGAAATAACACACAAATGTAACACGAAGAAATAACACACAAATGTAACACGAAGAAATAACACACAAATGTAACACGAAGAAATAACACACAAATGTAACACGAAGAAATAACACACAAATGTAACACGAAGAAATAACACACAAATGTAACACGAAGAAATAACACACAAATGTAACACGAAGAAATAACACACAAATGTAACACGAAGAAATAACACACAAATGTAACACGAAGAAATAACACACAAATGTAACACGAAGAAATAACACACAAATGTAACACGAAGAAATAACACACAAATGTAACACGAAGAAATAACACACAAATGTAACACGAAGAAATAACACACAAATGTAACACGAAGAAATAACAAATAACACACAAATGTAACACGAAGAAATAACACACAAATGAAGAAATAACACACAAATGTAACACGAAGAAATAACACACAAATGTAACACGAAGAAATAACACACAAATGTAACACGAAGAAATAACACACAAATGTAACACGAAGAAATAACACACAAATGTAACACGAAGAAATAACACACAAATGTAACACGAAGAAATAACACACAAATGTAACACGAAGAAATAACACACAAATGTAACACGAAGAAATAACACACAAATGTAACACGAAGAAATAACACACAAATGTAACACGAAGAAATAACACACAAATGTAACACGAAGAAATAACACACAAATGTAACACGAAGAAATAACACACAAATGTAACACGAAGAAATAACACACAAATGTAACACGAAGAAATAACACACAAATGTAACACGAAGAAATAACACACAAATGTAACACGAAGAAATAACACACAAATGTAACACGAAGAAATAACACACAAATGTAACACGAAGAAATAACACACAAATGTAACACGAAGAAATAACACACAAATGTAACACGAAGAAATAACACACAAATGTAACACGAAGAAATAACACACAAATGTAACACGAAGAAATAACACACAAATGTAACACGAAGAAATAACACACAAATGTAACACGAAGAAATAACACACAAATGTAACACGAAGAAATAACACACAAATGTAACACGAAGAAATAACACACAAATGTAACACGAAGAAATAACACACAAATGTAACACGAAGAAATAACACACAAATGTAACACGAAGAAATAACACACAAATGTAACACGAAGAAATAACACACAAATGTAACACGAAGAAATAACACACAAATGTAACACGAAGAAATAACACACAAATGTAACACGAAGAAATAACACACAAATGTAACACGAAGAAATAACACACAAATGTAACACGAAGAAATAACACACAAATGTAACACGAAGAAATAACACACAAATGTAACACGAAGAAATAACACACAAATGTAACACGAAGAAATAACACACAAATGTAACACGAAGAAATAACACACAAATGTAACACGAAGAAATAACACACAAATGTAACACGAAGAAATAACACACAAATGTAACACGAAGAAATAACACACAAATGTAACACGAAGAAATAACACACAAATGTAACACGAAGAAATAACACACAAATGTAACACGAAGAAATAACACACAAATGTAACACGAAGAAATAACACACAAATGTAACACGAAGAAATAACACACAAATGTAACACGAAGAAATAACACACAAATGTAACACGAAGAAATAACACACAAATGTAACACGAAGAAATAACACACAAATGTAACACGAAGAAATAACACACAAATGTAACACGAAGAAATAACACACAAATGTAACACGAAGAAATAACACACAAATGTAACACGAAGAAATAACACACAAATGTAACACGAAGAAATAACACACAAATGTAACACGAAGAAATAACACACAAATGTAACACGAAGAAATAACACACAAATGTAACACGAAGAAATAACACACAAATGTAACACGAAGAAATAACACACAAATGTAACACGAAGAAATAACACACAAATGTAACACGAAGAAATAACACACAAATGTAACACGAAGAAATAACACACAAATGTAACACGAAGAAATAACACACAAATGTAACACGAAGAAATAACACACAAATGTAACACGAAGAAATAACACACAAATGTAACACGAAGAAATAACACACAAATGTAACACGAAGAAATAACACACAAATGTAACACGAAGAAATAACACACAAATGTAACACGAAGAAATAACACACAAATGTAACACGAAGAAATAACACACAAATGTAACACGAAGAAATAACACACAAATGTAACACGAAGAAATAACACACAAATGTAACACGAAGAAATAACACACAAATGTAACACGAAGAAATAACACACAAATGTAACACGAAGAAATAACACACAAATGTAACACGAAGAAATAACACACAAATGTAACACGAAGAAATAACACACAAATGTAACACGAAGAAATAACACACAAATGTAACACGAAGAAATAACACACAAATGTAACACGAAGAAATAACACACAAATGTAACACGAAGAAATAACACACAAATGTAACACGAAGAAATAACACACAAATGTAACACGAAGAAATAACACACAAATGTAACACGAAGAAATAACACACAAATGTAACACGAAGAAATAACACACAAATGTAACACGAAGAAATAACACACAAATGTAACACGAAGAAATAACACACAAATGTAACACGAAGAAATAACACACAAATGTAACACGAAGAAATAACACACAAATGTAACACGAAGAAATAACACACAAATGTAACACGAAGAAATAACACACAAATGTAACACGAAGAAATAACACACAAATGTAACACGAAGAAATAACACACAAATGTAACACGAAGAAATAACACACAAATGTAACACGAAGAAATAACACACAAATGTAACACGAAGAAATAACACACAAATGTAACACGAAGAAATAACACACAAATGTAACACGAAGAAATAACACACAAATGTAACACGAAGAAATAACACACAAATGTAACACGAAGAAATAACACACAAATGTAACACGAAGAAATAACACACAAATGTAACACGAAGAAATAACACACAAATGTAACACGAAGAAATAACACACAAATGTAACACGAAGAAATAACACACAAATGTAACACGAAGAAATAACACACAAATGTAACACGAAGAAATAACACACAAATGTAACACGAAGAAATAACACACAAATGTAACACGAAGAAATAACACACAAATGTAACACGAAGAAATAACACACAAATGTAACACGAAGAAATAACACACAAATGTAACACGAAGAAATAACACACAAATGTAACACGAAGAAATAACACACAAATGTAACACGAAGAAATAACACACAAATGTAACACGAAGAAATAACACACAAATGTAACACGAAGAAATAACACACAAATGTAACACGAAGAAATAACACACAAATGTAACACGAAGAAATAACACACAAATGTAACACGAAGAAATAACACACAAATGTAACACGAAGAAATAACACACAAATGTAACACGAAGAAATAACACACAAATGTAACACGAAGAAATAACACACAAATGTAACACGAAGAAATAACACACAAATGTAACACGAAGAAATAACACACAAATGTAACACGAAGAAATAACACACAAATGTAACACGAAGAAATAACACACAAATGTAACACGAAGAAATAACACACAAATGTAACACGAAGAAATAACACACAAATGTAACACGAAGAAATAACACACAAATGTAACACGAAGAAATAACACACAAATGTAACACGAAGAAATAACACACAAATGTAACACGAAGAAATAACACACAAATGTAACACAAGAAATAACACACAAATGTAACACGAAGAAATAACACACAAATGTAACACGAAGAAATAACACACAAATGTAACACGAAGAAATAACACACAAATGTAACACGAAGAAATAACACACAAATGTAACACGAAGAAATAACACACAAATGTAACACGAAGAAATAACACACAAATGTAACACGAAGAAATAACACACAAATGTAACACGAAGAAATAACACACAAATGTAACACGAAGAAATAACACACAAATGTAACACGAAGAAATAACACACAAATGTAACACGAAGAAATAACACACAAATGTAACACGAAGAAATAACACACAAATGTAACACGAAGAAATAACACACAAATGTAACACGAAGAAATAACACACAAATGTAACACGAAGAAATAACACACAAATGTAACACGAAGAAATAACACACAAATGTAACACGAAGAAATAACACACAAATGTAACACGAAGAAATAACACACAAATGTAACACGAAGAAATAACACACAAATGTAACACGAAGAAATAACACACAAATGTAACACGAAGAAATAACACACAAATGTAACACGAAGAAATAACACACAAATGTAACACGAAGAAATAACACACAAATGTAACACGAAGAAATAACACACAAATGTAACACGAAGAAATAACACACAAATGTAACACGAAGAAATAACACACAAATGTAACACGAAGAAATAACACACAAATGTAACACGAAGAAATAACACACAAATGTAACACGAAGAAATAACACACAAATGTAACACGAAGAAATAACACACAAATGTAACACGAAGAAATAACACACAAATGTAACACGAAGAAATAACACACAAATGTAACACGAAGAAATAACACACAAATGTAACACGAAGAAATAACACACAAATGTAACACGAAGAAATAACACACAAATGTAACACGAAGAAATAACACACAAATGTAACACGAAGAAATAACACACAAATGTAACACGAAGAAATAACACACAAATGTAACACGAAGAAATAACACACAAATGTAACACGAAGAAATAACACACAAATGTAACACGAAGAAATAACACACAAATGTAACACGAAGAAATAACACACAAATGTAACACGAAGAAATAACACACAAATGTAACACGAAGAAATAACACACAAATGTAACACGAAGAAATAACACACAAATGTAACACGAAGAAATAACACACAAATGTAACACGAAGAAATAACACACAAATGTAACACGAAGAAATAACACACAAATGTAACACGAAGAAATAACACACAAATGTAACACGAAGAAATAACACACAAATGTAACACGAAGAAATAACACACAAATGTAACACGAAGAAATAACACACAAATGTAACACGAAGAAATAACACACAAATGTAACACGAAGAAATAACACACAAATGTAACACGAAGAAATAACACACAAATGTAACACGAAGAAATAACACACAAATGTAACACGAAGAAATAACACACAAATGTAACACGAAGAAATAACACACAAATGTAACACGAAGAAATAACACACAAATGTAACACGAAGAAATAACACACAAATGTAACACGAAGAAATAACACACAAATGTAACACGAAGAAATAACACACAAATGTAACACGAAGAAATAACACACAAATGTAACACGAAGAAATAACACACAAATGTAACACGAAGAAATAACACACAAATGTAACACGAAGAAATAACACACAAATGTAACACGAAGAAATAACACACAAATGTAACACGAAGAAATAACACACAAATGTAACACGAAGAAATAACACACAAATGTAACACGAAGAAATAACACACAAATGTAACACGAAGAAATAACACACAAATGTAACACGAAGAAATAACACACAAATGTAACACGAAGAAATAACACACAAATGTAACACGAAGAAATAACACACAAATGTAACACGAAGAAATAACACACAAATGTAACACGAAGAAATAACACACAAATGTAACACGAAGAAATAACACACAAATGTAACACGAAGAAATAACACACAAATGTAACACGAAGAAATAACACACAAATGTAACACGAAGAAATAACACACAAATGTAACACGAAGAAATAACACACAAATGTAACACGAAGAAATAACACACAAATGTAACACGAAGAAATAACACACAAATGTAACACGAAGAAATAACACACAAATGTAACACGAAGAAATAACACACAAATGTAACACGAAGAAATAACACACAAATGTAACACGAAGAAATAACACACAAATGTAACACGAAGAAATAACACACAAATGTAACACGAAGAAATAACACACAAATGTAACACGAAGAAATAACACACAAATGTAACACGAAGAAATAACACACAAATGTAACACGAAGAAATAACACACAAATGTAACACGAAGAAATAACACACAAATGTAACACGAAGAAATAACACACAAATGTAACACGAAGAAATAACACACAAATGTAACACGAAGAAATAACACACAAATGTAACACGAAGAAATAACACACAAATGTAACACGAAGAAATAACACACAAATGTAACACGAAGAAATAACACACAAATGTAACACGAAGAAATAACACACAAATGTAACACGAAGAAATAACCACCAAATGTAACACGAAGAAATAACACACAAATGTAACACGAAGAAATAACACACAAATGTAACACGAAGAAATAACACACAAATGTAACACGAAGAAATAACACACAAATGTAACACGAAGAAATAACACACAAATGTAACACGAAGAAATAACACACAAATGTAACACGAAGAAATAACACACAAATGTAACACGAAGAAATAACACACAAATGTAACACGAAGAAATAACACACAAATGTAACACGAAGAAATAACACACAAATGTAACACGAAGAAATAACACACAAATGTAACACGAAGAAATAACACACAAATGTAACACGAAGAAATAACACACAAATGTAACACGAAGAAATAACACACAAATGTAACACGAAGAAATAACACACAAATGTAACACGAAGAAATAACACACAAATGTAACACGAAGAAATAACACACAAATGTAACACGAAGAAATAACACACAAATGTAACACGAAGAAATAACACACAAATGTAACACGAAGAAATAACACACAAATGTAACACGAAGAAATAACACACAAATGTAACACGAAGAAATAACACACAAATGTAACACGAAGAAATAACACACAAATGTAACACGAAGAAATAACACACAAATGTAACACGAAGAAATAACACACAAATGTAACACGAAGAAATAACACACAAATGTAACACGAAGAAATAACACACAAATGTAACACGAAGAAATAACACACAAATGTAACACGAAGAAATAACACACAAATGTAACACGAAGAAATAACACACAAATGTAACACGAAGAAATAACACACAAATGTAACACGAAGAAATAACACACAAATGTAACACGAAGAAATAACACACAAATGTAACACGAAGAAATAACACACAAATGTAACACGAAGAAATAACACACAAATGTAACACGAAGAAATAACACACAAATGTAACACGAAGAAATAACACACAAATGTAACACGAAGAAATAACACACAAATGTAACACGAAGAAATAACACACAAATGTAACACGAAGAAATAACACACAAATGTAACACGAAGAAATAACACACAAATGTAACACGAAGAAATAACACACAAATGTAACACGAAGAAATAACACACAAATGTAACACGAAGAAATAACACACAAATGTAACACGAAGAAATAACACACAAATGTAACACGAAGAAATAACACACAAATGTAACACGAAGAAATAACACACAAATGTAACACGAAGAAATAACACACAAATGTAACACGAAGAAATAACACACAAATGTAACACGAAGAAATAACACACAAATGTAACACGAAGAAATAACACACAAATGTAACACGAAGAAATAACACACAAATGTAACACGAAGAAATAACACACAAATGTAACACGAAGAAATAACACACAAATGTAACACGAAGAAATAACACACAAATGTAACACGAAGAAATAACACACAAATGTAACACGAAGAAATAACACACAAATGTAACACGAAGAAATAACACACAAATGTAACACGAAGAAATAACACACAAATGTAACACGAAGAAATAACACACAAATGTAACACGAAGAAATAACACACAAATGTAACACGAAGAAATAACACACAAATGTAACACGAAGAAATAACACACAAATGTAACACGAAGAAATAACACACAAATGTAACACGAAGAAATAACACACAAATGTAACACGAAGAAATAACACACAAATGTAACACGAAGAAATAACACACAAATGTAACACGAAGAAATAACACACAAATGTAACACGAAGAAATAACACACAAATGTAACACGAAGAAATAACACACAAATGTAACACGAAGAAATAACACACAAATGTAACACGAAGAAATAACACACAAATGTAACACGAAGAAATAACACACAAATGTAACACGAAGAAATAACACACAAATGTAACACGAAGAAATAACACACAAATGTAACACGAAGAAATAACACACAAATGTAACACGAAGAAATAACACACAAATGTAACACGAAGAAATAACACACAAATGTAACACGAAGAAATAACACACAAATGTAACACGAAGAAATAACACACAAATGTAACACGAAGAAATAACACACAAATGTAACACGAAGAAATAACACACAAATGTAACACGAAGAAATAACACACAAATGTAACACGAAGAAATAACACACAAATGTAACACGAAGAAATAACACACAAATGTAACACGAAGAAATAACACACAAATGTAACACGAAGAAATAACACACAAATGTAACACGAAGAAATAACACACAAATGTAACACGAAGAAATAACACACAAATGTAACACGAAGAAATAACACACAAATGTAACACGAAGAAATAACACACAAATGTAACACGAAGAAATAACACACAAATGTAACACGAAGAAATAACACACAAATGTAACACGAAGAAATAACACACAAATGTAACACGAAGAAATAACACACAAATGTAACACGAAGAAATAACACACAAATGTAACACGAAGAAATAACCCACAAATGTAACACGAAGAAATAACCCACAAATGTAACACGAAGAAATAACCCACAAATGTAACACGAAGAAATAACCCACAAATGTAACACGAAGAAATAACCCACAAATGTAACACGAAGAAATAACCCACAAATGTAACACGAAGAAATAACCCACAAATGTAACACGAAGAAATAACCCACAAATGTAACACGAAGAAATAACCCACAAATGTAACACGAAGAAATAACACACAAATGTAACACGAAGAAATAACACACAAATGTAACACGAAGAAATAACACACAAATGTAACACGAAGAAATAACACACAAATGTAACACGAAGAAATAACACACAAATGTAACACGAAGAAATAACACACAAATGTAACACGAAGAAATAACACACAAATGTAACACGAAGAAATAACACACAAATGTAACACGAAGAAATAACACACAAATGTAACACGAAGAAATAACACACAAATGTAACACGAAGAAATAACACACAAATGTAACACGAAGAAATAACACACAAATGTAACACGAAGAAATAACACACAAATGTAACACGAAGAAATAACCCACAAATGTAACACGAAGAAATAACACACAAATGTAACACGAAGAAATAACACACAAATGTAACACGAAGAAATAACACACAAATGTAACACGAAGAAATAACACACAAATGTAACACGAAGAAATAACACACAAATGTAACACGAAGAAATAACCCACAAATGTAACACGAAGAAATAACACACAAATGTAACACGAAGAAATAACACACAAATGTAACACGAAGAAATAACACACAAATGTAACACGAAGAAATAACACACAAATGTAACACGAAGAAATAACCCACAAATGTAACACGAAGAAATAACCCACAAATGTAACACGAAGAAATAACCCACAAATGTAACACGAAGAAATAACCCACAAATGTAACACGAAGAAATAACACACAAATGTAACACGAAGAAATAACACACAAATGTAACACGAAGAAATAACACACAAATGTAACACGAAGAAATAACACACAAATGTAACACGAAGAAATAACACACAAATGTAACACGAAGAAATAACACACAAATGTAACACGAAGAAATAACCCACAAATGTAACACGAAGAAATAACCCACAAATGTAACACGAAGAAATAACACACAAATGTAACACGAAGAAATAACACACAAATGTAACACGAAGAAATAACACACAAATGTAACACGAAGAAATAACACACAAATGTAACACGAAGAAATAACACACAAATGTAACACGAAGAAATAACACACAAATGTAACACGAAGAAATAACACACAAATGTAACACGAAGAAATAACACACAAATGTAACACGAAGAAATAACACACAAATGTAACACGAAGAAATAACACACAAATGTAACACGAAGAAATAACACACAAATGTAACACGAAGAAATAACACACAAATGTAACACGAAGAAATAACACACAAATGTAACACGAAGAAATAACACACAAATGTAACACGAAGAAATAACACACAAATGTAACACGAAGAAATAACACACAAATGTAACACGAAGAAATAACACACAAATGTAACACGAAGAAATAACACACAAATGTAACACGAAGAAATAACACACAAATGTAACACGAAGAAATAACACACAAATGTAACACGAAGAAATAACACACAAATGTAACACGAAGAAATAACACACAAATGTAACACGAAGAAATAACACACAAATGTAACACGAAGAAATAACACACAAATGTAACACGAAGAAATAACACACAAATGTAACACGAAGAAATAACACACAAATGTAACACGAAGAAATAACACACAAATGTAACACGAAGAAATAACACACAAATGTAACACGAAGAAATAACCCACAAATGTAACACGAAGAAATAACACACAAAGTAAAAGCAAAAAAAAAATAAAAATAAAAATAAAAATACACACAAAATAAAAACGAACAAAGAAGCAAAACATCAAAATAAACGGAATAGAAAAAAAACTCACACATTTCAAAAACACTCCCCCTTCAAAAAAGGTTGAACGGTAGGATGACATGAACTTTCTTGAAATATCTATAAGGAAATAATTGCCCAGGAAGAATTAATATCTGCTGCTTCATTTATGAAACCCGTCGTGACTAGTTACCGTTAATGAAATATAGATTTACAAGTTTATGTGAAAAAAAGGAAATATATCTACTTTTGGTAAAATGTGTTCCAAAGACGATTAATATTCACACTATTCTATAATTCTACACCAATAGAAGGATTAAAAGTTAATTAAGAATTACAAAGATAAATACATAATTACAATATGGTCATACAATGTTTTGAATCTGGTTTACCTGCAGTTGTTTGTAGGAGGGTCCATGTCTTATTTAGGTTATTTGTTTTTGTTTGCGCATAGTGGTGTCCAACACACATTGCGTTGTGGTTTTGTTTTGTTTTCCGTCGTCTTGTGTACCCTATGTTGCCAGTTGCGTGTTCATGCTCATGCTGAAAAAAACATGCAATCAATACGTCGCTTCCAATAAAACAGCATTCTGATTGGTAAATTTTGGAGTATGAGCACGAAATTCCGAAAACCCGAAGGTTTTACGACCGTAAGAATGCCCTCCAATTTCATCCCCGTTTCCTGATTTTGTGTTGCTAAAGACTCTTGTTAGTTTGTTTCCAAAGTGTGATCTGATGCCGTTGTGGTATCTTGACCTTTGAACTTTAGATAACTATCTATGTTTATCTCAAAACGATGAACAGAGAACATTAATTAAATTGGACAGATGATCTACATTGTCTAAAACATGATTTTAATAATAGATATTATTATACCTTACATTATATATTATATATAAAATAAAAGTGATGTTTTTACAAAATTGGTACCCCAGGGAAACATCACTGTTGTTCACCGGTCGACAAATGTTATGTTCCATGTCTGTCCGGAAATGTATCCGGTTTTGCATTCCGGAATTACAATCTTGACCGGAAGTTAAAAACACAAATATGAAGTATATGAAAACACAAGATAAAAACACACAAATAAGTGTTTATTGCATCCAACATTATTGTAAATAGAGTTTCGGTATAATAAAACAAGTAATGCCTGCACTTGTGGTGAACAACATAATTATTCACCCTTGGGATGTTGTTTTCCCTCGGGCTAAAGCTCTCGGGGAAAACAACACCTTTAATAATTAAATCGGTTTTTGTTATATTTCAATATTAAGTACGATAACTCTCCGATACACCTACTTTTTGTTTAATCTGTCACACTATTTTATCAATTTTTCATGACATTTATTATATCGATGTTTAAAATTGTTCCAATTAAATTTTCGCTATATGATTAATGGAAAAGAAAATTAATTTATAATTCCTTTCAGGCACGCTGACATTAATTTTAAGCACATGTTCTAACGCCCCCTTTAATGATAAACGGAACAGAAAATTTAATTATATTTACTGACATTTATGCATATGTCCTAGAGCCCCCTTTAATGATTAATGGAACAAAAAATTAAATTATATTTACTGACATTTAAACATATGTTCTAGCGCCCCCTTTAATAATAAATGGAACAGAAAATTAAATTATATTTACCGACATTTAAACATATGTTCTAGAGCCCCCTTTAATTATAAACTAAAAAGAAAATTATATTATATTTACAGACATTTGAACATATGTTCTAGAGCCCCCTTTAATTATAAACTAAAAAGAAAATTAAATTATATTTACAGACATTTAAACATATGTTCTAGAGCCCCCTTTAATGATAAACTAAAAAGAAAATTAAATGATATTTACTGACATTTAAACATATGTTCTAGAACCCCCTTTAATGATAAATTGAAAGAAAATTATATTATATTTACTGACATTTAAACATATGTTCTAGAACTCCCTTTAATGATAAATTGAAAAGAAAATTATATTATATTTACTGACATTTAAACATATGTTCTAGAGCCCCCTTTAATTATAAACTAAAAAGAAAATTAAATTATATTTACTGACATTTAAACATATGTTCTAGAGCCCCCTTTAATTATAAACTAAAAAGAAAATTAAATTATATTTACAGACATTTAAGCATATGTTCTAGCTATAGAGCCCCCTTTAATGATAAATTGAAAAGAAAATTAAATTATATTTACAGACATTTAAACATATGTTCTAGAGCCCCCTTTAATGATAAACTAAAAAGAAAATTAAATGATATTTACTGGCATTTAAACATATGTTCTAGAACCCCCTTTAATGATAAATTGAAAGAAAATTATATTATATTTACTGACATTTAAACATATGTTCTAGAACCCCCTTTAATGATAAATTGAAAAGAAAATTATATTATATTTACTGACATTTAAACATATGTTCTAGAGCCCCCTTTAATTATAAGCTAAAAAGAAAATTAAATTATATTTACTGACATTTAAACATATGTTCTAGAGCCCCCTTTAATTATAAACTAAAAAGAAAATTAAATTATATTTACAGACATTTAAGCATATGTTCTAGCTATAGAGCCCCCTTTAATGATAAATTGAAAAGAAAATTAAATTATATTTACAGACATTTAAACATATGTTCTAGATCCCCCTTTAATGATAAATTGGAAAAAAAATTATGTTATATTTACTGACATATGTTCTAGTGCCCCCTTTATTTATTAAAAAAATTAATTATTTTTCATAATTTCATCTTCATTAATATAATAGACTATCACTTCAATATTACATAAAAGCCATTAATCTAGCTGTAAATAATTTATTAATCATCAATTACATTATCAGATATTTATTTCATAGTTATCAAATATAAAATCGGTGACAAGTTCTGGTGAAACCAATACTGATACTTATCAGAGTAATACAACATTAGTATTACAACATAAGTCAATTTCATGATGTTGATTGCAGATAACATGTCTCGTAAATCAACACAATTTTTACAATTCATTTCATAAATTGTTAAATTGTTAAATTTGTTTTGTTATTTAATGTGTATGGTTCTTAGTAACATAAATATTCACAGGATTGCCATTCCTATCATTGGAACCGCCTCGTGGTGTCATGACTATCGTGCTCGCCTCGCGTGCGGTAGATCGTGGGTTCGAACCACGGTATGGTCAAACCAAAGATTATAAAATTGGTATTTGTTGCTTCTCCGCTAAGCACGCAACATTATGGAGTACATAGGTAAGAGGAAAACCGGTTTGCTCGGAATTAGGTTAATGTGTGCGAGTGGAATGAGATGTGTTGTTTCAGTGAGTCGGTACTATACATATCCAACTAAGTGTGTTGGTCTAGTTGCTCATTATGATAACACCCAATGAAAACTTACAATTATAGATATAATAACTAATCGACAATAAACAATAATGAATTATGTTATATTTCTTCATTCTCTAGTTTATGGAAACCATAGATACCACACCTGTTTTAGCAAACATAATAATATTTCACTCAACGTGCAGTTATATAAAAGATAATTTTATTATGTAAGAACGTACCGGAATTGACTATTTAGCGTCATTCCAAAGAGAATTGTACCTTGTTTTGAATTATATTTGGCTTTGAGCGTACACGATGAAGGTTATTCCAGAGAAGCATCGTGTTCACTAATTTTGATATCTACGGTTTTATTCAACATATTGACGTGCATTTTTCTCTACAATTAGAGAACGTTTGATCAGTTTTCAACATGATATTCCACGTGTTTGGTATTCTGTAACGTGTATGTTACTCACAGGTCAATAGCGTGGTACTGATCGTATAAGTAGGTTGTATTTACACCTTCCTACCTATACTATCATCGTCTAGCACCACCCACTATCATTGTGAGTTCGACTCCAACACGAGATGATGTGTACTTAATAAAACCTTTTATGGTAATGTATGTCAGATAATTGAAGAAGGTCAATTTCACTAAGAGGGAGAATTTGACCGATACAACTTGTTCAATCCAATATTTTTGAAGTGTCTGTAACTATGAGCGATCATCTATATGTGCGTTAGGGGTATCGATTTTGTCTCTGTTTATAAAACATTTCACTATGAGCGATCATCTATATGTGCGTTAGGGGTGTCAATTTTGTCTCTGTTTATAAGACATTTCACTATGAGCGATCATCTATATGTGCGTTAGGGGTATCGAGTTTTCCTCTGTTTATAAAACATTTCACTATGAGCGATCATTTATATGTGCGTTAGGGGTATCAATTTTGCCTCTGTTTATAAAACATTTCACTATGAGCGATCATCTATATGTGCGTTAGGGGTATCGAGTTTTCCTCTGTTTATCAGACATTTCACTATGAGCGATCATCTATATGTACGTTAGGAGTATCAATTTTGCCTCTGTTTATCAGACATTTCACTATGAGCGATCATCTATATGTGCGTTAGGGGTGTCAATTTTGTCTCTGTTTATAAGACATTTCACTATGAGCGATCATCTATATGTGCGTTAGGGGTATCGAGTTTTCCTCTGTTTATAAGACATTTCACTATGAGCGATCATCTATATGTGCGTTAGGAGTATCAAATTTGTCTCTGTTTATCAGACATTTCACTATGAGCGATCATCTATATGTGCGTTAGGAGTATCAATTTTGTCTCTGTTTATAAAACATTTCACTATGAGCGATCATCTATATGTACGTTAGGGGTATCGAGTTTTCCTCTGTTTATAAGACATTTCACTATGAGCGATCATCTATATGTGCGTTAGGAGTATCAATTTTGCCTCTGTTTATAAGACATTTCACTATGAGCGATCATCTATATGTACGTTAGGAGTATCAATTTTGCCTCTGTTTATCAGACATTTCACTATGAGCGATCATCTATATGTGCGTTAGGGGTGTCAATTTTGTCTCTGTTTATAAGACATTTCACTATGAGCGATCATCTATATGTGCGTTAGGGGTATCGAGTTTTCCTCTGTTTATAAGACATTTCACTATGAGCGATCATCTATATGTGCGTTAGGAGTATCAAATTTGTCTCTGTTTATCAGACATTTCACTATGAGCGATCATCTATATGTGCGTTAGGAGTATCAATTTTGTCTCTGTTTATAAAACATTTCACTATGAGCGATCATCTATATGTACGTTAGGGGTATCGAGTTTTCCTCTGTTTATAAGACATTTCACTATGAGCGATCATCTATATGTGCGTTAGGAGTATCAATTTTGCCTCTGTTTATAAGACATTTCACTATGAGCGATCATCTATATGTGCGTTAGGGGTATCGAGTTTTCCTCTGTTTATAAGACATTTCACTATGAGCGATCATCTATATGTGCGTTAGGAGTATCAATTTTGCCTCTGTTTATAAGACATTGCACTATGAGCGATCATCTATATGTGCGTTAGGGGTATCGATTTTTTCTCTGTTTATAAAACATTTCACTATGAGCGATCATCTATATGTGCGTTAGGTGTATCGATTTTTCCTCTGTTTATAAGACATTTCCAATCTGATTTTTAAATAATATGACGATGTTGTATTTTTATTTTATTTCAATGATCGGAGACATTCTCGAGCACATTATTCCATTCCACCATCTGTTTTTGCTATATTGTCTGATGTATTTTTGTTTACGTATTTGAAAAAAAAATTACCCCACTGTCGCAACAATTCCATAAACAAATGTCACAATGGTAGAAAGAGTCAAAATCGATACACCTATCACAATGTAGTAAAAAAAAGATTGTAAATCAATTAGATCATGGCCATCTTCTGTTGAATAGCTGTGTATACTTGTCTGTCCAATGCTTCTGTTCAATGTTCCACACAATTTAGTGAATGTCTCATCTTCTGGTTGTGGTGCACGTGTCCGTAATGATTTTCGCATAAAAACAATATTTGGTTCGTCTTTACTTCCAGTTGTTAAAAGGAGGGCTCATGTATTATTTACGTTATTTGTGTTTGCTTGCGCATGGTGGTGTCCAACGCATATTGCGTTATGTTTTTGCTTTGCTGTTCTTCGTCTTGTGTACCATATGTTGCCAATTTCTCTGTATTGTCCATTTTTGATTGCCCCTTCGGTATTCTCTAACGTTTATTTACCTCACCTATCATTTCAGGGCATGTAGGCTGTCCGCTTTCATCTGAGCTAATTTCAATAATGTTATTTGTTTCGTTTCAATCTGATTGTCGTCTGAAGTAGCACACAAGATTTAATAAAAGATTATTTCAAATATCGCATATTAAATTAGCATTTATCAAAATACAATATTCAACACCTACTTCATATATGATGACCTTTATCGACTTTTTATACTGTTCCCTGTAATTTCCTGATCGACATATTCGGTATACAGTAATAAACTACTAGTATCATTAAATTACGATGTGGTCTTCCTCCTTTTCACTCGTACTAATTATTAAATCAAAGCTCTAAAACTGTTGTAGCTACATATATCAGATTTATCCTACATTGGTTCTATTTGAGCTGTTGAATTGCATTTGACTGGAATAATTGTTAGTTATATATGGTCACTGACCAAAGCATAGTGTTTTCTGGTACCTGGTTTATGTTGAGTAACGCTAAATAAGGGTAATAACAAAATTACCGAACTCCGAACAATCTTACAAAAGGAAAGTCAAAACTCATAATTATATAAACAGACAAAATCAGTCAACAACCGGAAAACTGTGAAAACCGTAATGACCCTGACTTGGTACAGGCATTTCTAAAGAAATGGTGGGTTGAATCAGATTTTAAGGCGCCAAACCTTCCGCTCTCATTACGGTTCAAAGGTTCCGGCTGTCACTATAACAGTATTTAAATACAGGAACAAAATAGGTAAAATAGTTGTCAAAGCAGTACCATATTCGGTGACGTAAATGTCAAAAATATTTTTACGTCACACATTGACAAAAAAAATATCCTTGACATTTTTTGACTTCTTTATCTTTATACATTTTCACTATATGAAAATGCATCGCTTATAATTTTTTCTGCAGAGACGGAATATATTTCGACAAGATCTTGGTATCGGAATATAAACTTTTTAAGAGATCGAATAAGGCGAATCTTTTTATAGCCCTGGTCCAGTAGCCTGTTTCTCAGATGAAGATGACGTTTCAGGAAATCAGAATAATTGCTACTGGCCCTTGCATAGCGAATCAATTGCGAGATGTAAACACCATATGCAGGAGAAGCTGGTATATTGCTGCACATGTTTGGAAAATTTATGATTTTAAAATTGAAGTCGTCCCGCTTATCATAAATTTTAGTACTGAGTTGACCACTGTCGTCAAATTCGAGGTATAAGTCCAAAAATGATGCGGACGAAGCTGTATCGGTGGTCTCTTTAACTTCCAGCTCTGGAGGATATATCAATGGAAGAAATTCTGCAAATCTAGAATTATTGATAGATAAAACGTCATCAATATACCTGTATGTGAAATTAAAGGCTCTAGCCTCATGAATCTTCTTATCTTTTACAAGCTTTTGATGAGACTCCGACTCATACGGTAGCAGTATAAGCGCGGACGCCACCATAAACACAAATCGACTAGAACGACATTTGTTTCTGCTCTTTTTAGACAATTTGGCTATTGCTTTGGGAGTTTTGACATTGCATGATAAATACAATATACGTACAATGTCAGAAAATATAAAATCAATATGCACTCGCTGCGAAACAGCCAATTCGCCTTTCTACCCGTTTCTAAAGCTCATACAAATAAATTATATATTTTCGGACAATGTACGTCTATTTTATCCTGCACTGGTTCTCTTTGAGTTGTCGAATTTCATTGTCTGGATTAATATTTAGTTATATACCGTCACTGACCAAGATATAGTTTTTCTGGTACTTGATTCATGTTGAACAACGTTAAGAAACGGTAACAGTATATACACGGAAGTCTTAGAGGACACCATAAAAACGATTAGAACTCCATAAAGATATCACTCTCAGTACAATGGGTGAATAGAAGAACAGTTACAGTATACATGTATTCTTAGGTCTGTTAAATAAAATATATTGCATTACATTTTGTTAGAAAAGTAACCTCGATATTTTGTGAAACAAATACTAGTTATCAATCAATCAATCAATCAATCAATCAATCAATCAATCAATCAATCAATCAATCAATCAATCAATCAATCAATCAATCAATCAATCAATCAATCAATCAATCAATCAATCAATTTGTGCTATATTTATATTAGGATCACTTCTATTGCTCTGAAGGATCAAAAACAACAACTTTTTGTACTTTGACAACTGACTGACTTTGCAATTGAATGAATTTGGGCTAACGTTGCCCCTTCAATTTTCTCTAACGTTTATTTTGAATATTACAAATAGGTCAGACACAAAACATAATAAGCACGTAAAAATCTATAGAAAATGAACTAAAGCTGTCATTTCATTTTGATTGAAACGTGTAGAATTTACATCAAATTAATTGATGCTTTTTAGATTTCATGAACGAAAAGATGCTCATGTTTTTATTAAAATAGGAGAAGTAAATAAATAAACAAAAGTATTAAAAAAGTAATAGTTCAGTTTTATATTAATATTTTATGGGACATCTCTTTCCAAATAACATAATTTTTTTTGCAATATCATAACGCTTGAATTATTAAGATATAATATACCTTCACAAAATAGCAAATATAGTGAAAAATACGGTCAAAGTACTGGCTTTATTAACTTTCTGTAATATTTACTTGATCAAATCCAAAGCCTGACAAAGGAAATAAATTGTATTTTACATTATTAATTAACTTTGATTTATTAGCCTTTATATGATCAGTTCTGTCAATACAATATAAAAACTTTCATTGGGCCAATACGAGAAAAACCAGTCCAATACGGATATTTTCCGTATTGGCCCAATTCCAGTCAGTCCAATAACAACTAGATCGGAATCCGCTAGACATTTCGACAATTGCAAGGAAAAATCCCGAGAGATATTGGACTGGTTAATTAATAAAGGTATCATTACGTGATGTTTTTCATATTGGCCTAGTTATAGGTTCTCGGTCTGCTGTATTGGCATTCGGCTGCGCCTCAGGCCAATACGGCAGGCCTCGGACCTATAACTAGGCCAATATGAAAAACATCACGTAAAAATACTATATTATTACATACTTAGTTCAAATAAAGGCATTTTTGTATGATCAATATGACCGGCAGTAAGCTGTCCATATTCTCACACCTCGGGAAAATAACCGTTTATTGGATTACTACAAGATCATTTCCATATTGAGGCCCATATTGGCCCGGGCCAATATGGGCCTCGACTTCGTCTCAGGCCAATATGGTTGTCTCTTTTCTCGATGTCAGAAGTATGTAATAAATAGTTTAATACATGGGCATTTCCATATTGGCCTGGTTATCATCCCTCGACCCATATTGGCCCGAGACGCAGTCGAGGGCCAATATTGGGGTCTCGCGATGATAGCCAGGCCAATATGGAAATGCCCACGTATTAATCTGTAATTATTAACTTTAAGCATATAGTACGATTAACCGTGGAAAAATGAGGACTCATCTAAATGTCAGTAGCTCTTTTAAAAAAAATCATATATGGATTTTCTCTGTGCTAAATAAAGTTAAATCACTGTGATGATGAGAACAGACAGAAACATTAAGAATGGTTTCAGATATAAGGAAGATATCCCAAGATAGTGCCATCAAATTGTTAATTGAGCTAGACAACGTTTTAAAACAAATTGTACATTATGTAATATCTAATATTGAAATATGCACCCACATGCATCGCTAAGTACATTTGACAGCACCCATATGCATCGCTAAGTAAATTTGTCAGCACCCATATGCATCGCTAAGTACATTTGTCAGCACCCATATGCATCGCTAAGTACATTTGTCAGCACCCATATGCATCGTTTAGTACATTTGTCATTTATGACACACTGCTCTTTATTACAGCATTTACAACGCCATCTAAAGAACTATAATAGTATTAGGTAGCAGGATCTTGTCGTCCTAAAAATGTTTGAACAGTGTACATTAATGAGTTGTTCATTTCATGATATTTGTTTGTTGAAATGAATTGTCCAATCCCCTTAGTGATTGCTAAGTGTTTATTTAAACGAACGGTTTTATTTCATTTTATATGAAATGGAGATTAAACAATTAAAAATGTAATACCGTTGATGATAACTTCTAACAAGAGTCAATATGTTTTAGATAATAAGATAGTAAAATTCAATTAATTATTTTTTTGTGTATTAAGGAGGTTGACAACCATATATCACCCAGGAAACAAATAAATCTAATCAATGAACATGTTGATTATGTTAGCTGATCAACTCGCAGAAATAAATTCATTTGATAATTGTACCACTGTTTAAAGGGGCATTTTCTGCCAAATCGTAAATTTTTGTTACACATAAAAACTATCAGATATGATTGATGCCTTAATAAAACGTGTTTCTGTAACTTATAAATGTTATGAAATGTACGCGCATCGGGGAAAAAAGGGGCAACTGCTCGTGTTTTGAGATCGATCAAGAAATGGACGCCATCTTATTAATTATCGGTATTGTTTACGGAGTTTGCCGAATCGTCATTAAATCAGTACAACAATGCATTTATTTCTTATTTTCTGTGAATCTGCTTTTAGTCGGCGTTAATGAAGGACAAAGAACCATGCAAGTTTGCAGTTAATAAGCGACAAAATACAAAATAAGGTCAGTTGCATACAGAGAAAGCGAGGTCAAATTATTTGCTTGGAAGGAAATAATAAATCGATGGTAATTTTCGTTCTCAAAAGGCGAAAAGTGGTACGATAAGCTGTTTAATGTGAAATATTTACCTCTATTTCATCATTTTAAAGTAATTTACCAATTTCCAAAACATATAGTTTTTTTGATCAAAATCGTAGCTAATACCTCTTTAAGGAAAACTATTGATAATACAATGCTAAAATCAGTTCCTAAATCTTTCTACTTTGGGCATACCTGATAACAGAAACGCGTTGTGTTCACTTCATTTGAAATCTACGTTTTTATTGCTATCACCGGGTCGATACCTCTACATATGGACTATTACTTCCAGAGAGAATCATCCTCTCAGTTGTCACTGCCCCTCAGCACTGACATGGTTTATTAACTATATTTATGTTGACAAATCACAGTTCTTAAATACTGTAATTTATTATAACTAATGCAAATCTCTCTCCGGCATGTAGCCGTAATCCATTTTGGCTATCCTGGTTAGGTCCTTCGGCTTTCTTTTTAATTTTTTTTTATAAATCATTTGACTTTGAGTGTATGATGACGATGATTCCAGAAGCGTCTCGTCTGCACTAAATTAGCTTTCTACATTTTTATTTATAGTTAACGAAGACAATTGACAATACATATTAGAATGTGTTTTGTTGTTAAATTGATCGAAACGAACACGTTAGTGCTTTTCTAATAGGGGCATTCCAATGGCATAAAGAGTCTGCCATGCATAAAAAAAACTACAGACCACTCCGTACCATTATTGATGACGTTGATTGCTTTGTAGCTCAGGAAGTCACTGGGTGCTACAATACAATAACAATGTTGACTATTTGAGTGTACGACACTTTACTTTAGTGTTCAACATGATATTTTGGAATATTGTTAATTAAAGTCCTTTTTCGTTTTGAAGATATATATATACATTCATCATAAGAGGCTTTGGCCCATAGAACTATCTTAGCCCCAACACATTCTATTGAAATGCGTGTGCCAATCCAGGAAAGTATATGTGTGTTATGGGTATAAATCTTGCTTGCAGTCTACATACACAACTATACCTACACTTTGCATAGACAACACATACAGACATATTAAAACGTGATTCAGGAAACATATTGTAGGTGCTAAGTAGTGACATCTATAATTCTAACGATGCTGACGTATGCATCCTTTGCCTGCCGAACAAATAAAAATGATGTGTTTTAATTTCAAACACACAATTCAATTAATTTTAACTTGTCATTGCGTTAACATTCTAATCGATGACATCAGGACACACACATCTCAGCACGTGATAAAAAAAACCAACAACAACAAAACAGCCAATAAGAACGCTGTCTCACAAAATGCTTTGTTCTGATTGGATAATTTGGGAGTACTAGTATAAAAATAGTACTCGACTGGCTTATGAACTTAATATAAGAAATAATAAGAAACTATACACGGAAATTTAAATTTTGTATTATGTTCTTCGAGGTTGATATTAACTCAGATTTCCTATTACCTGTACATGTCAAACGGACTTTATTGTCACGTGTTGACATATTATGTTTTTAAGCAAGACTTTAATCCAAAAATTTTGATTTGCTGTATCTCAATTACTTTCAGAATTTTCAACTTCAACGTTAATTTTTTAGCAGTTATATTTTCAGGCATTACAATCATCATTTTAATGTTGAATTATGCAATAGCCTCAGAACATAATTTGCAAATATGTTATATACCCCCTATGCAACGTTTAATTTGGAAATATCAGCATTGGCGTCTTCCAATTTATCCATCTTTTGAAAATGAGGTATTTCCATTCATCCAACTTTTAATTTCTTTCCTGTATGCTTGTTTATTTAACATTAATTAGGTGTTGATTTGTCCAAAATACCTGATAATTTGCTCCAGTATATGTATATGTAAAAGGTTTGAATAAATGAAAAGGAAAAAAAAGTTTAAATTTATATGTAAATAAATGTGAAGTTTTGAATCAACGACGAATACTTGTTCTAAAAGATATTGATGTTGTCATCAGATTCACACATTGAGCAGCATAACCATGAACACTTTCCACTCGTAGCGTATTGTGTGTTGCTGCTCTGATAGTTTATTCTACATTTTTGTTTCACTGATGTTGATATGTGTTTTTTTTTCATTTTCTAACCTTAGTATGCTTTGAGTGTCAAGATTGATTGATTTATTTATTTATTGTGTTTAACGCCACTTTCAGTAATATTTCAGCTATATCATGGCTACCAGTTTTAGTGGTGGAAGAACCCGAAGTACCCGGAGAGAATCACCGACAATGGGCAAGGAACTGGTAAACTTTACCACTTGCGGCTGCGATTCGAGTGGACCCTTTTTGTAATTTACAAAGTCGGGTGCGAACCCATGCCGTATTGGTGATAGGCTTGTATGAGTTGTTAGGTAATCCAACTACCTAAGTCATTGAGCCATACATAAATATCAAATTCAGTGAGCATGACACATTTCTGGAATAACCTTCATGTGGCCCGCTCAATGACGACATGATTGGAAAGCCAAAAACTGTTAAAGTCTTAGGAGCATGAAAACCACAGGGCATAAGCAGGATAGCCAAAATCGGCTAAGATCACCTATGTCTGAGGGAGGAGTACCTTAGTTTTAATAATTTAGAACTGTAAATTTCGACAATACATATTTCTAATAAAAACCATGTCAGTGTCGAAGCACTGTCTACTAGGCGGTTGATACCCTCGGGTACTGATAGTCCACCAGCAGAGGAATAGACCCAGTGATAGAAATAAAACCATATATATCAAATTTAAAGTGCGCAAGTAGTTTTTTCTAGTGATTTTTGTAATATAGTGGACAGACTTTGTTATTTACAAAATAAATTACTTGCAAAGACGACAGTTACCAGCTTAATATTAATGATTAAAAAATAATATTTATCTTACATTACATACTTGTTCATTTCAAAATGTGTATTGCAAGTGTTTATACTGAATTTGTTAACTATTAAACAAACTTCTCGTTTAAACATTAATTCATATAATTTCCGGAGTTATATTTATCCATATAGGATGATAAAGATCTGTCAATAGAGGGCCGGCAGTAATAAATGTTGTGTAATCAATCCTTATTATATAATATGATATTTAATAAATATTAATTAAAATTAATGTAAATATTATCTAGATTTATACAAACTTAAACATTTTTTAGAACCTTCTATGTTCGTTTTCATCAATCTCTCGACAATTATGGTATTTGTTATGTCTCGGCTGGTTACAGACATATACACGTGCACCTAGTGAACACTGCGTGCTTTGGGCTACTTTGTACTCGACACAAATAAACAAAAACAAAAACGATGTTCAACTCGAATAAATAAACGCTAGAGAAAACCGAATGGGAAATCAAGAATGGACCATCCAGAGACATTTGCAACATTGAATACACAAGACACAAGACAAGGACAAACAAACAAAAACACAACACAGAACACTAAAACAATGAACAACACGAACCCCACCAAAACCCCGGGGGTGCTCGCAAAGGGTAAGCAGTTCCTGCCTCTTATAAGACACCCGTAATGTTACTCATATATAGTCAAGGCATATTGGACACAAATGCAAAAACAAACACAAATAACATAAATAAGACATCAGCCCTCCTACAAACAACTGGAGGTAAAGACGAACGGAACATCGTTCTAATGCGGAAATCATAACGGACGTCACAACACGGAACTAAAAATAAAAAATGTAGTACTCAATGTACAACACGAACCCACTATTTAAAACAGGGAGCGAACTCAAGAGACACAGACAACATTGGAAACAAGTCAAGAACAATGACAAACACAACATAGAAAACTATAAAAAAGATGAGTAACACGGACCCCACCAACAATCGTAGGGGTGAACTCCGGTGCTCGCGAAGGGTATGTAGTTTCTGTTTCGTATAAGACATCCCCCGCGTTACTCATAAACGGCTAAAACACAATCAGGTATTCCTATTTAAACATTAACATGTTATGGAACTGGTATTCATAAATATTAAGAGGAAACAAGTTGTAATCTACATATTGGGGTAGCTGATAATTTTTCTCTTTCTAATGGTATATCATGCCATGGGGTTTGTGCTTTCATGAAAGCACAGAATGCATTTCAATGCTGAAAAATTGCTACATTTCCTGCGTTATGTTGTGTCAATTTTATTTTGCTATAGGTTCTCAGCTGTGTAAATTAGAAATGCAACTGTATTATAAACTATGTCTTTTGTGACTTTATAAAGTGAGAATTTAGTCATCAACAGGCTTTTACAGATTAAACATTGATGAGTAGTGATTTAATGGTAAAAACTGCAAAAATGGCATTCGTTATGGTTTTTTCAAATTTCTAGAGGTATTCAAATAATGACAAGGTATGATAACATAGTGATAAAGTCAGACATATCTGAAACTATTTTAAACATGCAAATCCTACATTAATTCATTTTACAATGAAATTAAACCATAAGACAATAACCTTAAAAAATGGATATTTTAAAGATGCATGTTTTTACGTAGTGTCCGTAGACCATAGGTTATAGATCACCTGACTACAACATATTGCACTTCAGTTTGATATTTTATAATTTTCTCTATCAGACCAAGGCATAGACTGCAGAAAGCAACACAGTTTTTGATAGATGTGACAAGGCATTCCTCAGAGTTGAGGAAAACATTGTCAGTAGACGATAGTGTCCGTAGATCAATATTTCACAAGTTCATATTTTAAGCTTTAGAACTCAAATTTTGTATCTCACAATCATTAAATGATGTTTCCATCCTTAAATAAGGGTTATTAATTGATTAGTCATCTTATTGTGTACAAAATAAAACAAATATGGATAATTTGCTACATACTCATTCTGTTGTGTAAAATATGAGTAAATTATATATATTTTTACAGTAGACAAACGATTAATTAATCCTTAGTATACATTGTTATCATAGATCTTCACCAATCATCTATTTTGCTATATTATGATAATGAACAATTAAATTCAATAAATTCATGTATGGTCTACGGACACTACACAAACCAATTGCATATGATAATGAACCATTAACCTTTTCCACAACAATAAACTGAGTGAAATAGAGACAGAAGAAGAAAACACAAAGGGGGCCAATATAGTAGCCAAAATCAAAAGATATAGAGACGAAATGAAAACAGATACAGACATATATGAGCAAATGTAGAAGAAAGAATACAAAAAGAACGTGAAAATTAAAGAAAAAAAAGAATGATATAGTAATGATGAAGGAAATGAGGAGACAAAAAGGAGAACAACAAAGAAGATACAAAGCAAAACAAACAACAAAAACAAACAAACAAATGTAGAAAACCAGTGCATCCTATAAAAGAAATGAATGAAAAATTAAAGTAATTAAAAAAGTTAATTAGAATAGAAAAGCTGTCATTAGATGACAGAGATGGAGACTGAGAATCAAACTGTAAAAAGACAATACTGACAAACAACCAACTGTACCAGGGGAAAGCCTACAATAGTAGGTCCAAATATGACAGAGAAAAGAAAGAACAACTACAATTGTGTACTACAATTGGCCAGTCAGCCAAGCAAATCATGGGAGAGTAAAGATGTTGTTTTTCAAAAAATGAAACCAAAAATTGATGAACACATAAGTTCAAATAAACTCTTATAATACTACTTTGAAAAGTGACTAGCTTTGTAAAACTGTTGAGATGTTCTTTTAGTCTTCAAAAAGTTGTTTGTTTGTTCAAGTTTAATATTTTTAGCATTAGATATTGTTCTTTTTGTATTTAGGAAAATATGTGATGTCCGTAGACCACACGAGTATAATTGTATAATTGATCATGTAAGATGTTAATTCTTTTAAGAGTTGGGGGAGAGTGTTGAACTAATAAGTATGAATTCAATGAAAGATAAAGAAGGAGGTATCAAACACCTTTCTTCTCAAATTTTGCAAATAACTATAAAATAGAGTGATTTAAAATGAAACATACAGATATAGTGGAATTTTGTATCCCTTTACATTATTTGGTTGTTTAAAAGGTTAAATACAATTTGTTTATACATGTCCTTTTGTATTGGTGTCAATTTTTAGTTTCAATTTCAACATAACACATTTGGTAGTGTCCGTAGACCTCCTCTTTAAGTCTATTGTACATTTTTTAAATCGGATTTTATTTCAAAATAATGTCAAGTTTATTAAATAGAATTCTATTAACTAATGCATTTCTAAATTTTGAGAAAGGTAACTTTGAAATCTGAATGTAGATAGAAATTGTAAAAATGTCATTTTTTATGAGTAAAAGTGTATCACTCTAGCATATATTATGATATTTCTAAAAGCAGCATTAGGTTGAAACCTTTAATGAAATTTTATGGATAGTAGCTATATATCTGATAAGGGTAATAACAAAATTACCGAACTCCGAACAATCTTACAAAGGGAAAGTCAAAACTCATAAGTATATAAACAGACAAAATCAGTCAACAACCGGAAAACTGTGAAAACCGTAATGACTGAGAGGTGTTTTAAGTTACATAGTATTATATATTTTGTTGTGAAAGAATGTTATATATATAGTTTTGTAGTGTCCGTAGACCATTTCACTTGTTTTTGTGAAAGTCATTTTGAAAAATGATGACAGGATAGAAAACAAAATCCTGTCAGGGTAATATACTCCATACATCACAGTATCATTTCATTTAAAAATAAAGTCTGCCAAACAGTTTTTATTTTTTTGCAAAATGTGACACACAAAATCCCCACTTGATTGTGTTTTAGCCGATTGTCAAATCGTGCAAATGTATTGTCGGTGGAAATCTACTGCCATTTGAAAAATGAATATCTCGTAACTGTCAACCAGTTTGTTATGACGACCGTATAATTGTTGCAGCGATGACTTCAACATAGGAGCAACGTAGCCTTGTTTTTGTTGCTTTTGCGTAAGCAGCAGCGATCGGTCCAGAAAATCAGTGCACTGGGTACAAGCCCTAGAATAACGTTTTGGTTGTGAAATGTGAAGTCAATAAAAATTGTCATTTTACTTTTCTTTATGCGCACTCAATTTGATATCTACGTTTTATTTACTATCACTGGGTGGATACATCTGCTTGTGGACTATTTGTCCACCCAGTAGTCGGTGCTTCGGCACGGACATGGTTTGTCAGATATATTTTTATCGCAATTTACAGTTACCAAATAATGTAATTATTATTCAAACTAAGCTTCTTCTCCCTCAGACATAGGTGATCTTAGCCGATTTTGGTTATCCTGTTTAGGTCCTTCAGTTTTCTTGCTAGTCAAAGACTTTTAAATATTTGGCTTTGAGCGTACCTGATGAAGGTTATTCCAGAAACGGTTCTTGTACACTAAATTTGATATCTACGTTTTTATTGATTTGCAAAAGGAGAATTATCAATGCATATTTTGTCAATTAAGAAATACCACTATCATATATATTACACTTTTACATTTGATTACATATATTGATAGAAATGCAGAATATGTAATTATAAAAATGAATGTCCTGAAGAAATTACAATTACAATGCTTCACACAGATGCATGAAAAACATGTAAATTAAAGTGAAACTTTTTCACCTTATTTGTTTTTCAATCTAGAAAACAGAATAACACTGACGAGTAAGTAATTGTATCATTAATTTCAAGAGGTTTTTGTTTATTTGACAGAATGTTAGGTTATATTACATTTTAGTCGTCATTATCAAAACATGTGTTCCTTTAATACTTGCACTACTGATATTTGCTTTCTGATCAGGATCCTACATTTTTACTTTAAAATCTCATCTGACTTGAATGCTCTGCCTTCATCCAACCAAAGAATATTACAATTGTATATTAGAATACTTTGAAAGGGGATTTTTTGTGAAGTAGGTTACTTGAACACAGATCTCAATTAGTTAAGCTCCCAAACATTGTTATGATTTTCATTATGAACCAGTGAATACACGGTAAAGAAAACCGAAGGGGCAGTCAAGAATGGACAAACACACGGATCCCACCAAAAACCACGAGTGAAACCATGTGCTCTCGAAGGGTAAGCAGTTACTGCTTCTTATGAGAATTGCATGTTTCCGATTCAATAGATCATATCGCACCCCTCTGTTAACTTATGCGGTCTTCAGATCTTTTCAGTATGAGTGTACCCGATGAAAGGTATTCAAGAAACGCGTCGTCCCTCTGTTAACTTATGCGGTCTTCAGATCTTTTCAGTATGAGTGTACCCGATGAAAGGTATTCAAGAAACGCGTCGTCCCTCTGTTAACTTATGCGGTCTTCAGATCTTTTCAGTACGAGTGTACCCGATGAAAGGTATTCAAGAAACGCGTCGTCCCTCTGTTAACTTATGCGGTCTTCAGATCTTTTCAGTACGAGTGTACCCGATGAAAGGTATTCAAGAAACGCGTCGTCCCTCTGTTAACTTATGCGGTCTTCAGATCTTTTCAGTATGAGTGTACCCGATGAAAGGTATTCAAGAAATGCGTCGTCCCTCTGTTAACTTATGCGGTCTTCAGATCTTTTCAGTATGAGTGTACCCGATGAAAGGTATTCAAGAAACGCGTCGTCCCTCTGTTAACTTATGCGGTCTTCAGATTTTTTCAGTATGAGTGTACCCGATGAAAGGTATTCAAGAAACGTGTCGTCCCTCTGTTAACTTATGCGGTCTTCAGATCTTTTCAGTACGAGTGTACCCGATGAAAGGTATTCACGAAACGCGTCGTCCCTCTGTTAACTTATGCGGTCTTCAGATCTTTTCAGTATGAGTGTACCCGATGAAAGGTATTCAAGAAACGCGTCGTCCCTCTGTTAACTTATGCGGTCTTCAGATCTTTTCAATATGAGTGTACCCGATGAAAGGTATTCAAGAAACGCGTCGTCCCTCTGTTAACTTATGCGGTCTTCAGATCTTTTCAGTATGAGTGTACCCGATGAAAGGTATTCAAGAAACGTGTCGTCCCTCTGTTAACTTATGCGGTCTTCAGATCTTTTCAGTATGAGTGTACCCGATGAAAGGTATTCAAGAAACGCGTCGTCCCTCTGTTAACTTATGCGGTCTTCAGATCTTTTCAGTATGAGTGTACCCGATGAAAGGTATTCAAGAAACGCGTCGTCCCTCTGTTAACTTATGCGGTCTTCAGATCTTTTCAGTACGAGTGTACCCGATGAAAGGTATTCACGAAACGCGTCGTCCCTCTGTTAACTTATGCGGTCTTCAGATCTTTTCAGTACGAGTGTACCTGATGAAAGGTATTCAAGAAACTCGTCGTCCCTCTGTTAACTTATGCGGTCTTCAGATCTTTTCAGTACGAGTGTACCCGATGAAAGGTATTCAAGAAACGCGTCGTCCCTCTGTTAACTTATGCGGTCTTCAGATCTTTTCAGTATGAGTGTACCCGATGAAAGGTATTCAAGAGACGCGTCGTCCCTCTGTTAACTTATGCGGTCTTCCGATCTTTTCAGTACGAGTGTACCCGATGAAAGGTATTCAAGAAACGCGTCGTCCCTCTGTTAACTTATGCGGTCTTCAGATCTTTTCAGTATGAGTGTACCCGATGAAAGGTATTCAA